>CM056197.1:126586638-127084138 GCA_029692085.1 Gymnothorax javanicus | reverse complement strand
AATTCCTCTTAGCATAACCCTCCAGTTCAAAAACAACAAAACCCAAGGACAAACAAAAAAAAAAAAAATCCAAAAGAAAAATTTGGCCAAAAACAAAAAAAAAAAAATTTAACCAATTAACACAAAATCTCCCCTTAAAATCTAACACAGAGCCTGCTTCCCCTGCAGCCATCCAACCCCCAACTGCCTGAACTACCACACTTTTATACCTGCAACTCCAGTAATGAGCAATTGAGAGCAGCCGTGAGCCCCCAACCGACCAGCAGGGCCAATCATCCACTAACCCAGCCCAATGAGGCACCGTGGTTCCTCATTACCCAATTCCAAGCTGAGGCTCAGCCAGGCAGCAGCTTACCTCCTGACATGAGCTGCTTGCATTTTGAAGAAACAAAAACCCCAGCATTCGATTTCGTTGAACACGGTATAAATTATAAAACAAAAAGCCACATTGAGCAAAATGCAAACAGAGTAGCAGTATAAACTTTTTCATTGAATCCTTCCTCCAGAAACAGATGTATCGGGTCGAAGGAACCCTCCAGTCCTGTTTCATTCGGAATAATTCCCATTGACCATGTCCGTACCTCAATTAAATCCCGTAAATGTAACTGAACACTTCAGGCTGGTTTTGGATGTCTTTTTTTCTTTGAAATCGCTTCATTTTCAGTTGCGCAACCATGCCCGACATTAGGAGAATACAACCGACCTTACTTTTACGCACAGGTTTGTATACTATTCTTAATTTCCAATCAATGTCTTTCAGTTACTGTGGAAAGTTTAAACTCCCTGGAACTGGATAGGAAACTAGTCAATCTATACATCATTACCACGGAAGTTTCATGTGGGCGTGAACTATAAGTGTGCATTACACAGATGAGCCTTAGTGAACAATTGAGTTATCGGCTATCAACATGAGTACTTACAAGGATATAAGGAAGTGCTGAATTCATCGATGTAGGTGTTTATGCGTAAATCCATGGTAGGGAGCTACGCGTTTTTTCATATGTGATGACTATAATTGATAGTAGAATGGCATAGTATCAATACCATGTCGAATTTTTGCTTCAGAAAACTGCCTTTACTACTAATTAGGATACCATTGGCTCACTGTAGCTGAAGTGGTTGCTACAGAGGACAACGACTTTTTCTGAACCAATAGATCATTTTTTTGAACTGCTGGATAGATACTATAGACAAGTATATTGAGCAGTTTGCACATCAGGCTTAGCTGAGGAGTTTAATTCAGGCAACTCCTGAAAAAAAGGGATTGGAGTGAACTCGTCCATATTCTAAACCGTGTTCGAGATCGGATTGCTTGTGAATATTCAATATCTGATCTGGGTGTGCCAACTAGTGATAGAATATTTTAACTGCGTACATAAATTTGCATCTCCAGGTCCGCGGCGGACACATCTGCTCAAAGGGGTTAATCCCTTCCGGATCTAGCCCAAAATCTAATTGGATCTAAGTTAGACCAATTCCCACCTACTGTGAAAATTTCGTGTAAATTTGTCCATTAGTTTTTCCGTAATGTTGCTTACTAACTAACTAACTAACTAACTAACTAACTAACCAACCAACAAACAAACAAACAAACAAACAAACAAATTCCAACAATTACATAACCTCCCTGGCGGAGGTAATAATAATAATAAATCATTTTGGCTTTGAATTGAAGTAAAATGACTTTTGTGCAGGACATTCCATACATAGTGTCCCCTTCAAGCAAAATAACCTGAACCAACTCTCTTTTTGTTGGCATTAGAGCAGCATAATTTTTTCCTTTGCACATTCAGTTTTGTTTGGCACCAGCTCAGTACCGCAAGCCACTTCTGTCCAGATGAGCGTCTTGACATGTCGGACGCAAGAGGCTCGTCCGTACCTGGCTAACTTTATAAAACAGCTCTCCATCCCACATTAGCATGCAAATGTATGCCCGTTATTTAATCAATATGATAATTTATTCAATTACAACTCCTTGGGGGATCGGAGGAGAGGTTGGTGGCGGTTGGCGTGTGATTTGGGGGCTCAGGAAGACGAAGACAATATAATTACGCTCCACAATGAGAAACCGTCCTGTAAAGAACACCTAGTCCTCCAGCTCGTCTGAACGATAAGACGCACTTCAGAAAGGTTTGCATAAATCACAGGCCCATGGGCACAAAACAAAACAAATAGATAAAAATATCTGCACTGTGTCAGTCAAAAGTTTGAGTATATTCTTTACTTGTGTTTTAACATCCAGTTTAGAGTGAATTAACTTCAGTATATGACCTCAAGTGGCACAAGGTAAGTCGATAGATGTCTGAAGTTATAAATGAACTATCACAGGAAAGCCTCTTAAAAAACCCTATTTGGCTATATAAAGCAAAATAAATAAAGTGCTTTTCCCCCTCTTTCTAAGACATGAAGTAAAATCAAGCTGATTTGTAGCTGCATTGGAGAACTTTCAGAACCCACTGACTGCCAGGGATGAAAATTGCACAAGAATTTAAGCTAAGTACTTATGACAATAAATGGTGGCTATTTTGATGAATGTAGGATTTTGAAAATTGACTTGTCCAGTAGAAAGTGTTTATTCCTTTGTACATCTGTGTTTGCATGAAAACTGTGGGTGCACTCAAATGTTTGGCCGCTAGGCCCACTGAGCGCACACAGACACGTGCACATAAATGCACACACAAATGCACATGCACATACTTACATGTGCGCACAAATGCACTTCCACATGCATACAAATGCACACGCACACACACAAATGCATACAAACTCACATGCACATACACCCATACACAAATGCATTCGTACATGCACAAACACACACGCACATACACATGCACACAAATGCACAGGCACACACTTGCACACAAATGCACACGCACATACAGGTGCACATAAATGCACACGCACGTACACGTGCACATAAATGCACACGCACGTACACGTGCACATAAATGCACACAGACGTACACATGCACACAGATGCACATCTACATGGACGTGCACAAAAACGTACCCGCACATGCACATGCACACAAATGCACACGCACATACAGGTGCACATGCAAAGGCGCACACACGTACACATGCTCACAAATGTGCACGTATATGCACGTGCACACAGACGCACACGCACGTACACATGCACAGAAACGCGCGCACACCAAATGCGCACAAACGCTCACGTATATTCACGTGCACACAGACGCGCACACACCACGTGCATAGAGCTCCATAAAATTCATGAAAAAGACAAATTTTTGTTTTTTGGGCTCCTGGATTTGCAATCAAACCATTCTCATGCAGTTAAAGTACAGAGTCTTCTCCAGTAGTCTAAAAGGCTACTCTGATACATTTGGGGTCCTGCTCTGAAGAACTTAAGCACTTGTCATATACAGCCCCATACCCCACATACATATTTTAAATGTGCATATATAGACAAGAACAGCTCTTTTTTTTCCCAGATAAGGGTCTGAATAAGTTCAGTGTTTTCCGAGAGGATTTCCAACAGCGACACAAAGGCTGACACAGCCAGTCCTCGACTATGGTTCTTTTAGGGCTTAATTCATATTTAATAACACAAAGTTAGACCATAATTACACTGCAGTATTTATATGGGGACAGAAGACTTGGCTCTGAGCTCCACTCAGTATATTACAGCTGTGCCAAGTTTGCGGTTTGAACCCGTAACCCTGGGTTTTTTTTTTTAGCCAACACTCAATTCACAAGCTGCCAGGTTTTAGATTTGAACCAATCTTTGCTGGTATTGTCCAAAAAACATTCAACACAGTGGTGCTAATCGGCCATGCAGCTATTGCTGCCGCGCCCTGAAAACTCAATCCAGTCTTTTAGCTTTGGAGTAGCAGTTCCAAACTCGGGTGTAGTAGGCAGGTGGGGGGGGAGTAGTAGGCACTGGACACTGGCATTCAACTTTCACAATATTGTTAGGTCGCTTACCGAGACCACAACGAGAGGGACAACTATGGTTAGTCAAAGTCATCGTAGAGGGATCGTTACCAAAACAAAATTAAAGACAACCTTGCGGCATCGTTCTCATATACCCGACGCCGATATAAAATTAAATTGTGGCAGTTGCGTAGCCAGAACTTAAAATTGGGTGGGCACTGAACATCTCTTTAAAACAATTATTAGTTCTGACCCGATCGCAATCATTTTTTTCTAATTAACTATACATTCAATGAGCTGCCGGATAGCTCACTTGGTTAAGGCACTGCATTGCAGTGCAGAAGTGACTATCACGTTGCAGGTTCGAGCCCCGGTCGTACCAACCGGCAGTGGTCAGCAGCTTTTTCAGAGTAGCGCACGATTTTCAAATTGGGTTTCAAATTGGGAAGGGACTGCCGGGAAAGGGAGATAAATAAGTAGCTTTGTTTGTTGCTCAAGCGCCTCCTGTTGGCCAAACGGGCGCTCGTCAGGAAGATTCTGTCTGTTCATGTCCGGGTATCCTCTGCCCTCGTTCTGAACTTCACCAATTGGGCATTCCAGATTCGGGTGGGATTGGAGATGCCAAATTAAAAAAAAAAAAACAATACATTCAACCCGAAAACATTCCGCACTGTCAGGTGTTGCTTGCTCACCTCATTAAGGCAAAACGAGAATCATTCATTTGGACATACAATTTTGTGCAATTCAAATCTTTGTCTTTGATTCAATTTAAACAATTTCATTGATCACAAAACACAGGTTAGATCGCCTGATGTGCCAAAAAGGTGGCACAGAAGTTCCAGAGCAGTTTACCTCTTGGAAAGTAGCGTATAGGCCAACTTATGAGTAACTTATTTATCTGAACTGAATTGTGGCTATTGATTAGTCGCCCTTAATCGCATCATGAAAGAAGCCATGTCTTTAATTGCCAATTGATCGTTCTTATAAATGGAAATTGTTTTATCAAAGGAGAATGACTGAGAACAAGTTAGGACTAATAATTGTGGTAAACTGATGTTGTGTGGCCACTCTATTTTCAGTTCTGGCCACGCCACTGATTTGAAATGCACAAAATTGCGCGTCCAAATGAAGGATTGTCGTTTTGCCTTGACAAGATATATAAGCAACACCTGGTAATGCGGAGTGTTTTCGGGTTGAATGTATAGTTAATTAGAAAAATGACTGCTATCGAGTCAGCACTAATAATTGTTTTAAAGAGATGTTTAGTACCCACCCAATTTTAAGTTCTGGCTACGCCACTGCCACAATTTAATTTTATATCGGCGTCGGGTATATGAGAACGATGTCGCAAGGTTGTCTTTAATTTTGTTTTGGTAACGATCCTCCTACGATGACTTCGACTAACCGTAGTTGTCCCTCTCGTTCTGGTCTCGGTGAGCGACCTAACGATATTGTGAACTACAACTTTTGCGATGTCTTCAGGAACATGAGCCCAGAGTTGGAAAATTAAACTGGACAGTGTTTGCGCTGGTCTTGTTGGTCACAATAACTCCGCCCCCAGCCCCTGACATAATCGGTGCTTGGCTCTAGACCAGCAAGGAGTTGGTGCTCGCTCTGGCACTGGTTTTCAGAGCCAGGAGCTGGTGCTTAGGCTGTGGAAAAGCAAAAAACAGTGCTTAGTCAGGCTCTGGCACCGAACCAGCACTGGAACCAGCTCAGTGGAAAAGGAGTAAGTGTGATAAGACAGGCCACAACAGCCAGAGCAAGCAGCCAAAGCACTTGTGAAAAAGCAAAGGGGAAGCTGGGTGGCTCACACAGTACAGGCACTGCGTGATAGTGCATGATGCACATGGCCCTCAGTCTGAAACTGAACTAAAGCCAGGCCAGCGGTTACGGCAGCGCTAACAGCTACGCATTATAACAAATTGCTGACTGCATCTCTCATAGTACAGGAGGATTTCTCTGAATGAGGGCTATTGGACAGCATTTTAAATAATTTGAACAGCCTTCCTCTGATTCCAATCTAAGTTCTGCTGTATTCTGAAGTGTGATATATCACATTTCAGCTGTTTCCAACAGACTGTCATCTAGCCAACTCTTTCATGAATATTTATTACTATGGGAGGGGCTTGTAGCCCACTTGCTTGAACATTTGACAAAGAATCAGAGGGATGGTGGTTCAAGTCCCAGGACAGCTGTTGGGTCCTTGAGCAAGGCCCTTAACCTTGCATTGTGCTCGGGTGAATCGGCCCTTGCTCATTTTATTCAACTGTACGGTGCTTTGGATGAAAGACATTGGAAAAAGAATTGTTATGCAATATTAAGAATTTCAGTCGAAAAAAAAATAATTTAGGCCTCAGTTGTGAGATGATCAGGGAGCGTTCAGTGGTTAGAATGAGAATGAATATTGAGGAGTTATCGGACTGATTTGATCACCTGGTTTGTAAACAGAATCTGCGTCAAATTACTTTGCAGATGAGGAAGGAATACACGCCATTTTAGTAAAGACTGAGGTAGGGCAAGTAAAGTGTGTATGCTTTTCCACGTATTTGAAGTTCGGCTGATAAGTCAGTATACTGTACATTGACAGGGAAGAGAGGTGGAAATCCCCCCTATACACGTCTATACCCTTTACTACACCACTGGGTAGGGCCTGCAGGGCAAAGAGTAAGAAATTACAGTATTCTTTTTTTAATTGGTTTACAATATGATACTGGCACCCCATGGCAGGAAACAGTGAGTGAAGTTTCACATCTCCTAATTCATTTCGCCGTTTTAAACCCTCGCTCGTTTTACAGGTTGAGCCTCGACAAACGAACGTTTGCAAAATGGGGAAAACTTTCAAGCCCAGATCATTTACTAGTATCTGGGGACAATGCAGTAGCCTGGTAAAACCAAACTCTGCTACTTCGCTTTGCTTTGTACACAGAGTCTGGACACTCGTCATTGACAAATGTGTCAATGATTTGTGCGTAAGTTATAATGTTGTCCTCGACCCCTAACGAGGATAAATTTTGAAGGAAAGCAATCACTCGACCATTATGATCAGCCATTGTGGCTGCTGGACTGCGGTCATTTCGACGTGCTACTACTTAATATGCATGAGCGATCTGCATGAAAAGTCACGTCAGATCAGTCATCAGATTCGACTGCTAGGAAAAACATTACGTTTATGTATTAGAAATTCATTACTATAAATATGTCTAGTTACAAATATGGGACAATTTCAAGTACATTAATGATCTGAAAGTGCTAGGAAAGAGGGAAATCGGGCATTTTGCCCTAGGCATCAAGTTTACTTACATATCCAACAAAAGTTTGGCCCTATCTTCATCGGAAATATCTCCAAATCAGCCTTTAAAAAGTTTGCCAGCAATCACTTTAGCCTTTTATATTTACCCTGGCCCTCGCTCGATCTTCTTCCTGGCCTTTTGTAGCACTTTTACGGGCCGAATCAGTCAGATATTTCTTTGGCCGCGGCATTACGCAGTTGGCCAACTTCTCTTCATTTCTGCGTTCACCGCACACATCCATTTTCGCGTGATATTAGTTTTCATACTCGTGAATATTAATGAGGTATTTCAAATGGCGCGGTGAGTTTTTGCCGGTCGCAAAAACTATTGTCACATTCAATATTCTGGGGATTGCAAGTGTTCTCGGAGAAAACATTTATTTATTCCCATTTGTTTTGGTCATATCTATTGAATTATATAAAAAAGAACAGATTGGTTACCTTTAAGTCTTGGGTACAAGTAACAGCTTTGTGGATGTGGATTTGGGAGTTTTGTACCATTCTTCCTGGCAGATCCTATCAAGGAAAAGCTGCATGGATGGGAGGGGGTGTTGGGGGACCTCTCCCATCTTCAGCTCTTTCCAGAAACACTTAAACCCTCAAACATGAATGCCCCCGGTACTGAGGCAAGCTGAGTATGGTGTGCTGTGAGCCTCTGACCCTTAAACACATAATTGCTCTCAAGCTGTTCCTGTTTAAGATCACTTGATTAATAATCACTAAATTATTTATTAACTAAATACTCAAGACCAGTATGTAAGCCTGTCATTATTCAGGAAGTATTAAGAAATGACAGAGATCACCGCAAGGCTACAATGGCAACGTTCTTAATAGTAGTATCGTAGGGATGGGGGGAAAAAAAACTAATAATTTCGCCAGTGTCAGAAGCTTTGGTAATTGAATAATTTAGTAAACTGGTTATTAGTGCATTGTGAAAGTTCAACAGATAACAGGCATTTTAAATTATTTAAAATGCAAGCTACGCATCAAATGTTCATTGCAGCAAAATCATTTATGAGGTCTTTATAATCCAGGTTCTGAGAAAACTTTAGGAAGGCTACAATATGAGATTGTTGGAACGGCAATTATCAAATTAATGAATAAGAGATGAAATCTAAACCTTATCTAAATACCATCTTCAGCAGCATTTATTATGTAGCATTCTACTTCAAGATGGAATTTTGAAAAATTTCAGTTAATTGCCATCCACGCAATTTCATACTGTAGCCTTCCTCTTTGACGTGAAGATGTATGTCTAAATCATTCATGGCAATGCAGCTTATTGGTAGCCTATTTGCTCAGTAAAATAATTCAATTAATTGTCCGATTCTTAATCAGAAATAGGTAGAGTGTTAACCTGCATTAAGGTAATGTCATTGGTTGTAGAAAGAGTTTTAATTTTACATATGCAAACTTAACATGTGGACCTGAGTTGGCAAAACTGCATTGTTTTCTTATGTGTATTAAGCAGATTGGACACAGACATAGAAGAAAAAAAAAATACTGTTTTGTGCGCTACAGGAATTCAGATGCTTCGAAAGACATTGGTGTTTTATGTCACCATTCATATGAATAGGAAAATGCTTGATAATTATTACAATGACCAATAATGCAAGCTGAGGGAAAATGGACAGTAATTGATCAGTAATTCATCCTGTAGGAATTAATACTTAGTTGCTAATTAGGAAACATGAATGGGAACAAGTTTGGAGAAGTAATGCGCTTTAAGGCGAGGAGAGAGCAGGAATATTGTCCCTCCGAAGGCAAGTCCCTGATAGAAGAGGTTAATAGCATTGCAAGCTGAGCTTTGGCTGGTCCACTCAAGAACATTCATAAATATACATAAATATGCTGAAAAGTTGTAAGTTTTTAAAAAATAGCACAATTATTTGGTTCTTATGGTTTGTGGTTCTATATCCAAGCACATTGCATCAGAGAAATTAAGTGTGAGGTTAAACTAGAGACCGTAGCCTAAATTTTACAGTATTTGCATTTTGCAGCCTTATTTCATTTCATTACATATTTAAAATCATTTGGCAGATGTTTTTAGCAACAGCAACATATAGTAAGTGCACTGAATTAGGTCATTGACATTGTAACACAGCAGACTAGACAAGATACAATCCAAATAGAGCATAGTTGCCTTAACCCTTTAAGCACTGAATAAATTTTCAAGGAATTCAAAATGTAGTTATCCTGAGCTGTTGAAAACCTATCATGTGGCAACTTGTTTAAAAGAGGTCCTGCAGAACCAAGTTGCCACATGATAGGTTTTCAACAGCATCTGGTTTTGATATCTTACACCATTGGGCAACTACAGTTGCCTGTGGTGCTCAAAGGGTTAAGCAATGAACAAACAAAGCATAGACTAGACCAGGGCTAATCAACATTATCCTGCATGGGCTGGTGTGGGTGCAGGCTTTCATTCCAACCCAGCACTTACACACCTGACACCACTAATCAACCCCAAGAGTCTTTGCTAAAGAGCTTGATTAGTAGTATCAGGTGTGTAAGTGCTGGGTTGGAATGAAAGCCTGCACCCACACCAGCCCATGCAGGATAATGTTGATTAGCCCTGGACTAGACTGTTGGCAAGTAGCAAGCAGAAAAAAGCAAATAGATTAAACACTACAGAGTAGGTTTTTTTTTTTTTCTATGAACAATGTAGAATGTCACCATAAACACTGGACAGTTCATGGTAACATAATGGGTCCCCATTTAAACAAGTGAAAATGCAGTAAACAGTCCAATAATATCTGAATGCAGCCCAGCCCACAAAAATAGAGCCGGCAGTACAAATACAATATACTCAACAACAACAACAACAAAAAACTACAACACCCAATGTCCTATGGAATAAAAGCCATTCCCTGTGCATGACAACTCCACTGAGTCATCGTAGCTCATATTGGGAAATAAAGCAGATGAGTCATCAGTGACATTTGGTGGCCCATGCCCGTTTCTCACTAACGACCTAAAAACTTTAGTTCCCTTTACGCAATGCACACGGTTCCGCGAAATTACATTCACGTATACCCCATCCCCATGGCGACGCACAATCCGATTGGCTCAGGTTAACATCCAAGCACACTTATTTACTGAGGCAGAACAATGCAGGAAACCTTTTTAAGAACAGGAAATTCAAGCGCCTTAGTTTTTTTTTCCCTTTTCTCCCATTTTAGAAATCAAAGACTTAACCCTCCTATTCTCGAGCACTGCCAGCCCCACAGATCAATGCTGAGTTTAAAGCTGTTTGATAAGGTTCCCTGTCAGCTTATTTCATTTGAAGCAGCAATATTTTCAATATCCTCTCTCTCACCATCTCACAGACTCTCTCCCTCTCCCCCTCTTCCCCTCTCTTTCCATCTTTCTCACTCCCCCTCTTTCTCTTTTTATTTTTCTCATTCCCTCTCTCTCCTGCTACCTCAGTTCTCTCACTCCATCTCCCTCCCTTTCTCCCTTAATAAGCTTTTGACTCTGTGCTGGTCTTTCTTTCCCTCTCGTACACACACGCACACACACACACACGCACGGACGCACGCACGCACGCACGCACACGCACACACACACACACACACACACACACACACACACACACACATATTTGTAACACTATGACTGTGAGGATGTTGTATTGACTTCCATTCATTCTGTATATCCTTTCCCAAACCCTAACAGTCACCCAATTATGCCTCACCCTAACCATAACCTAAACCTAACCTTAACTGTAACCATTACTTTAACCAATTAGCCGTAACCCTCTGGCAGGACCATCCAAAATGTCCTCACAACATTTTTGGTTTCTCAAGTATAGCTACACAAGCTCAAACACACACACACACACGCACACACATCAGAGAAAAAACCTGCCCGTGCCAGCTCTTCCTCTAAAGCCGAATTTAATGAAAATGACTGGTTTCTTTTTCTTTGTATTTCACTTACAACCGCAAGGTGCGTTCGCTTCAAACAAATATAAAAAAAACCAAATATCTGACTGCACCAGGCTGCGCTTAAACGCGTCCGGGAACACGGCGCTTATTATTTCCACCGCCACAATCCGTGACAGATGGCGGGAAATCACAAATTAAAGACCCTGACGGGAATACTGCCTGAATTCTCCTCATCTCTTCCCTATGATAAAAAAGAGTGTGTCGCTACATCAGGGGCGGCCGTGGTGTGTCGACGTGACCTTTAAAGGTGTGTCGTCCGGGATGATCACCGGGGAGAAGCACGGGAGCGGTTGGAGGTTTGTGGGGTGCGAGTGTGTGTTATCTTTTTAAAAGGTCAACGCAGCGGTTGGCTGCTTCATTGGCAGTGGTGGAGTCACAGGTGTGAGGTCCCAGTTGGCAATCTGGGATTCCTATGTGTGGCTGGAGAGATGTGCGGAAAACTCGGCAGTTTGGCCCTTGAGCAAGGCCCTTTAACCCAAAAACTGCTCCTGAGACTTTACCCCTGTTTCTATCTCACTCTCTCTCTCTTTCACTCTGACTCTCTCCTTGTGACTGCTCTTTCCGGAATTTCTCAAAGGTCTACCATGAAAAAAACTAACATTCTCATCATGGTTATCACCTGGTAAAATAAAAGACAATATAACTGAAGACATTTTTGCCTCTTCCCCATTGCATGCTGGGATAGGAGCCAGACCCCCGCGACGCTGAGCAGGAATAAGTGAGTAAGATAATAGATGGGTGTGCAAGGGGATGAGTGGATGAATACAATTTTGTGCGCTTGTTAAAAGGTGTGTGAAAATCATGTGGTCTTAAGGTGGGTTTACTGGCGCTCGACTACGCGGCTACGACTATGCGATTACGAAAAAAAATATTTTTGTCACTAGGTGTGTTTATTGAGATGCGACTACGACTATACACGACAACAAATTTCTGGTTTGGGCCTGAGGTCCTCGGGCATTTCCATCATGGCACCAGTCCATTCAACACTAGTGCGTTGGTTGGCTGAGGACATTAATGTGATTGGAATTGCGGCATTGCTCGCAATGCAATTTTACAGCATCCATATGATCAGATCGAGTGCAGCCGCGTAGTCGAGCACCAGTAAATGCACCTTTATCCCTGTATGGCCACAGTGACATTGCGGTTTGCTTTAGTGCAGTGGTCTGGGAATTTTCCCGGTGAATACTCCATTATAGTGATTATACAAATTCATTGAACCAGACTGCATCAAATCAAAATTACAGCTGATTTGCAGCTGACTCTCAACTGCAAGCCAACATGCATATGGAGGAGAGCATTCAATCTCTCTTTTATGCCTTCTGCTAAGATGCCCTGATAACTAAGTTGAAATGGAAGAAATGACAGCTCCATAAATCTGTCAAGAATAACTCAACAGTCACTCAGGTGATAATGGGTTATAAAACTAAGATAAGACAACTAAATTTCCCTGCACAAGGTGGTTTGATAACAGGGCAGGGCAGTGTTTATGCAAAGGTTGCTTTGAGTCATTTAACAGACAGAAAAACTTAATGCGACACCCTTCTCAACACAAGTGATATAATTACTACACATTCGATAAGAAGTATACATTCAGAGTGGTGGGGGTCAGAATTCCGTTGGTATGCATCATCTTTGACCAGAATAGCACTGCTTGGGGCAGAGCATTTGTTGATGCGGCCAAGGACGTCCACCCAACATCTTCCCCCACTTTTAAAATTAGTGTGTACTCAATAGGACAGGAATAATTAATCTGAGGTAATTATTTCTCCATTAATGGGGCTCGGCACACAATTAAGAGGTAATTAGCACATTTAGGGGAGGGTTTAAGATTAGCATTTCAGTGTATCAGAAGCCCTAGCTCTCCTCATTTCTATGGTCGAATAGATTTTGGAACCTGAAGTAGCCTGGATAAGGACTCCCTTCATACTTAATTTGGCATCAACTAAGAGCACTACCTTATCTTGACTGCCGCTGAAAACTCCCCGCAGTGCAAGAAGCCCGTCTTAACAAGCGCTCTGGTCTCGCTACAAGATTTTAAATCTTATTTTATTTCCTCCGGAGTAGAAAATGGCATCTTTTAAGTTACTGTTTGCTTGAAGTGAGCTGATCTTATATCTCAATGGATTATACGGAAATTAGTCAAAATGTTATTATATGTGTTATTTTTGGCAAAATTAAGGGAATTACAGGATTTTCTGCATGAGGTGTCTGGGGTCTGTTGCAGGGGTTGTGTCATGCTATCACCAACAGTTAGGCAAACCAGTAATAATGCACCATTTAGGTTGCAGAGAAGAAGGCCAATCAAATTCCTGAGGTGGTTGGTCAAGCCATCCCATTGGACAGCTGGGATCCATCGGCGATAGTGTAAAATCAGAGGTCTCAGACTTTGGGCTTGGAGGACTGAGGCACCCTCAAATTTCCTGTTAATCAATGGCAAGCTTAGGTACGGTTTCACAGAGCAGGATTATTCTTAGCTAAAGTTAACTGGATAACTGCACTAAAAAAAAAAACTCACACTTTTTATACCATGTTCCTGATATGGGAGGATTCTGGATTGTATTAGTCCAGTTAAGTCATCTAACTCCATAATCCGGCTTCATGCTGTAGGTTCCGGTGCTTCCCAGCCAATCAATGACTCAGTATGAGCACCCAAATATCAAGACACACCAAAAATTAAAATAAGAATAAAAATTAAACAAAAAAACAGCAGGCAGAGTCACCCACCTGGATTTGAGTTTGAATCCCAAATTTGAACACACACACACTGACAATGCAAACCACACACACACACACACACACACACACGCTGCAAACCACACACACACACACACACACACACACACACACTGACACTGCAAACCACACACTCACACACACACACACACACGCTCTAGATTAGGGGGATAAAGACCTCTGGACTGAACAGAAGCTGGAGTCCCAAAGCCTCATTGTAGATTTAGAAGAGTCAGTAAACACAACAATTATCCGAACAGCAGCATTAATTAGTGCTATCGAAGCTTAGGAACTAGAACCTGGGCCTTCCATGGGGGGGCGCTGTTCCCAGGGGGTTCCTTTAAGATTCTGCAGACAGGGGTCAGGGTCTGAAGGGTCACCAGGTCCGCAGGTTTTTGACACGTTTCTGCCTTTAAGCTCTTAATTTCAGTCATTTATTGACTAAGGACTCCAGAGGTTTGTTTCAAAGACCTGAATTGACTGCTGATGGAAAGGAAATCACTAAAACTAGCACGGACTGCCACTCTCAGAGACTGTAGTTCTACACCCTGGCAGTATGGGGCTCTATGGACGATTTGCTACGCAATGACTACATGTAGATTTGGGCAAACACGTCGAAAAAATATTTGATAGTTAAAGGTCCCATTTTGTGCTGCTTTTTAAATCAATTTAAAACAATTCCCAGGTGTCTGTAAGACAAGGTTTTTCAGCTAGTATAACTAAAACACACGTTCATCGTTTGTGGCCAGACTTCAATTTTCTCCTCTCATTAACTGTACTGTTTGGAGTGGACAGTGAGTCAGTGATAATGAGGCTCTACTCTGATTGGTGGTCTTGTATCAGTACAACGTGAACGATGGCTGCCAAAATCGGTTTGTAATTTTATTTATTTATTTATTTATTTTCCTTTATTACAGGGAAGTCCCACTGAGACCGAGGTCTCTTTTTCAGGGGAGCCCTGCATACAATAAAACAATTACAGTGTGGGTTAACACACAGAGCATAGTAAAATTCACACAATTACATACAACAACTGCAGAATAAAGGAAAACAAACTTTAAAATACAGTTAAAAATAAAAAGAAAATTAAAAAAATGAAATAAGTAAGACATTGAAGTGCAAAGGACAGAGAACAAGTCCAAAGTTAGAACTAAAGGCAAGTACATCCGGCCTCCTCAAATAACATCTCCCACAGTTGATTCTTGAAGGATTCATAGGGAATGAGACAGTCAAGCTTCAGAGAGTCTTGGCATCTATTCCAGACATAAGGTGCAAATGAGCTAAAATCAGAACAGCCCAAATTTGTCCTAGTCCTGAGTGATTCTAACAAAATCAACCCTTGCAATCTGACATGCTGGCTTCGGATTTTGAAGGACAAAAGCCTAGTAAGATATGAAGGAAGTTTGCCAAGCAATGCTTTATAAATAAATAAAATACAATGGAGCTTCCTTCTAAAATAAAGGGAAAACCACCCAACAAAACTATATAACACACAGTGATATGTGCGGAAACAATCTCCAGTGATAAAACGCAGAGCGCTGTGATAAATAGCGTCCAGAGGTCTTAAAGTACTATCAGAGGCATGCATGTACAGGATATCCCCATTGTCAAATAACGGTAAGATTGTTGCCCGGACAATCCTCTGCCTACAGTCTAAAGAAAAACAAGACCTATTTCTGTAAAGAAACCCAATTTTTGTTCTGATTTTCTTGGACAAGTTAGACACATGAGTTTTAAAGGAAAAGTCATGATCCAGCCAGATACTTGTAAGACTGAACTTGCTGAATTTTAGCACCGGTCACTGAGAAAATTGAGTCATTTGGCATAATTGCATTTCGAGCAGAAAAAAACATGAACTTAGTTTTATCCGTATGGGTTGTAGTATGTTAATGAACCCCCTTGTTATGTCAAAAGGGGCACAGAATCTAAACGGGTTGTTTGAGCACATGAGTTCTTTGGTAGGCGTCACAATAACAACACGGATACAATCTGGTTTCACTTTTGTTCAGATGTTAGGTAGAGGGAGAACCACAGCATGTGTGTCAGGGGCAGGGGAAAAGTAGCCTCGTAATACCGGACTCTGCTACTTCGCTTTGCTTCATACACAGAGTGTGGCCAGTCGTGATTGACAAGTGTTTACTTCCTGGTGGGTGGGCACTTGTCAGAAGTTTAAAATCATTGGTGTACCCGTAAACTAATCACTAACGTTTGGCGATGATGTATGTTATGCGCCGGCTCAGCCGCCTAGTACTTCTGCTGTAAACACAGCCCTTCATATCAGGAATGCAGCGAAAACAAACTGATCAGTACATTAAAGTTAATACTGTACTCATACATATGCCCATCTACCTCATTTTAGCCTTCACTCATTCACTTAAAAGAACCAAAGGTGCTCTTTCTGTTCTCCTTACAAGAAACAAACTGTTGAGCTAGCGTTTTTCCTGCCGATACTGCTGCTATTAGAAATAATGTAAGAGACCCGAAACCAACGGCAGAATCGGTGAGAATAACACATTATTTACATTAGGACGAAATCTGCGTTGACACAAAAACTGAACCGTTAACCATACTTGCGCTAACATCATACCGAGCTTGCTATCTAACTTTATAGTGACAGAGTTTGGGTCTTAGCGTTTGGCTGTCTCTGACAGCCATTTCATTCATGGATAATGACAACATAACACTGAGACAGCGAATAGGTCTTGTGACACGAACAAAAACTTGGCTTTTAAAAAGTGCGCTGCTAACTTAAATAGTGTGAAATTCGCAGGCAATGTAATACTAGAAGCTACAAGCTAGCTGAGATGGTTTGGCTGTCTCTCACAGAGATGAACAGGGTGCCTATTTCATATGTTTCATGATTGATATTAAGTAGATATGACAACTTTTCCCAAAACCTCAAGTAGCGCTGCAACATCATTTCCATTCAAAAAAAACTAACCAAACATTCATCTTGTTGTGGCTTTAAGTCACTGATACCGGTGATTTTCTCCACAACAGAGCGAATGTCCTCCCATGTATCTATATCCGTGGCCATTGTCAATTTCGGAGACTACAATTTCAAACTCGGCGCAGCAGCTACATCATGGCTCTCGGCCACGCCTTCTGTTCATTGGCTGGTCCGGCGTTTTTTCTGCCGAGGTTAATGAGGCAGAGCTCATTGTGATCAGACGGAGTTGTGAAGCAAAATGAAATTGAGCGGAAGTATGTAGGCTGGCAGAGTCAGGCTAGGGGAAAAGGCGACCTTCATAAAACCGGACCTGATTCCATCAAATTCTTTCTGATGGGGGTCCCCTCCATGCCTTTGACCCTTGGTGGGGGTCTAAGATTAAAAAAGGTTGAAAACTACTGGGCTACAATTCACTCTCTCCCCCTCTCTCTTTCTCTCTCTACAGTAAATCGATTCTCCCAGTGAACTGATGTAGTTTCTTTGGAATGCCTTTTCAGCGATCATTCTAGAACTCTGTTGTTTCCAATTACCAGCAGTGATTGTGACATCAGGATTAGAATGTTAAGTTAGAATGTTCAATACCTGTGACCTCACAGCATAAAGTTCCAAATGAGACAACAGTCACAGTTTCCCAGCCCCAGACCCACAGATCTTGCAGGCTCGGCAGGATTTCACCACAACTCAGCACTTAATCGATGATTTAAAGGCCGCAGGCCCTTTGCACAGTGAACTATGGTTCCCTCATCCCGGGTTCCTGAATTTTACAGCAAAAACAAAATACCTTCAGAGACGTGGCAGCCCTTCAAAACTCCAGCTGGGTCCTTTAAACAGCACCGCAGTGTAAAGAGCTGGGTAAAATAAACGGGACATTTATACGGTTTTTTGGCTTGTTGGTTTCCCATAACAAAAGGGGAAACCAACATAAAAAAGTGTACATCTTGCACCCTGAGAGACAGGTTTAAAGCACTGTTAATGCTGCCAGTACAGTATTTTGGACTGTGATGCAGTTTTGAAATGGCAGCAATTTCCAAAAGTTTTCAAACAACAAAGATTAATTTATTTTATCGTTTAACAACACTTTCAGTGCCTTTTTTAAAATCCCTGGGAAATTCAGTCTGAATTTTTTGAACCATCTTTTTTTCGGACCTTGTGGATATCCAGTGTACATACACAGAATGTGAGATGATGACTACTTTTTCCTGAATAGATTTACAAATCGTAAGATATTCATTTCCAAGTGGCTCAATTTAAATTAGGAGTAAACCTTTTCATGCCGTGGTGACATCACAGTGCACTTTCAATGTTCAGGAGCTCAACCAATCACAGAGCAAATATAAATCACGCCCTCCCCCTGTAGCATTTATTAAGGCCATGCCCACACAGTCCACAAGAAAGCAGAGATGAGTTTGTCCAGCTATCTTTGTTTTGCATTTAATCATATGCATGTTTTATGTTCCTGCATTCAAGCTTTGGCAGATGCTTCAGAACGAAGTAAATTTTCAAATATTACATCCTCCATCAGCCTCCATACGGTACCCAAGTTGGATTCCAACATTTCTGCCCACTGCCCCGCCTTGCGTTATTATAGAACCCACCTACGTTCTCACAAAGACGCGCCTCTTCAAAGCATTCAAGCGCTGTAGTCAGCAATTCAGCTCTCGGATTTGAATCCTAGCGTGGTCAATCCTAGCGCTTGAATGCTCCGGAGAGGCTTGTCTTTGCGAGAACGTAGGTGGGTTCTGTTAGTAAATTCAAAGTTTTTCCAGGAAAAAATATTATGACCATCGTCCAAAAGAAGCAGACCCGATGTTCGTATTAAAAAATAGGAAAGTATTTATTACATGAGCCAGCAAGGAAACAAAATCTGCGAAAATGTACATTGTAACAAAGTTTATATCATTACATTTGCATACATGTAAATCTGTGTGCAAGACAAGTTTTGACCTCTGATGGGTCGCAAGCAGTTGTGTGCCATGTTTGGCACTGTGGATTGGATAATTCAAGTCCCGAATGGTTGTGGGGTCTCGCCCTCTGCTCCCCTGTCGGCTAGTGGAAAATCCCCAAAGGTGGAGCTGCCAGCGGTGTTTAACATACACGTGTGAGGTGGCCTAATACACTAATCTGTCTGCCTCTCCACTGTAATCAAAAGCACACATTTCTGTTTCCCCACAGTTCCATAGTAACACCACCACCATACTGCTCCTCACAGCAAGTGGAAGTTATTACCCAAAAAGGTGCAGAAATGGCATTTATGCGGACTGAACAGTATCTGAATGTTCATGTCCTTTAATATTGCCCAAACCCTTATGGACCTCACAGCGTGTCTTTTTCTCCAGTGGACGTGTTGGTGTTTTACTCTCTCGTTTCCTGGGTCCGACACATCAGGAAAGACAGAGAGACGCAGTTCTCAGCGGGGAGGAATGATTCTGACCCAACCTCTCACCATCGTGTCCAGAAATCAATGCAGAGTCAAAGAAAGTAAATTAGAGTGAGAGAGGGAGGATAAAGAGTGCTGTCGAGGGGAGGAGGAGGGGGGGGCTCAGGGAACAGAGAGGGTGAGAGACTGGGATAAAGAGATGTACAGAGAGAGGGAGAGATAGATCAGAGGGAGGGAGGGCAGGGGAAGGAGAGATGGAGGGAAGGAGAAAAGCTGTAGGGAGACAATGGGAAAGAGGAAGGAAGGGACAGACAGGAAGGAGAGAGGGATGACAGATGAAAGGAAAGAGATAGAGGGGAAGATGGATCGGAGGGTAAGAGGGAGAGAGAGAGATGGGTCAGAGGGAGGGATGAAGGGGGATGGAGGGATGGAAAGAGACAGAAAGAAAGAGGAAGGGACGGACAGGAAGGAGGGAGAGAATGTAGATAGAGGAATAGACAGAGACAGGGAGACAGAAGGAAATGGGTGCCAGACGGATGGGAAAAAAAGAGAGATGGAGAGGAAAGAGCGAGAGGGAGGGAGCAGGGTGACAGATGGAGGAGGAAGCGAGCAGAGGAAAGAGAGAGCGATTGAGGGAGGGATGGCAGATGGAGGTAGAGAGGGATGGACAGCTAGAACTAAAAAGGGGGAAGGAGGAAGGGAGAGATAGGCGGACAGAGTGAGAATGGAGGGAAGAAGGAAGGGTTGGAGGGAGAGAGAGATAGGATAGGAGGACAGGAGACTCCTAAAAAAAAGCAAGTCTGGCCTGGATGCTCATCCCATTGAGAATGAAGGAGTGATTTGTTTAAGCAGGTAGATGGAGAGAGAGAGAGGGATGAGGGCTGGTGGTAGTGGAGAAAGGGAATACCTGAGGGTCCGCGACAGTGGAAGGCACCGGAAGGAAGCTTCATCTGAAGGGAGAGAGGCAGCGGCAGAGTTAGCCAGAGTTTGCATCCCGCCAACGTGCTCAGAAATTTCAATGAGGTCGCCGCGGGAACAGACGGTTCATGGACCGTCGCCCAGGGAGACGAAGGGAGGGCGGACGGCGGTCGATCTGCAGGCTGCGCTCCAGGATTGAGCATGTGTGTGTGTGTGTGTGTGTGTGTGTGTGTGTGTGTGTGTGTGTGCAAGCGCGCTCGGACCTGTACCTGTGTGCATTATAGGATACATTATATGCACCTGTGTAGCATATGAGTGCTATTGTTTCAATCAGTATCTTTGTGTGTGTGTGTCTGTGTCTATGTGGGCGCACTCGCACCTGTACCTGTGTGCATGAGTGTGCATTATATGCGCCTGTGTAGCGTATGAGTGCGTATGTTTCAGTGAGTATCTGTGTGCACGTGTGCATGTGTGTGCACACTGTGACCTGTACCTGTGTGCATTAGTGTGCATTATATGTGCCCATGTAGTGTATGAGCGTGTATGTTTCAGCGAGTATCTAACGTAACATAACATAACATTACATAACATGAATGGCGAGAACAGGCCGTTCAGCCCAACTAGGCTCGCCAGTTTCTTTATACTATTGTGAATATATCACTTCAGATACTCAATGACTCATGGTATCTAGCTTTAAGTCAAGCCTGCTCTTGAAAACTCCCAAGGTCTCTGCCTCAACAATATGGTCAGTCAGGCAAGCTATTCCACATCAAAATTACTCTTTGGGTGAAGAAATATTTCCGAATATTAGTGCTAAATTTACCTTTGGTCAACTTCCATTTGTGACCCCTAGTTCTACTAACAACACTTGGTCGAAGGAATCTTACATTATTCACTTTGTTAATTCCTTTAACATATTTAAAGACCTCAATCAGATCACCCCTAAGTCTCCTTTTCCTAAGACTAAAGAGATTTACGATCTTCAGCCTCTTCTCATAGCTTTCATCTTTCATACCCGGAATTAGCTTAGTGGCTCTTCTCTGAACTTTTTCTAGAGCCTCTATATCTTTCTTAAAGTATGGTCCCCAGAACTGTACACAATACTCCAGATGTGGTCTGACAAATGTGTTGTACAAAAGAAGCATCACCTCCTTGGATTTGTACTCAATACTTTTGGCAATGCATCCCAGCATCCGATTGGCTTTTTTAACTGCTACGGCACAATGGCTAGAGCCTGTGAGGGTTTGGTCAACAATCACTCCCAGATCTTTTTCATGTGGAGCACATTCCAGTTTTAAACCTCCCGTGAAGTAATCCCGTCTCATGTTTTTATTACCTACATGTACAACTTTACCTTTCGCTACATTAAATTTCATTTGCCACATTTCTGCCCAATTCTGGATTCTATCCAAATCATCCTGAATCACTTTAGTGGACTCTAAACTATTTGCCAAACCTCCCAATTTGGTATCATCTGCAAATTTAACTAATTTGCTCTCAATATTCCTATCAAGGTCATTAATGTAGAGGAGGAACAGCAGGGGTCCCAACACTGATCCCTGGGGGACGCCACTCCCCACCATACCTAGCTCAGATGAGATTCCACAGACCACCTCTCTTTGTGTTCTGTCCTGTAACCAGTTTTGAATCCACTTCAGAATACCTCCTGTAACTCCAATGGAGCTCATTTTACATATTAGTCTCTTATGCGGTACTGTATCAAATGCTTTCTGAAAATCCAAGTATATGATGTCATTAGCCCTGCTTTGGTCACAAGTCTTGGTGGCCTCTTCAAAAAATTCCAGAAGGTTTGTCAGGCATGACCTTCCCTTACGGAAACCATGTTGGCTATCCCTCAAGATATTATTACGTTCAAGAAATAAGTCCAGCTCATCTTTTATGATAGATTCCAGTATGTTGCATGCAATGCAAGTTAAACTGACTGGCCTGTAATTTCCTGGCTCAGTACGGTCCCCTTTCTTACATATTGGTATCATATTGCCCTATTTCCAATCATTTGGTATTTCTCCAATTTCTAAAGACCGTCTGAAGATGGCGGATAGCGGCTTAAAGATGATCTCACTAACTTCCCTGAGTACTCTAGGATAAAAGTCATCAGGACCCGCCGCCTTATCTGCCTTTAGTTTATGCAACTTGTCTAATACTTCGTTATCCCTAACCTCAATTTCCGCTAAATAATCTTAAGCATTGGACATGCCCTCTGGCCGAATAAAAGCCCATTCTGAGGTAAGATTCTCAACAAAGTAACTGTTTAAGGTATCCGCAATATCCTTGTTATCATATAGCAGCGATCCATTTTTATTCTTTATGCACTTAACCTGCTCTTTGACTTTCCTTTTTCTGCTACAGTACTGAAAGAAGCGCTTAGGGTTAGTTTTTTCCCCCTCTGCAATTTGTCTTTCATACAGTCTTCTAGCATTCCTTTTTTGACCACAGCCCGCATTTTACAGTATTCAGCCTTAGTGTTTTCATTGTTATCCTTTATGTACATCTTATAAAGATTCCTCTTTTCCCTAAAACTCCTACGAATAGCTGTGGTCATCCACTGAGGATTCTGCTTTTTCAGCTTACTTTTGGACACTTTTGGAATGAATTTGCATTGTGAATCAAGTAAAACCCCCTTAAATCTTTCCCGCATCTCATTTACAGACTCACAGTCCAGGAGTGTCTCCCATTTTATTTCACTTAGATATGAACGTATCCTGTCAAAGTTTGCTCGCCTAAAATTGAAAATTTTTGTTTTTGAAGACACCTTTTTAACTTCCCATGAAATGTCAAAATTAACAGTAGATTGATCACTTGTCCCAAGTGGCTCCAGTACCTCAACACAGGTACCTCCAGTACCTTGCTAATTCTGTCTGGGTCATTACAGAGCACTAAGTCTAAAATTGCCCTCTCTCTTGTAGGTTTATTAACATACTGCACCAAAAAATTATCATTTATAACATCTAGAAATTCTTCCTCCCCCCTACCCTGTCCTTTCACCATTTCCCAATCGATACCAGGATAATTTAAGTCTCCCATAATAATAGTCCCTCCTCCTCTACAAGCTTGTGTAATCCTCTTAAAGAGCATTTCATTGACAATACTGGCCAAAGCTGGCGGTCGATAGCATACTCCTGTGTTTAAACCACTCTCGCGTTTGCCAATGAGCCTGACCCAGTTATCTCCACACGGCAAGGAATGTTCAATTTCAGGAATTTCCTGCACATATATGTTTTCGTTCACATAGAGTGCTACACCCCCTCCTCGCCTATTGCATCTATCCTTCCTAAAGAGTTTATAACCTTCTATATTATATTCATCTCCATCCTCTTCACTAAGCCATGTCTCTGTAATCCCAACTATGTCATAGCCCTCACTAATCATAACGGCCTCAAGTTCTGGAAATTTATTTTTTATGCCTCTTGCATTTAGATAAAAACATTTCAGGTTATCACGAACGCTCTTCCCCTTCGATTTCCCATGTGCCCGCTGCTCCAAGCCCCTCACTACGCTTTGTTGCTTTAAAAATATATCATCAATAGTGCATGTAATGCTGTCAGCTTCCATCAGGGCAGTCTGCATTTCCCTCTGTATAACACTTTCTAACCTACATGCCCCCAAAGTCCCTAGTTTAAATAACTTTGTGCTACCCTCAACATACGCTGACCCAGTGAACAGGTACCCCTCCGGTTCAGGTGTAGCCCATCCGGCTTGAACAGATCACCCCTGTCCCAGAAGTAGTTCCAGTGCCCCATAAACCTATACCCCTCTTTCCTACACCAGGTTCGTGGCCACATGTTAAACCTCCAGATAAAATTCTGCTTCCCTCTGCTTGCACGTGGTACTGGTAGAATCCCGGAGAAAACTATCGTGGAGGATCTGCTCCTAAGCTTTTCAGCTAATTCCACAAATTTGCCTTGCAGAACCTCAAACCTACCCTCACCTATGTCATTTGCCCCAACATGGACCATGACAACTGGATCCCTCCCCGCTCTGGCCAGGAGCTTGTCCGCATGCTCCAGGAGGTCTCCTACCTGGGCACCAGGCAGGCAACACACCGTACGAGACTCCTTGTCGCGCGAACAGACTAAACTGTCTATTCCTCTAAGTATTGAGTCCCCCACTATCAATAACTCTCTTTTCTGAGGGGTAGAGGCCAACAGGGTGCCCTGATGCTCATCAGTCCCCCCACTCTCAGGGTCAGGGGCCAATTCGAGTTCCTGCAAGGGCCAGAATCGGTTGGACATCTCAACCACTGGAGGAGCTGTCGCTGTACGGTGTGCACGCCCTTTCCTGCGCTGACGTCCTACAGTCACCCAACTTTCTCTCCCTGCCTTTAATTAAAACGGACCGAATAAACAAGTCGTTTACTATGTGAGCTAAATAAACACGGTATCTCCCCCAACAAGCTTGTCACTAAGCACTCAAACAAGCAGTTAAACTTTAATCAGCTGATCAAGGCACCGCAATCGGAGGAAAATACAAAGATAACGCAATTTGCAATGTGTTTAATCAGAAGAGCCCCTCGGTAATAATAAAATGCGAAAAAGACAAAAACCCCGGTTCGCGTTAACATTCAAGCTTGGCAATGTGTTTATACGGTAATGCGGTCAGGAGAAAGAACGAAGGGGACTAAAAAACCCCGGTGAACGTCAATATTTATTGGCTAGAAGACTGTATGAAAGGCAAGCCACCAAGTATGCAAGCAAGCCGGGTTATAGTTAGATATCCAGGTAATTCAATAATATTCTTGGCGTTGAGAGCCTGCTGAAGTTCGTTAGCTAAATCAGCTACAGAAAAACCAGGCGACAGTAGCTCAGTCCTTGGAAACAATCCTGTTTTACTTTGTATATCATACAATTCACTTAGTTAGACAATTATTTAGCGTTTAAATTTATTGTTTAAATTTAGCGTTTAAATTTATTTTACTTTACCTTACTTTGCTCCCGGGAGACTGAAACCCCTCAAAAAAACCCCAAAAAACCCCCGTTGCCTTTGTTTGACCAGATTAGCGACTTAATATGGCTGTTTGCTCACCAAGTTGTTACAAGGGGGAAAAAGGGGAAAAAGAAAGGGGGAAGATTCTCCCTGCCCCTAATGCGACAAAGGTTATACCTTGGGAGCAAATCGTCTAACCTCTATTAATGTTTGAGCTTTAACACACAAATTCTTTTCAGAAAACCCCGTTTGCACAAGAGTAAATCTTCAGCTTCAATCCCTCCACACGTCTTTCTCTGTCTCAACCCAAGCAGAATGATCACCAACGAACAGCGCTACAGCACAGCCAAGAGGTCCTGTGTACACGTGTGCGTGTGTGTGCACACTGTGACCTGTACTGCCCTACAAAGCCTAAGTGCAGTAACTACACATTGGGTAAAATTCGAGTTGAGCAGTTTTGGGCCTGAAAGTATTTGGAGATTAGGATTGATTTGAATATATATTATACTATAGCAAGTCAGTAAACCATAATCTATCATAGATGTGCTAACTATTTGATTATTGGGACAGCAAACAAACTCTGAAGCCATTTTTTACTGTTTAAATGATTTTGTAGTTACTGCACTTAGCCTTTGTAGGGCAGTGTACCCGTGTGCATTAGTGTACATTGTATGCTCCTGTGTGAACATATGACCGCTCATGTTTTCGTGAGTGTGTGTCTTTGTGCTGTTACACAGTACAGAAACTCGCATTCTGCTCTGTGGTCTCTGTACGCCAGTAATTACTATTAGGATTTGGATTTGAAAACAACGTCTGTAAATATTAGGCCAGTGATTCATTTTCACAGGGCTGTAATTATTACACTGTTCACACCATATGGATACAAATCCCCCTAAAATCACCATGCAGACTGTCTGCCTCCAGTTTCAAGTCAATACATTCACACTGATGAAACCTAGAAGGAATCAGAGCCCTTTAAAATTACATTACTGTCCAAATCTTTTTGACTGCACTGAATGAGTTTACAGGACTGGCCGCCACCTTTAATTCTTTGGTTAATTTTATCTGTGTACAGCCTGAACCATAACTGAATTTCAGCTCATTGCGAACAGTGTCATCGTCTAAATACTTATGGAGTGTGCTATGCACAATAGCTATCAATTTACATTCATTATTTAACCACTGCATTTGTTGCACAGCATTCAACTAGTGACCATCTTGCAATAAGTTCACACTAGCTGATCTTATTACCCTCCTACTTCTGGCACCCATGTTTGGACCTCACCCATCATTTTGATCTCAACTACACACCTGTTAAGTTTTGTGACTGCATCTTGCATGGTTGTGACACAGCAACTGTGTTGTAAATGGGGACTCCCATTATAAATATTGGTGGCTTCCACATCCACAATCCTCATCAGAAGTGTTTGATATTTGGTCAGGTCATAGAGCATGCCAATCTACATGTGTCTATTAAATTAAAAGTCATTGGGATCAGTTAAAATAATAATAATAATCTAATAAAAATATTAGAATTTTTGAAAATTCATCAATGTTAAAAAATTGGGATTTTTGAGACTTCAGGATTTTTTTTTTTTTTTTTTTTGACGTGATCCCAATGCCCGATTCTGACCAGTATTGGATGCAGCCCATTTCTCAAGATTTCAGCGCATTCTTTTTGGTCACACTTTACTTGAAGGTACCGTCATAAGAGTGACATGACAGTTTTTCTTGTCACAATCAAACCAAAATTGCAGCAGCTATTTCATTGATAGAATGACAAACAAATGAAAGTGCTCATAGAGCAACACTTGAAAAAACTTAAAAATGAAACAAGACTGAACAATTTGGCATTGGTCCTATGTCTCCATCATTTTTCTGAAGCGATATATTGGCCAAAATGTGGTTTTCACCCTTTGGATGACCTTGATCTTTGACCTTTTAAAACTTAGGTACAGGCATTGGTAGACATAAATATGTTGAATGAAGTGGTGTTCAGGGGAACTAATTGTTCATAACGTTTATTGAGATATTTGACCATGAAAATTGCTGATATGTGCTCCATTATAAGAGATAGGGATTTTCGTCAACATGGAAAAGGCTGTAGCATTGAAACTGCTTCTTCGCTCTTGACCAAAACTCCCTTAGGGTTATGAGATATACGTTCCCCAACAATTAGAAGGATATCTATATAGAAACAAACATATATTTTTACCTTGATCATGAAATTTTGACCCCCTAAAATGACGAAGTTATCTATGTCGGAGGTCAATTTTTGTACATGCTTCCCGATAGGCCATTCGCAAAGAAACATTATGGCCAGTCTCATGTGTCTATCATTTTTCTGAAGTGAGCTATTGGGATAAATGTGCCTTTGACCTTTCCAACAACCTTGACCTTTTACACAGTTCACACTCGGGCATTTCTCCACGTTTCTGATTGCGTATCAAGGAAAGTGAGAAGCGCAATGATTTCAATACGATTTGGACAAAAGCGCACTAGGATACGTCATAAGCATGCATAAGTTGCGCTTAATTGCATTAGGTTACTAAAAAATTACTAATTAATTGTGTATGTCCCAACGATACGCTATGGGCAACGAATCTTGGTTGACAACCTTTGTGGAGAAAATGCATTTCATTGTGTCTGTTACTAATCCTTGCGCATCAGCTACATTCGCTTACGTAATAATTACTACTAATAGCGACTTAACTGTGTGACATTTGTGTTAAATTTGCTTTGTAATACATTTCTCCTATCCCCACATGACCACACTCACATATATATATATATATATATATATATATACAGTGCCGTGAAAAAGTATTTGCCCCCTTCCTGATTTCTTATTTTTTTGCATATTTTTCACACTTAAATGCTTCAGATCATCAAACAAATCTTAATATCAGACAAAGATAACCCGAGTATTTCACAAAATGCAGTTCTTAAATTATGACTTCATTTATTGAGGGAAAAAAGCTATCCAAACCTACCCGGGCCCATGTGTAAAAGTAATTGCCCCCCCTTGTTAAATCATGAATTAACTGTGATTTACCACATTTTTTAGTTCAATTTCACTAACCACACTCAGGCCTGATTACTGCCAGACCTGTTGAATCAAGAAATCACCTAAATAGAACCTGTCTGACAAAGTGAAGTAGGCTAATGGATCTCAAAAAGCAATACATAATGCCGCAATCTAAAGAAATTCAACAACAGATGAGAAACAAAGTCATTGACATCTGGAATCAGTCTGGAAAGGGTTACAAAGCCATTTCTAAGACTTTGGGACTCCAGTGAACCACGGTGAGAGCCATTATCCACAAATGTAGAAAACTTAGAACAGTGGGTAACCTTCCCAGGAGTGGCCGGCCTACCAGAATTACTCCAAGAGCGCATCGACAACTCACCCAGGAGGTCACAAAAGAACCCAGAACAACATCTGAAGAACTGCAGGCCTTACTTGCCTCGAGTTAAAGTCGGTGTTCATGATATAATAATAATAAAGAGACTAGGCCAAAATGGCATCCATGGGAGAGTTCCAAGGCGAAAACCACCGCTGAGCAAAAAGAACACAAAGGCTCGTCTCACATTTGCCAAAAAGTTGAACTTTTTGGAAGGTATGCGTCCCGATACATCTGGCATAAAACTAACACTGCATTTCATGAAAAGAACATCATACCAATAGTCAAACATGGTGGTGGTAGTGTGATGGTCTGGGCCTGCTTTGCTGCTTCAGGACCTGGACGACTTGCCATAATTGATGGAACCGTGAATTCTGCTCTCTACCAGAAAATCCTGAAGGAGAATGTCCGACCATCAGTTTGTGACCTCAAGCTCAAGTGCACTTGGCTGATGCAGCAGGGCAATGAATCGAAACACACCAGCAAGTCCACCTCTGAATGGCTTAAAAAAACAAAATTAAGGTTTTGGAGTGGCCTAGTCAAAGTCCGGACTTAAATCCAATTGAGATGTTGTGGCATGACCTTAAACAGACCGTTCATGCTCGAAAAAACTCCAATGTGGCTAATTAAAACAATTCTGCAAAGAGGAGAGGGCCAAAATTCCTCTACAGCAAGGCGAAAGACTCAGTGCCAGTTATTGCAAACGCTTGATTGCAGTTGTTGTCGCCGAGGGTAAGTTTAGGTTCAGGGGGCAATTACTTTTTCACATAGGGCCAGGTAGGTTTGGATAGCTTTTTCCCTTAACTACTGAAATCATCATTTAAAAACTATATTTTGTATTTACTCAGGTTATCTCTGTCAAATATAAAAATTTGTTTGATGATCTGAAACATTTAAGTGTGAGAAATATGCAAAAAAACAAGAAATCAGGAAGGGGGCAAATACTTTTTCACAGCACTGGCGGCTGGTGAACTGGCGATAGGGGAGGCTCAAACCCATCCCTTGAACATAATGATTAGTCATGACCTGTTTTCAATCATTCATTAAATCACCATTACAAAAGCTCCGAAAACTCAACATTACCAGGTTGGGTCAGTTTTCATTAATAACGCACACCTGTCAACTCTCATGCATTCCGCATGAGTTTTAGTGGTATATTTACATTGCCCTGCTGAAGTCAGCAACTATTCAATCAACGTATGTGTAAGAGATTCTCGTATGGAATTGAAGTCCTTGTGCATGGAGGTTTATCAGTTTCACCTGTATTATGACTCTGGACTATGCACGCTTTTTTTGAGTTTTACCTCAAGACTTGTGAATGCTAAAGTAAGGACAGACAGACAGACAAACATGACCATCAAAATACTTGGGAAAACAAGTTTGCGTATCTAATAACAATTGGAATGAACTAACATACCTGTTGATTTCAGCAGGAAATAAAAACGTGGCAAAGTACCAAAAATTGCTGCTGCAATATGTCATTCCAGGACCATATTTTACCATGATAACACACACAGCCTCAAAGGTGAAAACAATGTCAGCCAACACTGTCACGGATACTGGGATACTGGGAATACAATGACAGGAAGTGAGGGGTGGGCACTTCCTGTGGCTATCCCCCCGAGTGGAGCCATCAAGCTAAAAATGCCCCTTTCTCATGACTTTCTGGCCGCCATCTTACAACAGTATACGTCTAGTTTTGGGCATCGCTTGTATGATTTTTGACTCCAGACAGCTTTTGTCCCACTGAGAAAAAATGTCAATTTTGCACAATTTTTGTCAAATTCTGCAATTCAAGGATTTAAATTAAGCACCAGATCCTACATGGTCATTTCAAGTGATTTAATGTGCATCATAATCCCTGAATGGTACACTGTGGCTGTAGCTATTTGTGAATGACCGCTGCTGGAGCAGAACACACCAACAGGGTACAAAAAATTAGGCTGGTCATAGCAATGTCCAACTTTGTGATTTGAATTTATACCAAGAGCGCCAAGCCTTACAGAGCCGGGCTTTAGCTGCGCCTGGTCCTATGACGCCGGTCCATGTAAATATACACGAAGCGAAGGCCATTGCTAAGCAATACCCTTTATTTAGAGCGCACTGTAACTTCATTCAAATAAGCTTGCTAACATGTTAGGTAGCTAGCCTATGGACAACGCATACCCAAATAAGAGGAAAATTAAGGAAATAAATAAGAACTCACAGAGATGTGTTCAAAGAATAAAAATGCTCCTACAGCTTAATTAAATAACACAAACGAAAAATTACTATCATCACGAGTACAATCGTTTCTGTCCGATGCATGCAGTATCTGAGGGGGAGAGCTCATCGATCAAAAAGACCTTGCTCACAAAAATGAAAACTCTCAATTAGCTCACTGTCTGAATAAATGCCTAGTGGGTTGATCTAATCGCGGACAGTTCGTTCTCCTCTGAATTCCCTTTTGTTATTTATGTTATAAACAAGACATACTGCCATTGCCAAACAAATTTGGATAAAAATGCAGAGAGCCCAGTCAATGTTTGTTTACAAGGAGCAAGGCAAATGATTACTATTGCAAGATGGTGGCCTCACTGAACGTCTCCTGCTGTAGTCCACCAATGGCGTGTCCACTCCAATGTTATTTTTAGCTCTATGGGGAGAACGACCGGACGAGGATCAATAAAGGAGCCCGAGCGAGAGAAAGAGACTCTAAATGCATGGAGAATTTTTACACCGTGACAAGGAGAGAAAAAAAGGAAGTAATGTAAAATAGATACATTTTAAACTTGTATTTGGCTACTAATTGTTAATGCTAATTCATGTAGTCTCCATATAATAATAATAATTACAACAATGATAATAATAACTCCTATTCTGTAATAATTTTGGAATAATATATCCAAGTGGCTGGGCTTACCACAGCACTTAGAGCGTGAAAAACAATTGCTATTTTCAATCACATTCCAATTTGTTTCCTCATTCCAGCGTTTACACCATGGCAATATTTCACAAATGTATTTCATGCCAAGAAAGCATTTTAATTTGAGCCAGAGAAATGGGAAACAACAAACCACAGAAGAAGAAAGCTCAGAGACTGATTTGTCTGCAGTGTCCATTAAATACATGAAAATATAATACGCCTATCATTCATTTGGTTCCGGCATCTTCCCCAGAGGCACAAGTTCACAATAAGCAGCCCTGGAAGCAGCACAGAAAATTATAGATTTTCTTTTATTAAGCAATAATTTGCAGCTTGAAAATCAGTCTGTCCGGTCAGGCATGGCAGGGGGTAGCATTGGTTTTTAGACTAGGAATTGTCAGACATGAAACACCATGCATGCAATCGTGTCAATCAACAACACTTTTATGACAATGTCACCAAGTAACAGATGCAATGTCATGTCCATGATAGCGTTATGCCTGCAACTGTGCCACTCACTGAAATAAAGTATGTTGTCACTTGATTTAACACAACCGACATCAGCGGGTATGCCATCTTACGACAGCCAGTATGTCATGTGTATGACAGTGTTGTGATTATGTCACCCTGTTACAGCCATTATGTCATCTGTATTACAGTGTTGTGATTGCATCACCTTGTGACAGCCATTATGTCATGTGTATGATTATTTCATCTTGTGACAGCTGTTATGTCATGCGTATGACAGTGGAAAGCCAAGCGTATATCGAGGAGTTAGAGTTTAGTTTACCTCACATTTTGAAGGCAAGGAATGCGAAAGACCACAGTGAGCAGGCATTGTTACTCAGTGCTGTTAACTTCTGTGCTTGAAGAGCCGTGGGGTGGACTAGTGTCTTCCCCAATAACTCCAGCCTTAACTGATCTATAAAGCTGTAGATCGGCCTGTAAACTCACTCCACCAACATTGGGCGCATCAGCTGGCCGCCAATCTTATAGTGGAAGGGCATGGGGGAGGGAGGGGAAGGTGAGAGAGAGAGAGAGAGAGAGAGAGAGAGAAGATAGCGAGCAAGTGAGACCTTTGACTCTTCTTTACTATATCAAGGGACAAATACTCTTTCTTCCAGAAAGCAATAAAGACAAAAGTGTATATATATATAGAAAAAAAAAACACTATACAGTAGTCAACGTTTCAGGATAGTGCCCATCACACAAACATGCTCCTCACTCAGCAAGCTTTAAGGAGAGTAAGTGTAAGTGTTTTGTGTGTGTGTGTGTGTGTGTGTGTGTTGTTCTGTTTGTGTATGTGTGTAAGTGAATGTGTGCCTGTTTGTGTATGTTTCTTAAGTATTAGTATTAATTGTAGTAGTAATATTAGTAGTAGTAGTAGTAGTAGCATAGTAGTAGTAGTAATAGCAGCAGTAGGAGTAGTAGTAGTAGTAGCAGTAGTAGTAGTAGTAGTAGTAGTAGTAGTGATAAATGCTTTTACAACGCCCCCTGTTTAAGAAACGGTGTTTTTTAATGAGAAAAAAATTCATTACTCAGCCCTCGTCCATCCAAAAAACCTCAAATTTGGTACATATCTTCCAAATGCAAGGACCTATCATAATCAATTGCTCAATCCAAAACTTTCCCGGCCAACTTGGAAATATAGACATTTCTACACTTTTTTTTTATTTTTCTCACTAATTTTTGAAGCCACACCCACCAATCATTAGAACATACATTCCATTAGTGTCCTACATCACCACGTCAAATTTCAGGTCATTAGCCCAAGCGGATCCTGAAATACCACCATATGCTGTTTATAGCGCCCCCTTTTGGTCTAACTTCACAAAATTTGGCATGGCTCCAGCAAAGCATCTTAGTATCATGACCCTTAAGTTTCATGAAGTTTGGATCGTGATATCTAATAATGCAGGCATAAGAGTAACTATGTGCCCCACCCAGCAAAATTCATCGGACCGCTATGTCTGAAGGAAAAATCAGTGACATGTCAGGGATAAATTCATTTAATAGATGTTCTTTGACAATGATTTGTGCCAAATTTCATGACAATCAGACAAACGGTTTAGAAAGCATTCACTTTTAAAGGTTTTTCATTTTTTTCAAAATGGAGGAAAAACTTTCATGGCGGAAATGGGCAGCGCTATGCCCATTAGATGCAGGAGACTCCAAGAAATTAGAGGAAAAAAGAATTTTTCTAAAAGACCATACTGTATACGAGATCTGAGTCCAAACGCAAACGCATTCGTTATCCACCTTATTCCTGAGGGCGCTACTGTAGATATGATGTTGGGTGCAACTTCCGGCGGAAGCAGTTTTTAGCAAGTTTCTAGTCAAGAACAGCGGCATTTCTGTCAGTTAACTTAGCGATTACGGCTCGTTTTTTTAATGAATTAACTTGCTTTTTTAAAATGTCCCTTCAGAGCTCTGGCACCTATTGTGCTGTTCGAGGCTGAACTAACAACCAGAGGAAGCTAAATTTATGGTTTGACAGTGTTTTGAACGCGCACCCAGAATATAGGGGATTGTCCTTGTGTTCAGCGAAACGGTTTCCATCGCCTACCTACAGAAGAGGAAGCCAGAATTTGGCTGAAAAACCTGAATTTGAAAAGACCCCCAAAAACATTAGGTGCTCATTTCATTATGTCGACAAACAACGAGACAGACCGCCGCAGAGGAGACGCCGGGTCCTCAGAAGCATTTTGACAGCAGTGCCAGGAGAGCACAAGGTATGATTTCACATGTAGGGAGGACAGAAAATTGTTGTATTCATCCGGTAATGCCAGTCAGTGTAACTAACGTTTCATCCTGTACAGTTTAAGATGAGGCTGTAGAAGTAGCAATAGTCTACTACAATTTGAAAATAGCCTACTCTGTTCTAAACAATAGTCTTGCACTCCAAACCTCATTTCACTAAAATTAAAAGTATGGGAAAACTGGATTCACTGTGTTTTACATGTTATAGTATTGGATTAGCTAGCAACTTAATACCGTATAATGTAGTTGGCTGGAGTAGAGCTAATTTGACTCATACTGTGGGATGGCTTAATTTACTCTGTATAACAATCCATTACGTTTCATATGTAGAGAAATACTTACTGCTGAAATATAGTATTTCCTTCATAAATATTCTCAGAAACTACTTGTATATCTGTTTTAAGGTACATAAGGTCGTATACTACCTCCTTTAACAAAACGCGACTGACCTTGTTGCTGTGGAAGTACTGCATACGCTTCGGAGCTTTGTAGATTGTTCATAGCTTCGCAGTCTGTGGCAACGGAGTCGCTAATGTAGCCAAATGCGCTAGTGTGGCCACTGCTTCAGGTCGTTCTCCCATTCCTCGATAGTAGAAGGCAGCGGTACCGTAACTTTATCCCCTCTGAGGGCTAAAAGGTGATGTTCCCTCATATATTATTTTCCAATCGCTTAAAAAAAGAGGATTCACGTGAGCCGCTACCATGGTAAACAGTTCAGTGACAGGATGCAGCGGAAGTTACGCCCAATATTCGCACAAGGGATCATGGGACGTGGGAATAAGGTGGATAGCGCCACCTAGAGGTGTACTGGTGGGATTTTTGTCATCGGAGATCGTCTTCAGCCAATGTAATAGTGTGCCAAGTTGCAAGTGATAAACCCTTGTAGTTTTTGCCGCCCACACGGAATTAGGTCAAAACGGCGGAAACAAGAATAATAATAATAAGAACAAGAAGAAGAATAACCTGAGCAAAAACAATAGGTTTAATACAGCTCCGCTGTACGGAACCCTAAAAACACATGTACAACATAAAAACATAAAAAACTCCTGAAAACTTGCACTGGATTAGTGAAAACCTTCGTCATGCAGCATAGTCCTGCATGTAACCCAAGCTGCCAGTTTTGCTTGCCTGAATAAAAAAATTTGGACTGCAGATAAAATCACCCACAGAAAAACTACCCCACCCCACACACACTGTCAGTTTTTAACATGCCAAATAAGTCCCTCAGCCTGTCACAGACGAAAAAAAGGCGCAATGACTTATCTTGGACTACACAAAATGGACAGTCTTCTCCCACCCCTGGATCAGCATGGCCAGCCCTGTAGTAATTGCCACTGCAGATCCCCAGTCCTCCAGGGGAAGGAGTCTTATTTAACACCCTCTGTCTGTGCCCGACCACTGTCTGTTCAGTCAACTCATGCTGCCACTGATACTCCCTTCTATCCGCCTGAGTTCTCATGTACCAGAGCTTAACGCAAACAGTGTCGAGCTCTAAACGTCACTCCCCTTCACCTCCTGAAGCTTCCCTAGCCCTGGGAAGTGAAGGAGAGAAGCTGCCCTTGTTTTGCTACTTACTCCTGTGCAGCTGCTTTCACACAATCTCTGGAAACTGGGGATGCTCTCTGCCCAGTGCCTGCTGTGTCATTGATCTTTCCAGCCCTGACCAATATTGGCACGATATGTCCTCTAGATTCTGCTCCTGGACTAGAAGAGTGCGTCCCGGTGTAATCTGCTAGCATCAGGGCTGTGATTAAACCGCATTTCTCTGGGTTGGTGCAGGTGAGCCAGCCTGCATATGCCCACTGTCACAAATCGTAGCTTCAGGGTGGCTCATTCCAGAAGCTTCAAAGTTATCATGGTGTTGTGCAAGATGGCTCCTCCCACAGCCATGGTTCCTGCTCCAGACCCTGCTCACGAGAGCCCTTCAACAGCTGCCAGGCCTTCATCACTGCCTCAAAGGGCTCATTGAAAGCAATGGTCTAAAGATCATCCACTCTCATCAGGACCAGCAGTAGATCCAGCCTCATATCACCTGCTCATCTAAGCACGACTCAAGCTGACAGGGGAGCGTCTGAGCAGCCAGTAACCTTAAGCTGCCACCCTGACCTCCAGATCCATCAACCCCTGCCCTTCCCTCCTGTGTGGGTCGGTACAGGATGGTGACCTGGAACCAATTGTGGCCCGACCAAAAAAACCTCCACCAGCATCCATTTTATCTTTCCCAACGGCCTACTAAAGGGGTTCAGTTTCATCGACCAATGCCACAGGGAGGAAGCCACCGGATTATGAATGATCAGCACCCTTCCCGTGTAAAACAGCCATGACTGCAGCCCCCTCCACTTCTCACGGTCCACCCAATCAAATGCTTTCTGCTGATCCAGAGAGATCAGCACAAAATTTATCTCCCTGCACTGTGCCAAGTCCATCATGTCCCTTATTAAAAACACATTGTAAATGATTGAATGGCCAGGGATAAGATTTTATAATCTGAGCAATGTAGTGCCACTGGGCAATAGTTCTTCAAGGATCAGCTGACTGGAAGCTCCCAAGAGTCGATGCACTCCAGCAGCACCTCATGCAGTTTCTCTTCTTCCAGCCTCCACAAACATTTAGTGGAGTTAACAGGCAATCCATGCACTCCAGGAGTGTGACCAGCTGTTTTGTAAGGGTGAGTTTTTGTGGCATTATCGGTGAGACCAGATCGGCTTTCTACCCCTCAGACGAGGCGGGGAGGCGCCGATGCAGCTGCTTGATCGTCCTGTCCTCTCTTGCTTCGACTGCGTACAGTGGTCAATCAAAGCCCACTGCAGCCTCCCTCAACCATCTTGGGTCTGATTGCAAGATGCCCATCCAAGAAACAGATAAAATGTGTTTGTTTCATTTACCCCTCTAGACTCTCAAAGTTCAGATAAAAAGAACACAGGGCATCCATCTTCCTTGCGAGGAAAAATCTAGCTCTTTCAAGTGCCCCTTTGTGTTATTTTGAAAAAATATGGCATGGATGTCTTCTCACATCCTGCAACTCATTCAGCCCCACCTAATTCTAGCCTACTAACATCTCTTCAACCTCCCAAAAAGAGAGAGAGAGAGAGAGAGAGAGAGATGAGAGTTGAGATGCACTAGTGGGCGGCCGATCGATAGCTACGTTGATGTGGGGGGGTCAAAGGTCGAGACGATTGCCAGTCAAGCTGAGGCCGCAGTGGGAGATGAAGCGCAAGAACAATTAGAACTATGGCGGGGGAGAGAGAGGGAGAGAGAGAGAGAGAGAGAGCACTGAGTGTGCGGAAGAGATTGAGACAGAGTGACATTCGTTAAGCAGGAAGTGTAGGTTGGCGGGAGGCCAGTTTGCGACTGAGCTCGAACGGAGATGAATCACGGCGGGGGGGAGACGTTAGACTGCGGGACCCCACAGCAGGGCAGCTTATTCCTCTCTGAAGTTGTGATGCATCCCTCACTTCACCCCTCAACCCCGGTGCTGGCATTGCTCACGCCACGTGGGGTGTCTGATGATGTCATTATTTTTCTGTCTGATCGGCTTTCATCTGGAAATGCCTGCATGGGACGTGTTAGCGAGTGTGAGCACATGGTTTGTGTGTGATGTGTGTAGTATGAGTGATATGTGTTTGTGATGTGTGTTTGCGCGTGATATATGTGTGGGTGAGTGTGATGAGTGTATGATGTGTATGACGTGCAGTCCTGCGCTTGTGTGTGATACGATCTGTGTGTAATGAGTGCGGGATGCGTATTATGTCTGTACTTTGTTTGTGTGCAATATGTGAGTGCAATACTTTTGCACAGGAGGAGTTCTGACTGTGCACTGCCCACCATGTCCCCTTTACTCAGAGGTGGAGGGTCCCAACAAGACTGAGATGAACAGGATTAGCTATAACAACTACTTGAGTATCAAAAAATTTTCACAATGTTACATATGGGCTGCTAGGCTGTTCTATTTTTAACCACTTAAGGTGTGAGATCACAAATAAATGCATGCAATGTTCTGCTGATGTCACAACAGCTACTGGTGTCAGATACGGACTGAGTACTGGAACACAGATTACATCAATTCTGAAAAAAAAAAAAGTTTCGAAGGCCTGGGGCCCAAGACATGAGAAAGAGGTGCTATTATAATACTACACTATGTGGGGCCCAGGTTACGAAATGGGATGATTTTCAAGCAGCAAACCATAACACCAGTCCCCACTAAAAACATTTCAACACGCCAGAGACCAGCAGTGCCATGTACCTCCGTTTAGACGACGAGCCAGAACAACTGAGCGGAACAATGCTTGCAGACGCACCGACCCTCCAGGAACGGAACGATGTGTCTCTCCTGATTGCGATATCGATCTTGCCATTTTCAAACGTTTTATTCGAGTGCAGCAGCTTTCTCGAGGCGGTGTATTCATTTTCACCACTGTGCATTGAGTATTTAAACTCAGAGGCTTTTAAAATAAGTGGCTCAAAATCTTTCGCGTTTTCCTTTTTCTGTAGTTTCCACACGATGGGCCGTGCAACTCGTGCACAACTGATTACGACACCTACACACTTTCCTCACACACAAATTACTCATAAGCAGGGACATCACTAGACATTTATGGTTGGGGGGCTGAGTCATCACTCGGAGGAGTAGTGGACCAGGGTTTTTAAAAAATAAAGTCAGGTTTTGTCATAAGTTTTACGGCATGAGGCGCTACAGTAAATCTTGTCATAATTCCTATTGACAATATACTGAAATAAATTATAGCCATCAGCTGACAGCATTCACAAGAGAAGGCTATCTCCTTTCTCAGACAAATTACTGGTCCAAATTACTGTTCTAATTAAACAGTCAACAGATTTGTTCAATTTTAATTAGTTCAATCAGAAAGAGCATAACTTCACTTCTAAGGTCTATTTACAAACCCGTATACTTGACCGCACAGTTATGAACTTTCATTGCTTACAAACACTGTTGCATACATATGGGCCTTACGTTGTCATAACAGATGAGATGAGATATGAGGACAGCATGGATGAAAACAAGTGTTTTTCATGGAGGCTAACTCTCACTCATTTATAGAAACTGAAAAATCCTCCTGTGGAGGCCAGTGCCGTTAAAACAATTAAACTCAGATGATCCAAAACTCCGTGTAGCATATGTATAATAAATCAAATCTCTATTGAATCTGCCAGATCTTCTCACCTAACCAGCCTTTCGAGCTCAACCTGTCCTCCAACCATATGCTCAAATAGGTCGTTTATTCTCATTTACTCTGATTTATGACCCATAGGAGCGTTTCCTAAAATCGCGCCCCTACTGGCAGCAGGAAGGTACTGCTAGAGCTACAGTTTGAGTTCCAGATGCAGTGCCAGTCATATTTACACTTTAAATATTGGTTGGGGTAAGGAGTAGGGTTGGGGTTAGGGTTAGGGTAAGGGTTAGAATTAGGATTAGGTTTAGGTTAGGGATTTACTAACGGCGACGCTGATGGTGGAAACCAGATTGTAGTTATTTAAATGGCCGCTAGAGGTCGCTTAACTCATAAACTTAACTTTAGGTCGTAATAAGCGGCTTGACAAATGACCTTTGCGGGCGTATTTTGTTGGAGGACAGGCTCTTCAAACTACTTCTACAGTAGACTTTTAGTATTTCCATCTAATGATCAGGAAAACGAAGGAATTGCATTACTATGAGTGTTCAAGAAACAATACCTATGGCCAATGCCAACGATCTTTCGGAAATTCTTTTTTTTTTTTTTTTTTTTCTTTTTAAAAATTTGGCATCTCCAATCCCACCCGAATCTGGAATGCCCAATTGGTGAACTATGTACAAAGCTTGCTCAGATATCGACCCTTGCTGCCAACTCAGGAGAGCGAAGACAGTTCACGGCTCTCCTCCGAAGCACGTACCTGTCAGCCACTGCTTTTTATACACTCATTGGTTGAATCTTCGCAAGTTCAGAACGAGGGCGGAGGATACCCGGACATGACCAGGCTTAGAATCTTCCTGACGAGCGCCCGCCTGGCCAACAGGAGGCGCTTTGAGCAAACGAACAAAGCTATTTAGCTATTTCCCTTTTCCCGCAGTCCTTCCCAATTTGAAACCCTGTAGCGCGATGGCCAAATGTGCGCTACTCTGAAAAAAAGCTGCCGACCACTACGGTTGGTACGACCGGGCTCGAACCCGCGACGCGATAGTCACTTTCTGCACTGCAACGCAGTGCCTTAACCAAGTGAGCTATCCGGCAGCTCAATCTTTTGGAAATTCTTAAGTTTGAATTCTGGCAGCTGCACAAGCTTACATTCACACTTGAAGTCTTTTTTTTTTTTTTTTTACAATGACCAGAGTGCTTGTTCATGAAGAAGAAAAATGCTGTTCTAAAATACAGCTGGGATCAATGATTGCAGAGCGCGCCGCTTTCACTGAGGGCTTTTTTTTTTACCTTTTTTTTTGTACACTGACCAGAAACACATAGGACTTGTCCAGTTTTACTCCACAGATAGTGATACTGTTTAACGGTGATGTCTAACAGTTCACTGTGCTCTTAATCAGGTCTGTAGGGCATGGGCAGTTTTTGTGGTGCCATTATTGTAGCAAAACTATTCACAAATTTGTATATCAATCTGTGTATGGGTAATCAGAAGTGTAAACATCTAATGTTCACATCAAGGTTTGAACCCAGAGCTGCGAATGATGGCCAGTTTGACTGCAGGTAAATTCACGGTCTGTGTGCTTCAGCAACTATACAGCCCGTACACACTGGGAATATAATGTAAAACAGACGCTGTTAACTTTGAAAAAGGCGGTAAGTGTGAAGTTAACATAGCGTAATGCTAACATTAACTTGAGCTGTATCCGTTGGTCAAAAAAAGCTGCAGATGACAGGTGCTTTGCGATGGGCTTTTTAACTTAAGAGGGCTTCTTACTATTGCAGCTTTTTTGTAGTCCACATGTGATATGTGCGCCTAGTTGAAAACGCTGAATGTGAAGTCAAAGATTCTCTGGATTTACTGTTTGTAAACTGCCTCAGCCGTAAGGTTGCCAATGTTCTCGCCTCTTGACATGCTACCAGTTAGCCGCCAGCTAACTTATTTGTTGAGTTTTTTGTCTCACTCTGAACTTCTTGGCAGATTACGCTACTCTTCATCAAGCCTCGGATGTGTGACAGAAAGTTGATATGTTGCTCCGCCTGACATTTTCTTTGCCGGAAGACCTATTTGCACGGTTCTCTAAATCCGCGCACTACATCGCCACCAAAAAATGGAGGTAAAACTGACCTTTGCAAAATCTATATGTGGAGACGCTTCTTTGTGTCTTGACACAAGAGGCAACACGATGTTTTCACCAATTTGACATCGAACCCAGCGCTGCTGCCACTGGACGCGCCACGTTTATCCAGAAAAAAGTTCCGGCTGATGGCTTCCGCAGTCACACATCCTAAGTTTGATGAGGAATGAATCGGCCGAGTGTTTTTGGTCTGTGATGTAATAGGTCAACTAGAAAAACGTCCAACATGAACAAGCTAAAAGGGGGCATATCGACACCTTTTGTAGCGGAGACGGACATGCTTCGGTCAATAAATCGGTTTTTCGCTGTGCATGTAAACTAGGACAAGGACAGTGGTTCGATTGAATGGCCTGATCAAGCTATAACCGTGGCTCGACTTAACCGTGCATGTAAACATACTGAGTCTGTCATGACTTCTGGGCGCAGAAGACGCATTTGTCAAGGTGGATTTATGGTAGCTTAATTCTGTGTTGTTTGAGGTTGTGTTGTTTGTTTGGCTGAAATTAATCTGCATTAAGACAGACAGAAAGTCAACTTTTTACGGACTCTGGCGCAATCGCAATTAGATCATTACAAATATTTGAAACATTAGTAAAATATTCGTCAGGCAATTTGTTTTGCGGGGAGGCTACAAATTTTCTTTTTTTTTTTTGGCCTAGCAATATCTCTGCTTATAAATGCTCATGACAAATTATGCTGGATTATACAACGCTTTAGTATGCCATTATTCCTATAGGGCATGAGTACAAACGAATGACACAACTCTAAAACAACAATTATTGTCTATTACCTGCAGGATGTAATATAACCAAAGCATTTTGGGTATTGGCATCCAGAAATTGTCACCAAATATATTTTTGCTCAACTGAATTTACCCGTGTAATTTCTCTTGGTCAGGGCGCCCTAACCCTGTTCTTGAAAATTCGCCTTCCTGTTAGATTTCGTAATAACCCTAATTTGCCAGATCAAATTACATTAATTTGCAGCTAGATCTCCTGCGCAGGTGTTTCAATTACCTTATTTTCTGTACTTGCAATACGTCTTTTTTGAATAAAACCATTTGCCAAATAACTGCAACAACATGTAATGTAATGATGCGGTGAGATTTGCTAGGGTCGTGATGAAAAGCTACAGGACCGTAGATCTCAAGGCAGAGAGTCTGGAACCACTGCATTATGACATCAAAATGGCATCGTAACAAAAGCTTGAATATCCTTGTGGATTGGAGCACCTTCAAAATTAATGTAATACCGTGTAATGTGTATTGACCACTATGGTTTGAATGCCTGACCCATCTGACATGACAGGGCCAGCAGCCCTACAGAGACTCGAGTATGGCTGGCCAGAGGATATTTCACCAGACCTAATTGAATGTGGACAAGGAGCCCAAAACTGCCAATTCGACTGACCAAAAGGATACGCAGAAGCCAAAAATACCAGGATTCCCAGCGGTGCTCCTCTTTCCAAGGTTCCCCACATCCTTGTTTATTTTTTCCTAAATTAGCTCTCCGGAGACAAAATCGGCATCTTGCTGGTATCTTCTCCCGCACTGTTATTCAATTGAGAGCAACACTAATAACACTTACCACAGACAGCCCGGTGCTCGCTCGAACAAATTAACTCCATTATTCTACTGATATCGTTTTTTTCTTTTTGTTTTTTTTTTTTTTGTCCTTACACCAGACGTTCTAAATTGTCGAAGTCCCAGCAGGCCTTAGGGGAATGGGGGTTGCGGGGTGGGGGGCGAGGAGGGGCGAGGAGAAGAGAAAATTCCAGAGAGACACAGATTCCATTTTCCAGCCGCCCCGCAGGTTGGCTATGCTAATATATGCGTATGTAAACACCTCATTAACCATTCAAATGTATTCTAGAAAATTCCGCTCCTGTCTCAGATTCTTCTCATTTTTCTTCTTCTTCTTAAGAAAAAAAAAGCTGAATCTTGGCCTCCTTTCGTTCCCTGCTGGAGAGTCTCGGAAGGGCGAATCAGGAGGATAAGTGTTTTGGGGAAAGAGAGAAATAAACAAAAATCTGATTTTTTTTTTCCCCACAAGCAAAGGGCTTTTTTTATAAACACTTTTTTTTTAGGCAGGAAGCCAGTATTAATTGAGAAGTAAATAACAGGGTATAAAGCTGGAGGAGGTTTGCTCTGTTGTTTGTCCTGGTGAGAATTCAGCCTCTCAGACTGACCTTAAAGGGGCCAGGCCTTTAAAATGCTCGGCTGAGCTCTTACTAACCCAGTAACTCTGGTTACTCCTTAGAGAAACACCCAACACACGGTGATCTCAGGTCAGGGATTGTAGATATAGCCAAAGACGGTGTAGAGAAGAGACAAATCACTTAAAGCATTTTCAATGGGGAAGTCCGTAACACCACATATGGCAGTTGTATTGTAGTTAGGGCTGTATGTATCCTGCCCTTTTCCCGCAAAAGCCAATCGTCTGCATCATACAGCAGAGCCAGGGATGCATCTAGCCAACTGTGCTGTTGCAATGATGCAAACACACAGTTTCAGATTCAGGACAGTTTTAACCCAAATGGTTTCAACCGATTAGGCGGATGTATTTTTGCTCAAGGTGGGATGAGCCATTGAGTGTGTATCATTCAGTTCAGTGGGATGAGTCCATTGAGTGTGTATCGTTCAGTTCAGTGGGATGAGTCCATTGAATATGTATCATACAGTTCAGTGGGAAGAGCTTTTTGAGTGTGTATCATACAGTTCAGTGGGATGAGTCCATTGTGTGTATCATACAGTTCATTGGGATGAGTCCATTGTGTGTATCATACAGTTCATTGGGATGAGTCCATTGTGTGTATCATACAGTTCAGTGGGATGTGCTGACAGTGTCACGTCAGCGCCCACTGTTAAGGAAGTTGGTGTCGTGAAGCCTTGCACATGCGTAGAATCAGTGGCGGGTCTAGAACCGGGAATTGGGGGCACACACACATCCCTTCATGACAACAATTAGTCCTGGCTAGTTCTCAGTCATTTTCCTTTATTGACGCGTTTTCCAATTATCGTTATTTGCAACTGAAGACAGGGTTTCTCTCTATGCGATCAAACAGCGATGAAATCATGGGCTAAATTCAGTACAGTTGCGGAACAAGAACAGAGAATTGGGTTGCACAAAACATCTGTTTAAAACAGTTATTAGTCCTGACCTGTTCTCAGTCATTTTCATAACTAACAAAAGGTTCACTCCGAGAGCACTCCACACTTATCAGGTGCTGATTGTTCTCCCCAATTACGTAAGATGACAATCATTCATCTGGATGCTTATTTGCTGTATTTAAATCAACGTTATTCAAAATTGCATACCTGTCGACTCTCACGCAAATAGCTTGAGCCGCACGCTGCCTATTTAACTGCAGAGTGCCACTTTTTTTTTAAATCAACCCATGCAATACCGAGAGTGAAAGGCGATATTTCATTGGAACGCGGACCAGTTCAATCACCACGAAGCATTGGCCTATTAATAAGTAAATTATTTTTTCTGTACTGAATTTAGCCCATGATTTCATCGCTGTTTGATCGCATATGGAGAGAAACCGTGTCTTCAGTTGCCAATTACGATAATTGGTAAACGCATCAGTAAAGGAAAACTAGCCAGGACTAATAGTAATCATAAGGGGACGTGTCTGTGCCACCCCCGATTCCCGGTTCTAGACCCGCCACCGCGTAGAAGTATAACGTATTGGAGAAAATGTGTTTTAAATGTTACATTCAAGCAACGTCACCAAACTTTTTGAGCAGTTTTATCAGTTTTGACTGCTGATTCTATACAAGCAGTTTCTATATCCCAGTTACCTTTGAATGTGAAGTTATGGCTCTCTCCCAATTCATTTAGATTGGGGGCTGGTCTTGTTGGCTCAAAATAACTGCTTGGGGGCAATGCCAAGATGGCCACTGAGTGGTGTGACTTGCCTATAAAGACTTTGGTTGCGCGTGAATTGTCTTTTTTGCTTAACTTCCTAACTACTAAGAAATGACTAGGATGTATTTACATGGCAGCCGCAATACGTTTTTTGAATTCTCTTAATGTTAAGGAAAGGTGCTTCAATGCTTCCTAACTTATCTCCTTTAGCATTGGGTACACTGAACTATCCTTTTCAAAAAGAAAGGAGATAACCTATCCCACAATTCCATATGGCAGCAATATTCAAAGCAATGACCATCCATCCGGCCCATCACAAAAAAAAAAAAACAAATATGACAGGCGAGAGACGCATTATCACATTGTTAAATGTAAGTGCATTTGGATTCTCTTAGTACGGTTGTCATCCTAAGCCGTTATGAATTCCCTTTTACACCTAACCTTTACCTCAGGACGTTTTCCATCGAGGTCAAAGAAGTGAATAGGAATTAGATGATGGGACGTAATTTATTTGACGATTCGAACGCGGCCTTCTTCCTCTCACAAACCCACAAACTGACCCCAGATCAGTGCCTGTCAATAAAAGGCCTGTGCCAGAGAAGAATTCTCACTTCTGTGATGTCACAGTAGCTGTCACCTGAGAGAGGATTCCATTACAGCCTCATTGGGGCCTGTTAAGAGCCTCTTAGCAAAGATTTGTTCAGGCATGTCGGACAGGCCAGCCATACATTTTGAGAAACTATGTTTGCTTAAATCAGTTACAGCATAAACATATTTAATGCATTTAGTCAGTCACTGGCAGTTACTGTCCTGACATGTAAGGGTTTGATTAAATACACAGTATTAAAATTGCTAAACAATAGTCACACTCTTCACTTTGTGTCCCCTTTGATGGCAGCCATTTTGTTCGTTGGCACAGCAGACTCAATTTTTAGCGAATGTTCATGTCAAAAAGGAAAAACCGTGTAACATTACCGGCGGCTCATGTGTATTCCAACAGTTTTTAAACATAAGATATGGTGTCAGGTCACTGTTACATTATAGTGTGTCCACTTCTGTGATGTCTCAATAGCAGTGAGTGGACAGAGGATTCTAATAGGTTTTGGATGTGTGACATTACGAGCCAATAGCTTTGGGCTAACAGTTAACATGTACTTCAGAGTCAAAGCAAATTTTTGCATGGGAATAACAAAATGAGTTCCCACATAATCATCTCAGTCACAGTCTGTTTTAAGCTGGCATTCAGAAATTGAATGTCTTTATCGGGACACATTTCTCTCTCATAATCCAATGAATGTTGTTGCTGCTTTCCAAATGAAACTGTTTGTTCACTAGCAACAAGCTGGCACAGCTGCCATGACCCTTGAGTGGTTTCTCCACTGCGATAGCTACTGTTAGCCAGCACAGAAATTTGAAGAGATTGCTGGGGTAACTTCATGAAGTTGAAAGTGAGTGCAGCAGAAAAAATGCCAATAATGACGACTGGAAGGTATTTACAAATGTATAAAGTAAAAAAAAAAAAAAAAACGTGTAATTCACCAAAATAATTGAGAGGCAGCCTTCGGCAATGCAATCCAGAAGTGCAGCTGGAAGGGTTGCCAACCATTTAGCTTGTCTTATTTTGCTTTTATTTTACATTATACAAACTGCACTAAAAGCATTTTTTTCATACTGGAGTAAATGTCCAAATTCTATCATTAATTTTAAAAGGTTTTAAAAACTTAGTGTGATGATGCCGGTGCACTGGATGGTGTGCATAGGTGTAATGAAGCGTGACTTCAGCCAAACATGATTCCACACGCAGGTACAACTAACAAATAAGACTTTAACACAGTCTAACATGAACAGGTATTCTAGCAGAGGAAGAGAATCAGAATAGAACCCTGAACACTCCTCAGGTACACTAAGGCCTCTTAACTAGAGGCTGGGAGAACAGGGGTATACACTGTCTACACAGACTAGGGGAATGAGATAATGAGCAACAGGTGAGAGTAATTAACAGGAGCAGGAGCGGGGGCAGGAGCGGGAGTGGGGGCAGGAGCGGGAGTGGGGGCAGGAGCAGGAGCGGGGGCAGGAGCGGGAGTGGGAGCAGGCCAGCGGTTAATACTCAGGGGAAATGGAATGTGGGCGGGGCGCGACACTTAGTTTTTGCCTCCACATCCAGACGGATTTTTTTTAAATCGGAAAACTCAAAAATTCTAAGAAGCAGCATGACTTCTGACCCAGCTAAGGCCTTTTAAAGTGCATATCCTGGACCAAATTTTTCTTTTTTGTCTGGAAGATTTTGCCTTTGTACACCAAATTCTTATTTTGCCAAGGGCGATCCGTGTATATAACAATTTTTGAAAATTACCAGAAGCATCTAGAAAAATACCCAGGGAGTCCCTAGCCATATTGATCCAGATTCATGACATCACCTGCGGTTCCTCCATATCCAGGGCGCTGAGAGACCCAGTGCCTGCATGGATCATTTTTCCCTCACAGTTTTGTCTTTGGGGAATCTGTGGGTACTAACACCATCACCATTGGCGTTACTGTACCCTCCCACAACACACCTGTTCAACATTCCGGCCAAATACTTCAAATAACGCCCAAAATCGCAAAAATAAACACCATAAACAATAACGCAACCTCTGAGAATATCCACTATGAGCAGAATGACCAGCGCCGCTTAAGGGCTGCGGGAACTGCACATAACGTCAGAGAAAGTCATTTTCCCGGGAGATTCAAATCGCGAGCTTTCTTCACGCCAGACGAATTCTGCCTAAAATACTGATATTAAACCAGGTATATCTGACACTGACCGATGTGTTATATTCATTAAAATGCGTAAAGTGACTAAAAATCCTATATTGTATCTCAAAATTGGGTTCATATTACGTTTTAAATCAGCAAGGATATGGACTTTAAAGCTGTGATTAGATGCAACACAGTTTCAATTGCTCAAGTGACTTTTATCCAGTGGTTTTCAATAGTTTGGGAGCATTTGCGCGCAAGAAGCGCTCCCTTCGTGTCCAAGCCACTGAATACCATGAAATGAAAGTTGCAGGTGCGATCATTACTGCTTTTTTATCCGTGGCCTATCTTAGCACGGAGGGAATTAATAAAAATTGTGCACTTAGTGACAAGTTTTTGCAGTTTGGCACAGTATTAGCTATAGGCATGTTAATTTCAAAAACCATCGCAAACAGATTGTAGTGGCCCCCTGGTGGCCGTAATGGGCAAAATCCAATGTGGCCGCCATCTAACAAATATCTCATCATATATCGGCTCCTATTAACGGTATGGTCTTTTGTAATACCACTTTTCCTGGGTTTTTTGGGTCAAGGAATCCATTTTTGAAGTCATATTGCTGTTTCAAAGTCATTTTCAACATCAATTCATATTTTCAAGGTCAAGTTTATCGAGAATGACCACCAAATTGAAGTTAAATCCTGTAATAATATTATCCAAAGCTACAGGCTTATGTTTTGACTTTACAGAATTCAAGTTTGAGTTAGTTGTTCACTTCTTTGTTGCCCTTTTGACTATATAACATGCATAGTGGGTAAATATACATATATACTGGGGACTTCAGATGGCATTTACGCCTGGTAATTATGATTAGTCAAGCTGTGAGTGACTGTTTCCAGATGAATGCTGGAGTTAGCAAGGCACGTTTAGCATGTTGGAACAAAGCGTGCGGGGTTGGCGGAATTGATTCCAGTGACTTTAGGCCATGTGTGAACATGAGCATTCTTGCTTTGGTCAGTGATTGTGTGTCGCAGCTCTTGTTGTACATCAGTACTGTCCAATGCTCGAGACGTCGCATGTGATTTGAGTCAATGCTGAGGCTGGACGAGTTTTGGGTGATGGCGATGAAGGTGTCGGTGATCTCTGGGAAGGCAACCCATGCGTTCCATGCTGTCTTCTTTCCAATTCAAAACATTGCTGACACAACGTCACACCCGGTAAACGCATGGAAGAGGGGGAGCACTTGGCAATGTTCAGGTCCTAGCATTTGCGAGATGTGGTGGATTGGAATATCTTTGCATGTTTTCCCTGATCGGAATCCGATCCGCAGTTCTTCGAGACCTAGTTCTTGGAAGAAGTTGACTGCCAGCACCACCACGTCACTATCCACTGTCCTCAAGTAAGCCTTGGCATGACCCTGCTGTGCAGCATGGCGCAGGTGAAGCATCATACCGGTGTCAGCTTCTTCTTGTTTGCACGGGGACAAGGCCGACAGATCTGTTGGCTTGTTACTGCGCACAGTATCAGCCTTTGTTGTGAGGAGGAGATATGGTGAAACAGCTGTATTCCTCTGCAATTCCTGACTGATGAACTGGAAGAGCTCATCTTTGTTCTCACAATCTTTGAGGAACGCCTGCCACTGTACACCCTGGGTAGAGGTATCTTCGCAGATACTCATGTTCGGCGCACTGCAGTCCCACCTCGCTTGATTCGAGTTTGGGATTTGAGGCTCGTCTCCTCATACATGTCCCACACTGCATCCACTCTCATTGTGCTGTCTGTCATCTGGCTTTGCATGTATGGCAACAACCGCATCTGTGTGTACTCCCCGAATACACTTGCACGCTGGGGCTTGATCATGTGTATGACTGCTGCCATATTAAAAACAACCACAGAAGCCTCTTTGGTAGCTGGGAAATGACCAGGACCAGGCATGCCTGGCAGACAGGCAAGATCAGACTTGATTCCTGACTGCAATTCACCTCGATCGGATAAAGATGGAGGTTCACGCTGAGCTATAATACCAGATACAAGGCAACAAAACCAATATATGAATACCACTAATTCAAAAGATACTTAATTGGGGAAAATCTATGTGATTTCATTTCGAGACGGTTCATTTTTGGCTAATATTGACATTGAATATATGATTGGAGTGTTAAGTAGAATTCAAAAAGCAATATGGCATCAGAAATGGGTTCCTTGACCCAAAAAAACCTTGGAAAACTGGTATTACAAAAGACCATACAGTAAATAGGAGTCGAGATATGATAATATATTGGTTCAATGGCGGCCATGTTGGATTTTGCGCATTACGGCCACCAGGAGCTGCTGCAATCTGTTTGCGATGGTTTTTGAAATTAACAAGCCTATATCTAATACTGTGCCAAATTGCAAAAACTTGTCACAAAGTGCACAATTTTTATAAAAGTTGACATATTCCTCCCATGCTATCTGTAGCCTTTCAGGATGGATACTTTAAAGCTCGCAGGATATTCAATTCAAACTGCAGTATCTGCATCACCCAATCATCCAGTACCTCAGAGGATAGCCTATCCCAGAATTCATTGGGTGTGCAGCACGAATTCATCGTAGAGAGCCCATCCATTTACTACAGTGCTCTGTCCATCATAACTACAATTTCTGGTTAGTAACAGAAGTTAGCGAGGCAATATTGCCCTCGCTGACACAGAATCGCGTATAAAATGTAAAAAGACGCATTGTACGGGAATAGATGGCCTTCAAGAATCGGGAGAGAGAACATACACTGTTTAGAACAAAGAGCCAGGTGTATTTGAAGAATTCGTACTGCCCAGCTCCGTCCTTGAGTAAACCTTAAAAGCACCGCGCAAGTACGATGTAAACTTCAAGCGCGAGTTTGCATGCAGCGTCGTTCTCATCCGCTGAACTCCAGTCGCTGCTTGTAATTGAATGCGACGGTTTTCAGGGAACTGCCGCGCACGGCGGGTTTGGAAAGGGGACAGGGTGGAAACAATTTCTGCTGCATTCAGACTGCAATAACACCATCTGTCAGAGTCTGTGAAAGGCAACCACCAAAAAAATAAATAAAAATCAAACATTTTAGTCTCATCATGAGACTTGTTTTTTTTGGCCCAGTAAGACCTCCCAGCAAGCCACAATAATTGGCCCCATTTCCAGATTTTCCAAAATAGGTCTTAGAGAATATTTCCAGTCAATCACACAGGAACTTAAAAGGGACTAATACTTTAAACTTCAGAGAAATAAAATAAGATTTGAAGTCACACAATAATGTTTAAAAACACTGTTTAACAACAGACTGTGTGCCTATGTGGTCAAGAACAGGCTCTAGTGGAGAGAAAGTGTTGAGGAATGAGAATTGCGGATTTTACGGAGTGAGGCTCGTGTGGCCTGTAAACACTGAGTGGTTTAGCCAGTGCAGTGGGGGGGGGGTGATTTTAGGAAGAGAGGACCTGGTGGAGGCAGCTTCCTCTCGCAAAGCTAGCTTTACAAACACACACACACACACACACACACACACACAACACATACATTACACAACCACACTATACTATACATGCCTCAAACTATGCACTACACACAAGCTCACATATGTATATACTACACACAACACACACACATGCACGCACATGCACACAATGCCCGAGATGCATGAGCTCAAACACAGACACTTAGGCACTAAACATCAAATACTTGCATAAACACCCACAAACTCACACACGTGAGCACACACATACACACACAAGCACATATGGCTTTAGTTATGGGGTCATTCTATTGTATTTTGGACAAAATGTGTCATCTCTGCAAAAGGAATACTCTTTTAGGATTTCATAAAGTGTGATTGGTTGTTTGCAATTGACATTCGCATAATTAACTCCAGACACAAGGTCAGTGTAAGAGTAGCTAAGGCCGCTAAATTACCTGACAATTCAAGGAGATTTCAAAACAAACAATGTCTTCCAAAAATATGCAATTCTCTAATGTCTCCGCCACGGTATTGCTTTTGCTGTCATGCATATCAAATTTAAATCTGAAGTGTTCAAAGTAGTGTTAAGCATCAGCCTTTGAGTAAACTTTACCTGATATAAACCCTTGTAGGTGTTAACAAATAAATTGCATTTCAAGTCCGCCGTAAGTTTCTCAGTGTTGTCACTGCAGCATGCAAAACAATATCTGTAGCTTTCAATGGGAGCCAATGCTGCACGTGGCAGGTCTTTTGTACACATGTGCACCAGCTGTGCACTGTCATCTGTAACTAGTGTGTGCTTGTGTCTTCGTGAGTATGCGAGTGTGTGTGTGTGTGTGTGTGTGTGTGTGTGTGGGAGTGTGGAAGTATGGATTTTGCGTGTGCGAGCCTGTGCCCGCTTGAGTGTGTGTTCTTGCCTGTGTAAGAGTGAGAGTGTGTGTGTGTGAGTGTTGGCCTATTGGGAGCACATTTATATCCAAGAATACACCAGCATGTCAGTACTTAGGTCTGTATGTGTAACTTTGTGTCGGTTGTTGTGTGTGCATGCTCAAGTATGCATGTCAGTGTGCTTGTATCACTGTGTTCTCAGCAGTCTCATCATCTCTTGCAGAGTATTCCCATCCAAGTCCTCACAGCTAAGGAAGTTAAACTATTACAGTACTGGCTGTACTGTGTCCTGTTCTCAGACACGCGCTCACACCTTCAACCTCCCACAGCATCCCACTGAAGTCGCCCCCGTTGGGAGGTCTGTGGGAGGTACGGCGTTCCACCGGGGGAGGGACGTCCCACGCAACGAGTCCGTGAGTGCACTGAAAATGCCCACTCAGTACATTTACCAACTACATCTGAGCTCCTGAACTCTTTAGTGTGACAACACAGACGTGTAATTAAAATGCTCATACCCAAACATTCCAGTGCTGATGTCACACAGTCACCACTGGTGACTGAAAGCAACAGAGTTCTAGAACACCAAATTGGAATTTCAATGAAACAATCTGAGCTCCTGAACTCTTTGGTGTGACATCAGAGAGGCACAATTAGAATGCTCATACCCAAATAATCCAATATTGATGTCACACAGAGGTCTAAAACACCAAATTGGAATTTCTGTGAAACAATCTGAGCTCCTGAACTCTCTGGTGTGACATCAGAAAGGTGCAATTAGAATGCTCATACCCAAATATGTCAAGTATTGGAATTTCAATGAAACAATCTGAGCTCCTGAATTCTTTGTTGTGACATCAGAGAGATGTGATTAGAATGCTCATACCCAAATATTCCAATGCTGATGTCACAGTGTCACCGCTGGTGACTGAAAGCAACAGAGTTCTAGAATAGTGGTTCTCAACTGGTGGGTCGCGACCCAAAAGTGGGTCGCGGACCCATTCTGAGTGGGTCGCGGACAGCTGGTTAAAAAATAAATTAACAAGAGCACTCAGAGAGCTCAGCACCTCAGCCACACCAAGGCAACTCTGTGCATGAGTTATTTTTGCTGGCTGATATAGGGAATTGCTGCATTTCACCGCCAGGTGGCAGCAAAACCCAAAAGCACGGCGATTGGAAATCCGGCCCATTGGAAAGACTTGAAATCTTGAACTTTGGCGTATATCTCAGCCGTACTTTGGCCTAGATATGCTATTTAATCACTTGTTCCTCTTGTGCTACTCTAACATCCTGCAAAGTTTGGTTAAAATCTATGCGGCCATTTTTGAGATATCCTGCTAACAGACAAGCAAACAAACCAACCACCGTCGGCAAAAACATACACCTCCTTGGCAACAAATAATAATATTAAGGTGAATAATGTTTAATGTGCGTCTGACCCTGGAGCCATGGTAACTATCATTTGATTGCCGTTCACTTTAAGTGTTGTGCTGAGGTTCTGGAGAGTCGAGGGGTAGTTGAGGGGAAGAGGAAGAAGCGAGCAGAGTTGAGCTCACAAGTGACAATAGGAGTTTGAACTTGAAGCGCGAGTTTGTGTGAAATGGAGGTTTTTTTTTTGCGTATTCGAGATGTATCATAATACATCTGGCCTGTGGTGGGCAGTAATACGCTGAGCGTATAATGCAGAGCGATTCATAGACGTGAAATATTTAGTTTTGTGGCCTTATTTATTTTGTGCAGTTTTGTTATTTTAGTTCATTCACTTTTATACATGCAGTTGTCATGTTCCTCCTCATTTTGTGCTCTGAATGCAGAAATATTCATAGAAGTTAAATATTTAGTTTTTTGGCCTTATTTATTTTGTGCAATTTTGGTATTTTATTGCATTTTATTCACTAATGCAGTTTTCATGTTCCTCATTTTCTTAATGTGCTCTGAAATGCACTTTGCACATATAAATAAATGTGTATGTATGTTTAAAAAGATTGCATATGTGTTTTCAAGGGCTGTTTTTGAAAAATATATTTGCTTGGTTTCGATTCTATAAAAGTGGGTCACGATGTAATAACCATGGGAAAATGTGGGTCCCAATGTGAGACCAGTTGAGAGCCCCTGTTCTAGAACACCAAATTGGAATTTCAATGAAGCAAAATGGGATTCCGTGGAGCTCTTATCTTTAAAGGGTTAAAAGAGAGCTTGAAGCAATCTTCTGAGAGGTGAGAAAAACTGGATTATGACTGTTTGGTTTTAATCCGAGTCATCCATCACCATGCCTTAATGTTTGGCGAGCTGGTAAACTTCATTCTCACCACCAAAAGGGCACTCTGTAGTTAAGCTACGGGGATCAGTGGGCATACAGCCGGCTATGCACCTTGTGTGCTGAGCTTCAGTCAAGCGGGCTGTACACAGCGCTGATTTATTCACAACCAGTCAATCTGGCAACCTTCACCGAGTCTTGCATACTGGAAGGGACCCAGGTCGCCAAGGACAAATGACAGCCGCATTGTTGACCAATATAAACAACATGAAAAAAATAAGTCCTTCAGTCAAGTGCAGGAGACAGAACTGCAATAATTAATAGAAAGGACTGCATCCCATTGTCTTTATAAAAGTTAAGCACGGCCCTCCTGGCAATAGCCTTGTCAGCCGCCACGGCTGCGAGGAACGAGAGCATCGTACAGCACAACAGTGCCCCCTAAAGGCAGAACGTTGTATTGCTAGGAAAATCTGTATTCAATGTACAAGCTTCTCTAGGTATTCAAACTATAAGAACAAAAAGATCCCTCTTAAACGATGGGTCCTAACTTTAGAGGAGAAAATGTATATCATCCAAACTGTCCTCCTTGTTTAATATAGACACTTTCCGCTCTGTAATTGGAACTAGGATGCTGTGATGCCACCGTGACTAATAGTGAATGACCTGCTTTAGAGGAAGGCAAATTGCAGCATCTGGTGGTGAGCGTATGAGATGCAATATGTTCTGTAAATACTCAGCTGAAAAACAATGAATATAAATATCAGAAATTAAGTGACCAAATCTAACACACCAGAAAAAATTTCCCACCCACGCAAGTCAAAATAAAATCCAGAGCCTGCTGTTAATATGCCTAAAAAAAGACATTGCAATCCTTAAGTACACAAGTACTGCCACTTAATGAGGGAAGATTAAAAAAAGAAATGAAATAACAGGAACATTGAAGTGTAAATGTGTGTGTTCATTTACTGAAATGGACTCTGAATTCTAACATTATTGAATGCGCACCCTATAAGGGAGTAACACATTTTTCCTGGATATTTGCGAAAATGGGCTTTCGGCAGGAAAAATTTGCGACTGGTCAATTCTTCTTCGAGAGTCTGCAGGGTAAACTGAGGTGTGGATGGCTCTCCGTGCCACAAAGCCATTTGAAAGGATGATTACTGGAGCCACTCTGTCCAGGAAATGAGCACTTCTCAACAGGGTAATAGTGGCTCCGGTCAACAAGAACTACGGCAGTTACCGTTTAGTGAGTCTCGTTATAGCACTTCAGCTCCAACCTCAGGGCAGTATGCTTAACCAGCCAGTGGACGATTGATCAGTACTCCACACCCTACAGTAGAATTCTCCCGTGGAATTCTAAAGACTCCAAGATTCTGCTGCAGAATTATAACAGTACAGCATTGTACCGTAGAATTCTAAAAACGGTAATATTCTCTGGTAGAATTCCAAGCACTGCAGGATTCCCACATATAAATTAAACGCTGTAGAGTATAGTCACAACCAAATTATTCAGAATTTGACCACTGTATAAATCTTTGGTGGAATTTGTAAACAGTAGAATTCTTCAACAGAATGTTGGCAGTTTATGAATATCCCTTATAAATGTAAACAGTTTCTGTACCCTGTAAAAATGCAGTCCCTGCTGACTTTCTTACATCAACTCCGTCACTAAACATGTAACAAATGCTCCTCTGCAGAGTATCTTTAGAGAATAAACGTTTACTGCTCGTAACCCAGTCACTACGAGCTGTTCCGAGGAATTCAAATGAGGACTCATAAGAGGAGCTTTTACTACAGAAATGGTCTGCCTCTTTTATTCCAGATATTCGAATGAAAAAAGAAACCCCTTTATCTTTAAAATGTGCATGCGCACCACAGGAAGGATGGCAACTCAATTCATTTTCTCTGCCATTATATTTATTTTTTTAATCATTCTTTCCCTCGAGTTCGCCTTCCTGCACGTATGTGTTGATGAATCACGCGTCCTCTCAGCTGATATATGAAAAATAAGACAGAGGCGAGGTAATGGAAGAGCAGAGGGCCAAACACTCACAGGTAGGATTTAGAGGGGAGACTGGCAGTGTGTCACCGCAGGGTTTTACGTGATTGGCACTGCAAAGCACAGTCGAGGTTGCCATTAATCATCCGCCGGCTGACAAGCCACTCAGGGAGTTTGCTTGAATGCAGTTCCTCCAACTCTGGCAACCAGCCAGCCATTATAAGAAGATACGACATCACAACTTTCCCAGTTTGAAAATTTTGGGTTGTTTGGGGAGGGGGTGGGGGGCAGTTGTTAGGGTTCAATTTAGCCTGGAATATGTTATTCTGTTTCTAACATATCTATTTTATACATTATAACAAGTTACCCTGTGCCATTGGCTCATGCCTCTAAAGCTGATGATTTCTTCTCTTAGAGGAATTCACCGTTCTGGAAATCCCTCTCTGTTAACAAAAGCAAGGCAGATTGTTGTCTGTTCTAAATCTCTTTCAAAATCATATTTTCTAGGTTAGCCTTTGGATATTAATTTTGTGTGTATTTTTATATTGCATTTTTCAGCAATCCCTACCCTTTTTTCACAGTTTTTAATCACATTTTTAGCTTCATGTGTAAGGTATGGTTATCCGTCTTCATTTTGTCTTGAAAAATTGCCTTATTATTAAAAAAAACTTCAGGATAAGAAGAAGAATGTGATGTAAATAAAAAGAACCCAATATTTATTTCCCACTGCATGCTGAGATAGGGGGTGGAGCACATACTGTACCAGGATACAATGAGGCAGGACCACATGCTGACAGCTCACGAATCCTCCAAAGGGTACACACATTACACATTACATATTACACATTACATTACATTTTTTGGGCCTCCGGTAATCCTACACTGGTCTCCACCTACTCAACTCTATCCGTCCTTCATCGGTACGAATTCCCATGCTTACTCAATTCAGTGAATATCATTAACTACTATTTGAAGACCTGGGTGCAAGAAGTACTTTAGTCACAAAACGTGTCAGTGAAGCTCAAATAATAGAATAGATGAGAGAAGAGAAAAAGAACAAAAGTTGATGATTTACTCACACACTCCTACCTTTGGGTAGTCTTCAATCAGCCTGGCATGCTTGTTGTTAGAGTTGTCAAAGGAATGCAAGTTGTTCAAACTGTGGGGGGAAACCAGAATACCTGGAGAAAACCCCCTCATTCAAGGGAAAATCATACAAACTCCATACAAGAAAGGCACTGACTAAGATTTGAATTCAGTACCATCTTGCTTTGAGTCCAGAGCTCTACCCACTGCAACACCCGCAATAATAATAATAATTAAAGCTGCTTTGCAGTGAGATCGGGGCCAGGCAAATTTAGGCAATTCTGAGCAACAAGAGGAAAAAAATGGAGGGTAACAAGAAAGGTGGGATTACACCGTAAATTTTGCATTGGTTGACATTTGAACTAATAATCTCTGACACCAAATAGCCTAGTATCCTTCTTTTCACTGAGGTAATTAGCAAGTAACTTTTAAGAGTTACATGCATTTCAAACTTCTTCTGGCGCATTTTAGGACTAAAATAAGAAATAAAGCAGCCACGGCAGAATGGACATTGTAATGTTGATGTTCTTGTTATTTGCCTATTTAGGAACTTATTGTTTTCCTGGGGCTACATTTTGGTGAAAGTTGCAAAACTGTAGCACGTACAGTTGGTTTGGTAGGAATTTTCAAAGTTTTTAAATTTAAACGCTTATTGAAGAAAACAATAAGTTCCTAAATAGGCAAATAACAAGAACATCAACATTACAATGTCTATTCCGCCATAGACAGGGCTTGAACTCACAACCTCTACCACCAAGAACCAACTCCTAACTCATTGAGCTAATTGGCTGAAAGTGAGAACAAGTGTGTGGCTTCATTAATCGTCTCAGGGAGTCACCAGCCAGGCTGCAGTTGTCAAGGAAGATTTCAAAAATTGTCAAAATGTCAAAATGTCTGTTATCAAGACAAAAATCTAATAATACATAAATTGCAGCTTGACAGCATAGAAATGTTGGTGATTTGTTTTTAGCAATAAGTGTTTTGCTTCATAAGAGAAAATCTAATGTTTAAAAATGCCATTCTTAATGCAACTCCAATTGTTCCATGAGAGCAGAATTCAAAATGGTTTCAAAAATTCAGTTTTTAAGAAAAAATTTTGATATTTGGCAAACTTCATTGAAGTCAATTATCAATTTTTGTCAGGAAGATTGAAAATGTATTTATCAAGAATTGGCTGGTATATGTTTACAGTACTGTTTACAGTCAAACATTTTCATGCACTGAAGGCTCAATTTTTCAAATATCGAAATGCCGGGTGGTATTTTTGTGGAGGACGATCTGAAGATCATGAATGAGAATTATTTTTAATGTACATCCAGGAGAACACACAAATGCACTGTTTATTGAATCAGGGCTGTTAAAATTTAAAGATTTAACTGAACTGCAGACTTTATTAGTTGTGTACCAGGCAAAAAACTGAACACTACCAGAATATATACAGAAATTATTTGTTTTACATTTAGGAAATGAGCAACATAGAAGGAAATTTAACATTAATCATCCGTTTGCACGGACTACATTAAAGCAGATGTGTATCTCTGTAACTGGGGTAAAACTGTGGAATTCCTTGCCAAATGATTTAAAGGGCTGTATGAATATCTGTAGATTTAAGAAAATGTATAAAGAAAGAATAATTAGACAATATGATGATGTTAGATAATTTGTTTCTCAGATTGTAAATTATTGTGTTTTGACCTTTGATTGTGTTTGTTTACTACTGTACTTAGTGGTTGCTAAGCAACTGTGATTGGCAGACCATCTTTTCTTTTCTTTTCTTTTCTTTTCTATTTCTGATTGTATATTTGAATAAGGGGCAGGTAAAATAAGATTTTCTTCTCCCTGCTCCTTTCCGTCATGGGTTATGTAAACTGCTCAGAGCTGAATATATTTTGTGAATTTCTTTTTGTCTCCAATGCCATGAGCAGAACAAATAAAAATGAATGCATGAATGAATGAATGAAATGAAAAGATTCAGTACAGCAAATTTGATGACAATTGAGCAAAAATTGTGGGGCAAAAAAAGTTTTATAAGTTTTACAGTTTTTGAAAAAAAAACAGAGTGATAGACTTCATAATTTGTACTAAGTTTAAGTGGACAAAAGTTTCTTAAGTATTGGGGCTACATTTTGGTGAAAGTTGCAAAACTATAGCACATATGGTTGATTTGTTGTGAATTTTCAAAATTTTGAACTTTAGAGGCTTGCTGTAGTGCCACCATCAGGACTATTGGCCTGTTTTTGCAGCTGAGGCAATCTGGCATGGAACTGGACCTTTGTGCAAAGTTTGGTGATTTTTCATGTATGGGAAGTAGGATTTCCTAGGAAGAAGAAGAAGAAGAATAATACTGGCGAAAACAACAGGTTCCCGGCAGCTTTCGCTGCCTGGCTCCTAATAATAAGAAGAAGAAGTTGAAGAGGAAATAGAAGAAGAAGAAGAAGAAGAAGAAGAAGAAAGTTATATAAAACAATGAGCAAAGACCTTTTGGCAAACATATTCACAGCTACATTTAGCACAAAATTGTATTGTGTACAGTACCTAAGCACCAAGTTTTCACTCTGGGTCAAATCATCAAAACCACCTATTCACTTTTTAAGAGTCTTTTCTGTAAAGGGGGTTTCCATAGCAACCACCATCACCAGTTTCATGAATTAGCTGCAGAACTAATAGCAGTGACATCACAGAAATCCCCCACTGCCCAGCAGTGACATCGCGGAAGGAAAGGCTTGTAGTGGTAGTTTTCCCATGTAACTGTAAATGTTTATTCCAATGATGAATTCCAGGGAACTTGTGACGTTGACGACAACATACTGACAGCAATTTACGTGATGTAGCCACAAAAGTAGTTCACTAAGAAGCTGAATTTTAATTGGATGATATTCTACAATTTTCCTGCCAATCAGCAGAGGGAGACACCATCCCGTTCACATCAATCACTCTCTGAGCTTTTCTATCACAGAAGCCCTGTTCACTCAGGCATTCAGATACTGGGAGAGTTCATTCTTCACTGAAGATTTGCTGTACAGGAATGGAGTGCAACGGTTAAACCTGAGGATATTGGTTTGCAGGCAATATGATTGGCTGTCGCGAGTGTCTAATTTAATGGACATCAGTTCATCACCACAAATGGGAAAATGCAGAGAAAAAAATCTTCAGTGCTCTGCTCTCATAATGAGACTGAAAATCCTTTCATTTGAGCCCCTAAGAACCATATTGGGCCAACCCATGTTGGGGTACTTTTGAGAAAATGGGACTCAAAGTTGCCAGCCTCCTGTGTCATCTAGAGCAACTGGCAACGAAACACTACATATGTTGCAAAGTCAAGATATGTAAAATTATGCACTTACACTTTTTGTATAGGTTTTGGATGCATAATCATCATTTAAAGTGAAACCTACCTCCTTCTGAAGAGGAACCATCATCTTCTGATTCATTTGGGACAAACTCTGGGTCTCTGTCATCTTCCACTTCACCATCATCGTCAATCATAGGATGCAATTCCTCATCAGTGAGATACCTAGCCTCCATGTTTGCAATGAATTATGGGAAGGTTGTGGGATGGCCCTCTATGGCTGAGGCAGTGCAGTGGATATGTACAGGGGCAGAGAGGACGTTTGCTTGTACTGACAATCCTTGTGGGTAGATTGGGTTTGCCCATTTAGGAAATGTTGTTCTCAGTTTTCTGCACATGCTCGCAACCTCAACTGAGTTTTGCCAAAAGGGCGGGATGGCCCAGTATGGTTCTTAGGGGCTCATTTGTCAATAAAATATGTTGGTTTAAAAACATTTTTTTTTTTTCTGAGTAAGTGACATTTTCTTCCTCATAGGCATACATTGAAATGACTGAAACTTTCACTTCCATTTTCATTGACAACTGTCCCATTTACCTGATTTCACCTCATTAAAAAATGTAAAAGAAATAAGTTTGTAAGTCTAGATTTAAGATTAGACTTCTTGTAAAGATTGAATTTCAGTTTTTCAGCGCAGTCTGCCTTAAGTGGCCTCTCAAATCCCACTTAATGAAGATAATATGGCAGCAATCAGGGCTAGAGAGAGCTGAGCACAGCCTATGCATTGATTTAAGAAACAATCTGCCAAGGACAAGCTCATCAGCGGGGTCAAAGGTCACCCAGGCAATCGGAAGTGTCTCAGAACAAATTCCGCTCTGGCTGGAATCAATGGTCTTGTTGTTGTACGAGCCAAACTTTCTCTGTGTGCGTCAGCATCCCTGAGAGGACCCATCACTCCATGGTCTGCCTTAGATGATTCGGCTCAGAGCCAAAGCAGGCACACGACGGGGCTTGTTTTACCTTTCAACGTGTCAGTGAAGCTCAAAAACCCTTTGAAGAGTAGACGATATACTGTTTTTCCCTTAAAGTTTTGAGATAAACTGTGACATCAGCATTCTCTGACAGAGAATATTTATGATGTTACAGATGCCCTACAATCTGCCCGGCCCCTATGAACAGAGGACATGCGTGTAAGCACCAACTATCTAATACTAGCATACTGATTGTGGCCTATATCAAAGCAAGTATGCGATTAACACTAAATTTGACTGTACATAAGTGATTTCTGGCTGACATCGGTCCATCTTTGTGGTATATTATATCCCACAATGTACTGCAGTCAATGTACTTGTGAGCGTAATAGCTTGCTGGTCAGTCTCTGTGCACACAACATGATTATTATTTCATATTGGGTAAAAGTGTATAATGCTGTGAGTAGCATGTATTATGGTATAGGTCATACAGCCCCTGTTCTAAATTCAAGTCAATGGTAACTTTAATATAAAAACACCATGCCTGTGTTTTATCCATCTAATTGCCTCCACAGGTATCCATTTGTTTAGCTCATTTGCAGAAAATATAAATGTGTTGTGGACAAATCAGTTTTGGGGTACATTAATGCATCCACCGTGCTTAGTGGAAAACACGGACGCACTGTCTGTACTCCACAAAACTCTGACTCCAAATTTAGCAAAATGGCAGCACCCAAAACTGCACTTCTGTGCACCAAAATGGTTTTGACTGAACCAGACAAAGGAAAGTCCAAAAGTCCATGACGGAGGTCATTGACTTAGGTAATAGTTTTCCTGTGGTCTATGGTCTGAATATATAAAGATTGACACAATAATAATAATAATAATAGAAGACCACATGCTTAACCAAAATACCACCCCCCCAACCCCCAAAAGAAAAAAAAAAAAAAAGTTTAAAAAATAACAATAACAAGACAAAAAACTGCAAAAACCTGGGGTTCCAGTTCAGATAGGCTCCCTGTGCAGCACAAACTGCCCAGCAGCTGCAGGTGACTGAGTTATAGAAATACAGCACTTTACAAGACACAAGTGTCAGCACAAGATAATTCCTGTAAAGAACTGCCAACATGCAGAACAAAACTGGATGATACAGTTTTAGCACAAGTGACATCACAAGAGAAAGTGGAACTAAGCAGATAACAGAGCCGAGCAGAGAGTTTTGCGAGACATAATTCACAAGAGGCTTCATCAGAAGTTCACTTCAGCCTTTCATCAAAACTTCACTCCGAACATTAGAGGGGAAGCAGTCATCACTTCTTTAAGAGAAGCACTTCAGTTATGCAAACACAATCAGTTTTCACCCATATTTCAAATAAGCGCACTGGAGTGCTTTAAATTATGGTTCAGTCGATTATTTACATGATGCTTTTATCCAACATGATTTACAGTTGATTAGACAAAGCAGGTCTCAGTTGCCTGAAAACTAATGTATTATTATGAATAGTGTGTTATTCTAGAATATTTATTGACACCCAGTCTATTGCTCAGCTACAGGAAATCATCACATAAACCCAATCATTATTATGCAAAGAATTCAGGCATTTTGCACATGATCTTTCAACAGATGTTGTGCTTTATAAGAACCCATCCGCTGTAAGTCACTGTGAAGTCATAGACTGTGGGCAGCTGTTGAGTTTGTCGACAAGCTTAAGCTTTATCAGGATTCTTCATTTATAGAGTCACTGTGATGTCATAAGCAGTGGATGGCAGGTTTGTTTGTTGATCAGCCCTATGGCAACTCTTCCTCTGTTGAGTTACTGTGATGTCATAAATAGAAATGGGTAGGGTCTGCCCCATCTTACTAAGGCAATACATGTTAGGTATGTTGCTCAAGGATAACAGCACCAGTGTTCAACGGCAGAATCAAACCTGCTGCTTCTAAGTTTTAAGACCAGTTTCCGGGCAATTGGACCGCAAGCGCAAGACCGAGAGTTGATGGGACAAACTCCAGTGGTCATCAAGCATATTGTGGTTAATTAAGCCTCACACTTTCGTATTGAAATCAATTTAAAACCATGACTTTACTGCAGAAAAAATAATTGCCCACAATTTTGATTTCCAGTAGCTATTTACGCTGAAGTGATTACTCTTGGGGCCGATTCTTTTTTCAGAAAGACAATTCTGATTCGATTTCTATCCCTATCCATCGTCGACAATTCAGTTTTACTGGTGCGCTACCTGTTCACATGCTGCTTGTGTGGTATTAGTGCGCTGCCTGTTCACATGCTGCTTGTGTGGTATTAGTGCGCTGCCTGTTTGCATGCTGCTTGTTTGGTATTAGTGCGCTGCCTGTTCGCATGCTGCTTGCGTGGTATTAGTGCGCTGCTTGTTCACATGCTGCTTGCGTGGTATTAGTGCGCTGCCTGTTCGCATGCTGCTTGTGTGGTATTAGTGCGCTGCCTGTTCGCATGCTGCTTGCGTGGTATTAGTGCGCTGCCTGTTCACATGCTGCTTGCATGGTATTAGTGCGCTGCCTGTTCGCATGCTGCTTGCGTGGTATTAGTGCGCTGCCTGTTTGCATGCTGCTTGCGTGGTATTAGTGCGCTGCCTGTTCACATGCTGCTTGTGTGGTATTAGTGCGCTGCCTGTTCGCATGCTGCTTGTGTGGTATTAGTGCGCTGCCTGTTCGCATGCTGCTTGCGTGGTATTAGTGCGCTGCCTGTTCACATGCTGCTTGCATGGTATTAGTCTTGCGCCTGTTCGCATGCTGCTTGTGTGGTATTAGTGCGCTGCCTGTTCACATGCTGCTTGCGTGGTATTAGTGCGCTGCCTGTTCGCATGCTGCTTGTGTGGTATTAGTGCGCTGCCTGTTCGCATGCTGCTTGTGTGGTATTAGTGCGCTGCCTGTTCACATGCTGCTTGCGTGGTATTAGTGCGCTGCCTGTTCGCATGCTGCTTGTGTGGTATTAGTGCGCTGCCTGTTCACATGCTGCTTGCGTGGTATTAGTGCGCTGCCTGTTCACATGCTGCTGTTATTAGCATGCCTGTTCGCATGCTTGTGTGGTATTAGTGCGCTGCCTGTTCGCATGCTGCTTGCGTGGTATTAGTGCGCTGCCTGTTCACATGCTGCTTGTGTGGTATTAGTGCGCTGCCTGTTCGCATGCTGCTTGTGTGGTATTAGTGCGCTGCCTGTTCACATGCTGCTTGCGTGGTATTAGTGCGCTGCCTGTTCGCATGCTGCTTGTGTGGTATTAGTGCGCTGCCTGTTCACATGCTGCTTGTGTGGTATTAGTGCGCTGCCTGTTTGCATGCTGCTTGCATGGTATTAGTGCGTTGCCTGTTCACATGCTGCTTGTGTGGTATTAGTGCGCTGCCTGTTCGCATGCTGCTTGCATGGTATTAGTGCGCTGCCAGTTCGCATGCTGCTTGTGTGGTATTAGTGCGCTGCCTGTTTGCATGCTGCTTGCATGGTATTAGTGCGTTGCCTGTTCACATGCTGCTTGTGTGGTATTAGTGTGCTGCCTGTTCGCATGCTGCTTGTGTGGTATTAGTGCGCTGCCAGTTCGCATGCTGCTTGTGTGGTATTAGTGCGCTGCCTGTTTGCATGCTGCTTGCGTGGTATTAGTGCGCTGCCTGTTTGCATGCTGCTTGCATGGTATAGTGTGCTGCCTGTTTGCATGCTGCTTGTGTGGTATAGTGCCTTTTCAGTTGTTGCTTGAGCGGTATTGGTGCTTGCAGCTTTCTTTATTTTTCGAGAACCACTTGGCCATGCAACTTCAAACTCGACTCTGCACTTCCGTGGGTCCTGAGTAATACTCCCAACCACTTTGAAGTTGATTGAATGAACAGTTCTTGAGATACACCAAGGACGTGCATGGCATACTTACACACACACACACAAACACACACAAGCTTACACAGACACACACGCACTGATTCTTTGCTTTATAGTTTAATGATGCTAGTGAGCCCCATAGTTGTAAATATAGTTATATAGAACTGCTTGTGAGATATGTGATGGACATGCATGTATACATTTATATTTACATACATAAACACACACATAATCACGCAGATTCCTTGCTTTATAGTACAATGATGCTAAGGAGCCCCATTGTGGAGAATAGTACCCTCCCAGCATTTGCATCTCGCACTAATGAACCACTCCCGTTGATCTATATGGACACCGTCAGTGGAACCAGTCGTTTGTCCCTTTATACATCTTGATGTATATGCCAGAATGATGATGACCACAACTGCACAGTATGAGACTGGAAAAAAAAAATCAAATAATAGAAAACAGGATGCTTATAACAAACAGAATAAATCTCAGCCACAATTTAAGCTTTTCATTAGGACTTAAAATATTATTTCCAATACTTTTTAATGAGATTCGAGGCCAACGAGGTAAGACAGGTTGCCTCTCCAAGAAAAAGTTAAAACAAGTCAATATTTTCCACTTGACAGGGGACAAAAATCATATCAAAAATCATAAAAAAGTAGGCCGATTCAATTAAAGTATATTATTGAATTGCTATTATTTGGGTTTAGTACAACTAATATGCAAGCAATGCTGTCATGTCCCATACCTTGTGTTAACGTTTCCCCGCAGTATAGCCGCCCTCGTCTGTTTCAGTTTTGCTTTGGCATTGTTTCTCGCTTTCCTTTCATTGTCATTATTCTACTCCCCTCCCTCCTTGTTCCATTCCCACACCTGCCTTCCTTCTGCCTTAGTTGTTGTCTTGTGTATTTAAGTTCCGTGTCTTCGTCTTCCCTTTGCTGGATTATTACCTTTCATTGTACTTAGTGCCTTGTCCAATCTAGTCACTCTAGCCCTCTGAATTTGGTATTTTAAGGTTATTATTCCCAGAGTCAAATGGCACTCCTCCCATTCCGTTCTACATCGGAGTTTTAGAGCGTGCACCGGCTCTGCTTGCCCTAAAACCTATAGCTCTCCTCGCCAGTCACTGACCTCAGACACGTCACCCCTACTACGCCTGGGCTGACCTTCGGTAGTCATGTTTGCCCCTATTTGACTTTGGACCATATCCAGACCATTATCTGCTAAAGTTATTTTTGAATTCTTCTTATTCTGTTCATTAAAAGTGTTAAATACGGCTTAATCTGTGATCTGAATCTGGTTCCTTTTTCTGCGACTCATTGCACAATACAATAATTAGGCACATCTATACCAAGCAAATCTACTTGAACCAACATTTATTGTGAAACTCAAATGGGTGAATTAAATATGCTTTTTCTGTGCTTCTCTGGACTCAAAACAGGTTCATGTGCACCGCTGACGAGTATTGACAAGTTAATGTCAGTTTTTTCCTCTCAAGAAAAGTAGTTTGGCTATTAGCCTGACAATGTGTTTTTCTTTTATCAAATTATAAAATATACAAATGAGTCTAACATTCTTACCACATAATCGGCAACATGTTCCTCTAGAAAATAAGTAGCCAACAAGACGTATATTACATTGCGTTACATTATTGTCATTTAGCTGGGGTGATTTTCCCAAAAGCGTACATGCATACTTATATAGTTCGTCCATTCACAGTCAATGGTTCCAACTATGTAAGTTAGCATCTGTGATTTCGGGACGTACAACAAAGTTCTTTGAAAGGACAAGGAGTGCAAGGAACCCAGCAGGGAGTTACCATTTAAAAATACTAGGTGTGATAATACATAGAACGGACCTGTTGAGAAAAGTAAAATGATCAGTAAAACAATTAATTCAGCCACAACTCCATTCTATCAATAACTCAGCCTAGCACCAGTCACAGCATTAGGTAGAGGGGTGAGGTGAAGTCTGACATACAATTTTTAGGCAGAAAATAAGAACTATAATAATAATAATAATAAAAAAAAAAAAAACACAAGAAAAAACCAACTCATAGAGACAGTTTTTTTTTTTTTTTTTTTTGTATGCTCTGCGAGACAGTTTCGGGGTGACGCTTCATCTCGATTGATTTTCGAGCGAAGAAACCGAAACGTATATTTGGGGCAAAATGAGCATTCTCGCTTCATGTGAAATCCACCCGTTGAAATGGCGGGCAGGGGAACTCGGAAAGGAACTTGCGACATTCGGCACTAAAAAAAAAAAAAAAAAAAACCACTTCTGGAATTCAACCGTTTATTTAAAGCGCGCGGACAAACGCACGATCCCCCACTTCACAGAGGAACAAACGGCCTAAACTGCTGCATAAGCGGCCTATAGTGTCTCATATGTAATGCATTATTTATTTGTAATTCATGTTATTTTATGTGATTTATGCGACGTCGACAGGGTGGTACCAGCCGCACCACGTCTTGTACATCTGTTCCGCCCTCTAGACCATTTTACGGAAATGAGATGCATTTCATACTGAGCTGGTTTTTCAATTTATCAAATAAATTAATATCACTGATCAATTCAAATATACCTGCTAATCATTTGAAGCCAAAATTCACTTGCTTTCAACAGCTGTGATACTGCCCTGTTCCTTTGGTCCTGGGAATGCAAGCTTCAATAATTTTTTTTTTTAACAGAAAACCTATCTTAATAGAAAAGTAAATGTAAACAGTGCAGGGAACAGTAATGAATGAAGATGAAGCACAACGCTAATCCTTTTAGATATACACTTCAACACTATTTCCCAGTCAGGACTAGGGTTTGACTGAGGCATATGAACAAACAAGAAACAATGTTTTTTAAATAAGAATGACGCACAAGAAATTCAAGCACAGGGAAGTGTTTGTTTGTGTGTGTGTGTGTGTGTGTGTGTGTGTGTGTGTGTGTGTGTGTGTGTGTGTGTGTGTGTGTGTGTGTGTGTGTGTATGTGTGTAATCTGCTGAAGAAATGCCAGCGAAAATGTCCAATTTTAGATTGTGAACCCCACAACCAGCCCCCAGCCCCACCCTGCCCAGCAGTCGTTAGGCAAGATGTCATTATGCGATAAAGAGGAAACAGGCAGGAAGCTGCTCACCCTGCACTTCCTGTCTGTTACTATGGTGACAAGCTTTACCACACTCTAAAACTTACCATATTTTTCATGCAATTAATCACCCCCCCAATAACTGCAAAGATTGTGCACAGGTGAGCGCGAGTGTTTGTGTGTGCACGTGATCGCATACATGCCAACTCTACCGCTTTTGGCGGTAGACTACCGCTTTCAGGGCATTTCATTCTGAAAAAAATGCCCCAAAAGCGGTAGTCTACCGCCAAAAGCGGTAGAGTTGGCATGTATGTGATCGTGCACGTGTGTGTGTGCACGCATGTGCAAGTGTATGCCTATCACAATAGTTCAGAGAAAACACCTCTTCACAGAGTATTTATCAAGGTTACCTGAACACTCTGGGTATTAGTTAAAAAACTAGGTTGAGGAAAGCAGCGTTTTTCCTCGTATTTGCAAAAACATTTCCGGCTCATATCAGCAGTAACAAAACTAAGCCTGTCGTGACTAAATGCATTGAACTTCACATTTTTACAGCAAAAGATGAACTACTAAAATAAGAACCCACCAAAAAAAGATGTAAAAAATCTTGAAAACAGAAGGAATATTTCCCTTTTTCAGAAGTATGCACACAGCAAACAAAAGAAAAAAATGACCACCCAATCAGCTTTATGATTTCAAGGCCAGTTTTTTTTTTTTTCAAACGTTCCTTTTTCTCCAAAATTATGACCCAGTCTTCTAGAAACACATTGCTTCATCAGTACATTAGTGCAAGAATGTTTAATGCAGAACATTCCAATCACAGATTTGTGATCTTAAACCTTACAGAGGGAATATTTTGAAGAACACGCTGAAGGCCTTGTTTTAACCACATAAAACCTATAGACCTAAAGTGCAGCTGCTGTATTCAAACCGGTAAGACTTCAGACCTACTTTAATTTCAAGTGGAGATTCCAAGGTTTCCCAAATATGTCTCGTTGAATTGCAGGGAAATGTGTATATAATGACATGCAAGATCTAGACATTTTCCATTTGATGAAATTCCAGAGGCATGAAAACATGACATCCTGGGTTTGAATATTTCTCGCAAGCACTGGCGACTAACCAATAGAGGGTGCAAGGGCGCTGCCCTCCCACGCGGAGAGTGTGTTTTTATTTATTTATTTATTCTTTTTTTTAAAGAAAAAAATCTAACAATAGCGATGATTACTTATTTATGTATGCATGTTTCAAAATTCACAATTACGTATATTGTAAAAAATATAATACATATTTTCAGCAGAATTGTTGGAAACAAGCATGCAGGAAGAGATGAGCAGCCAATAAAGGACTGTTGCTGGGGTAAGGTAGATGAATAGCAATGTAAATCTGGCCAATCAGCATCATCCAAAATAATGTCCAAAGGGCAATTCTGATAGCGCCCAAGCCTGGTCGTGAGCCGTGTGAGATATGCTAGCAAGGTAGCCACCCAAAACCCACATATCTGACTAGCTATCTTGCTAACAAGCCTAGTCTTCTACAAAGATGATATCTTGTCTCCAGCCACAAGTATTAATCAACTAACTTACTGTGGCTGCAGAGGTCGAGTGCTCCAGCAGGGCGTAAAAAAGTAGGTAATAACTCTTAGGGTAGTTGTACCTATATCCGACTTTGTGATTTGCATTTACATGGAGTGCACCAGGCCTGACAAAACAAGGTCGAAACTGCACCTGGTTGTTCACGTACAAAGTAAATACACGCGGAATGCATGTCATTGCCAAGCATTACACTTTATGTAGAGCGCACTCTAACTTCTGTGTTGGAATAAGCTAGCCTACAAGTTAGGTAGCTAGCCAATAGATAAGGCCAACCCAAAGAAGAGTTAAATAGCGAAATAAAAAAACTTATAGAGGTGTGTTCAGAGAGTAGAAATGTTCTCAGAGCTAAATTAAATTAATCATATTATTTTGATTTAGTTTTTTTATACATTTTTTCCAGCAGATGTTATCACTAAAAATACACGTCAATTCAATGTTTTCAAGTTCGGTTTCAAATGGAAAGCCTTAGTTTGTGCAGTATGCAGAATCTTGTTAGCTGTCTGTTTTTGTGTGAAAATGACTCAGATGTTTATTACTGAATTAAATAATTGCCAGCTATTCGACAAAGCACTGGTGTCCTGCCATTAGTATTGAATCATAGTGGGATGGTGGCTGAAAACTGAACGTGACACAGCACAGCCTCACCGAGAATATTCTTTGCCAACCATCACTGCTCTCAATTTAAGTGTGACGTAGCTTCAGTGAAGCACTGCAACCAGCAGATACAGAGTATTTATGTGATATTTCCCTGCAATTTCTGAATTTGAACTCACTTATAGGAAAATTTAGGTGAAAAATTTGGGTTTGAGGGGTTATGACATCCGACCAGCCCCACGAAACATCACAACTGACCCACCTTACACAGAAGTCAACATGCATTTTCCAGGCAAATTCCCAAGATCACAAGACAACCTTGCGTACAAAAACCTAAATAAATAAATTCCGCAGGCTGCTGAGCACTCGTAGTTCCAAAAATGCTCAGTGAAGTTGTCAAATCCACACACATTAATAACATTTGAATCCATGACAATGATCACTGCAAACTCATTGAACATTATCCAGACTTTCTCCAGGTGTGAAATTAAACACCTCATCATAGCTAGATTGAACAGTCAACCTCACTCTATTCCTTTAGCAAATCTCTATTCGGGGTCATAGGCCGAGGAGAAACAAGCAATAAAATGCGCTTCATAATTATGCAAACACAATTTTAGATTTTCAGCTTTGTACAGCTACACATTTGAACGTAAAGAACACAAGGCCTAATGTTTGCTTTAGCATCTGCAGGTATAACGGTCAATATAGCGCAAACCATGCGGGAAATTTAGGCTTTTAGTCAAGTGTCACTGTGTGAATACTAACAGACAGCAGAGATATTTCTGTCATAGAGATTTACAGTTTCTCGTTGCCCTTTCCTCTCTGTCATGTCCCGGCATTCCAGGAGCGGCTCTCTCCCGGTACACTTCCCTCTGCAAACAGGAAGCCGGTCGAGTGTTTTTAACCTTCACACCCAACCCTGGCCGTAGTGCGGCATGGGAGGGCTTGGGAGAGGAATCACCCCAAAATGACCGATGACAGCCGAAAGATAGCTTACCACCCAGATAACAGGCACTAACCCAGCAGGGCATGATCGAGAGGCTGTGTGTGTGTTTGTATGTGTGATGTGTGCGCGTGAGTGTGGATGGGTGGGGGCTTCCCACACAGAAAGAACCTATATAAACATATAGGTTTTAATATAGGGCCAGATATAGGTTTCGCATAAATGTGACATACATAAAATTGGCCGTTTTCATATATTATAGGTACATATATGTACCTATATGTCACATATATGCGAAACCTATATGTGGCCCTATATTAAAACTAAACTTTTCTTTTCGTTTGGCATTACCAATCGCACTCGAAGCTGGGATACCCAATTAAGGAACTATGTACAAGTGGTTAGACTTTTTCCACGTTTTTTGGACCCCTGTTCACAATGCATGCACATGTTATCAGTAGGCAGTTCTCCTTCAAAGCCTGTGCTTGTTCGTAGTTATTCTGTAAGTATTTATGTTCACAAATTCGAAGCCTCAGAACGAGGGCAGAAAAATCTTTTACCAAACAGCCAAAATTTTATTTATGAGCCCCCATCTGCCCAACAGGACGCGCCTAGGGGAACTCTAATCTACATAACCCTTCCCAGCAAGCCCTTTGCAATTTGAATCCCTGTAGCGCATTGGCCAATTGCGCGCTACTTCTGAAAAGAGCTGCCGACCACTGGGCGGGGATTAAAACCTGTATGTTTATATAGGTTCTTTCCGTGTGGGAATTTAAGAGTCCTTGTTATTTCATCCCTGTAGGTAAAAGTCTGGGACCTTTAGTTGCTACACAAGCATCTCAGATAAAAGACAAGTGCCTGTTCATTAAAACTGTGAACAGAAATGTAGACTTTGTCTTCAAATTCATCAACCACAGTGAAATGCTCAAATAGATGTGGGGATGAAAATGACTTTTGAAAGGCATGATTACTTGAATGTATGTTCATCTGTGTACTATTATTTTGTTATTTTTGTTTTATTTTGCTACATTTCGACTAAGAACCTCGGAGCCATAATCATTTAGAAACTGCATAACAGACAAGATAGAAAACATTGCCATTAGGTGGATGTAACAGTGTAGTGTATAACCTTTCAGTGGATGTGTATGAGCTGTAATGATGTGAATCCAGTTTTATCTAATGTGGTGAATCTGGCAAGTGACTTAAACTTGAAAAAATGCTTAATTGATGAAATAAACATAATCAAACCAATTTGTTTTTATTCTTTTCCTTCTCTTCCATAATACACAACTCAATCTTCATAGAATGGAAATAAGTATGGTCAAGAAAGAATTGATGACCGTGTTATTGTTAATGATACAGGAAAAAAATGTAACAAATAGTATTAGATATTTGTGTTGATATCAGAGCTTTTTGTCTCCTCTCACTTGCCATAGTTAATAATGACTGGTTTACACATAACATGCCGTTGTCACATGTCAACATGTATTTAGGATCAAATGTGATGCCATTTTCACATGTTCACATGCAATTAATAAGTTATTGCGTGAAATTCTTGTTATTTCTGTACCGGACTTTGGAATAATATGCAGGTATTACCTTGAGAATAAAAATATGATCTAGGCATCATGTATGACAGTTGCAAAAGTGAGATATGAGCTATACAATAGGTATGACAAACAGAACCTGCCACTGGGTATATGAGCTATATAGGAGACCTATATGCCCTCTATAAGCACATATATGTACCTGAATTTGGCCTATATGCGGCATATATGCGCATATAAGCTGCATATATGCCGCATATAGGTTGCATATATGCACATATATGTTCATATAGATTCTTTCCATGTGGGTTGTATAGCTACGGCTATATAACCACAGTGTTGCAAGGAAATTTCAGGTTTTGAGGACGTTTTAGACGTTCCTCACAGAGGATTACTCAGGATTACAGCAAAATGGTTAAAGTTAATGTTACGGTTACAGTTAGGTTTAGGTTGAGGTCCGGATTAGGCATAATTTGGTTATGGTTGGGGTTCGGGAAAGGCTGTACATAATGAATGCAAGTCAATACGAGGTCCTCATAAGCATAGGTATGCAAATGTGTGTGTGTGTTCACGAGCGTACAAGAGAGAGGAAGAGCAAGAGTGTGGGTGAGCATGTGTGAGACAGTACAAATGTGTGTGTGTGTGTGTGTGTGTGTGTGTGTGTCTGTGACACAGTGTGATTGCATGAAAGAGTACAAATGTGTTTGTTTGTATGTATGTGTGAGAGCGTATGCACATATGTGTGAAAGACTGTATTTGTGTGTGTACATGCATATATATATATATATATATATATATATATATATACTACAGGCCAAAATTTTGGGGCCACCCTCAGATTTTTAAAACAATCACACATCAACTGTTCTTTCCTTATTTTTTGCCCGTGAAACAGTTGCGTAGCCAGCGGGTGTGCCAAGACACGTCCCTTTATGACAGCAATTAGTCCTGGCTAGTTCTCAATCATTTTCCTTTATTGATGCGTTTTCCAATTATCGTAATTTGCAACTGAAGACACGGTTTCTCTCCATATGCGATCTAACAGCGATTAAATCATGGGCAAAATTCAGTACAGTTGCGGAACAAGAACAGAGAATTGGGTTACACAAAACATCCGTTTAAAACAATTATTAGTCCTGACCTGTTCTCAGTCATTTTCATAACAGAAGGTTCACTCCGAGAGCACTCCACACTTAACAGGTGCTGCTTGTTCTCCCCGATTTGGTAAGACGACAATCATTCATCTGGACGCGTATTTGCTGTATTTAAATCAAAGTTATTCAAAATTGCATACCTGTCGACTCTCACGCAAATAGCTGGTGCTGCACGCTTTTTATAGCTTATTGAACTGCCGAGTGCCACTTTTTTTTTTTAATCAACCCACACAATACCGAGAGTGAAAGTCTGCATTTCATTGGAACACGGACCAGTTCAATCAACGCGAAGCATTGGCCTATTAATAAGTTAATTTGCTGTACTGAATTTAGCCCACGATTTCATCATTGTTAGATTGCATATGGAGCGAAACCGTGTCTTCAGTTGCCAATTACGATAATTGGAAAACGCGTCAGTAAAGGAAAATGATTGAGATCTAGCCAGGACTAATTGCTGTCATAAAGGGACGTGTCTTGGCACACCCGCTGGCTATGCCACTGCCGTAAAATGACTTCAGTGCATAAAATATAGGAAGCCAATAGGTTTTGGGTGAATTCCAGACCTCAGACCACATTTTAAAGCTGTCTTGACTGATTGATCACTGACCCCAATGTTTTATAATTGAGTTCCAATGCCTTTGTGTTACATGATTTTATGTCACTAGGACGTGAACAATTTTATGTAACAAGAAGGCATGCTGTATAAATGCCTTCCCCAAAACCAAGGGGTCACATTGCACTTGGTGCACCATTAAAAATCTGAGGGTGGCCCCAAACTTTTGGCCTGTAGTGTATATATAGTGCATTAATGACAGATTTTGCTCAACTGCAGTGTGGGAGAATTTCTTGTTAGGGCCCAGGAAGGATATGGTGCACTTCACAAATTGGGTGAATGGCAGAGTCTTCTCTTCTTCTCTTGTTTTATCTCCCCAACATGAAATATCGAGCTGGATACAGCAAGCACCACCCTCCAAAACACTGCTGCTCCTCCCACTGTGGATGGCACCCTGAAAAGAAACTTCACTAGCACTTCAACAGGAGGAGAGGGGGATGTGGGCATCGCTACCACCCTGGGTGACAGAACCCTCCCTCTCTGGGTGACAAAAACTGTAAAATTGGTGTGGTTGTGCGTTTCTGTGTGCAAGTGTGTGTCTGTATGTTTGGGGCATGCATACAATCCAGTCCGGATACAACACCAGACACTGCAGGAGTTCAAAAGTTCAAAAGACTCACCTTAAATTGTAAAGAATGCATAACTGCTCATTTTTACTTTTTTTAGTGAAAATACAGAGTTTCTGCAAGCAGAAGAGAGAGCTGTTGGAACCTGCCAGGCTCGTCGCCATGGTTACCGGGGGCAGTCGCAATGTCCCGCTTAAATATTCCACATTCCAGAACTAACAGCCGTAAAGTTCCAGATTCTTCTCTTCCACACCTGGGCCATGTCTACCTTCAGCAACACGATGCAGCAAAATGCAGTGCAGGACATTGACCGCAAGGCTGCAGGTTTGAGTCCCATCGCAGGAGGGTGTCGTCATTATACTTCACTTGAATTGCTTCAGTTCATAACACCTGCATGAATAGATATCATGGTGGAAATAAGAAGCTAGGAAGGTGTTGACTGGACAAAGGGGGTTTGCAAAAATTACTGATAACATCACTTCAGTGAAACCCCTGACTATTTTGAGGATGCACTTTGTGAGTTAACCATAACCAGAAATATACAACGGGCCTAATGCAGCAACATTCTCTTAAAATTCTCTCGTATTTTCTCTTTTTTTTTGAGAGAGAAAAAAAAAAAAACGAGAAGTCAACTCCAGATGCACCAAACGTTCTTACCATCCAAATCTGCTCTTACCCATGTGAGCTGAATGATGAATCCCATTTGATTGTAAATTGGAGGCACGTGGCCGATTGCTTGTAATTAGCATAGGTAATGCCCATTAAAAACCATATAAGGGTATGTGTTGTGCCATGTACAAATAGCCGACTTTGGCACAAGAATGGGTGCGATGCCACTGAAAACAGGCTGAAAGAAGAAGAACCTCAGCATCAGGGAAACTAAAGTACAGTCAAATCAACTTGAACAAAGTACATGTTATCTTCCAGAGTTTCATTGTTTTAGCTGAGATCAATTGACCGATATTATTTTTCAACAACAAATGAAATTATCCAATAATTAAAATCCCTTTAAAACATATTACAATCTAAATTTGATTCCTTTACATATATGTAAACTTATATGGATTGCTTGTAAGTTATATGGATTTTCTCCCAATCAAACAGCTTCTGGACGAACAAATAAAATTCAGATTTTTTTTATTCCAGCCGCAAAGCGTAGCTGGTTAAACCAGCTGTGAAGCGTAGCTGGTATTGGAATCATAAGTTATGGCTGTCTGTCGGAGGCATTTTAGACTCAACCTTAAGACATTGCTTGTCACTAGCTGGGATAAAAAGAAACTTTGAATCCAAAGATCGGTATGATACGTGCGATTGATTGTGTTTATCGTCATTATACATGCTCGAATCGAGGCCTGCCTCAGGCAATCGCCCTGCTGTCATCACTGCTGGTTTGATTCCAGATGGTCTCCAGTCAGAAAAAAACTTTGATCAAAGTATTAATTATTGGAACCTATTCATTTTGACAATAATGAAAGAGCAAATGTGGACACATACCTCAGTAATCAAACAACAACCGGATGCTTCTTCTCGTGACACAGCACTATTTGCCATTGGCCATGGTGGATCACTTCTCTGAGCTTCTGCTTATCATGCGTACGGACCATATAGGCTGTATTGAGCAAGGTATGGTCTGCACTATCACCAGAATTATCAGTTGCATAAGTAGGGCAAAAAAATTAGCAAGAAGAGCTTGGTTCCTGAGGCTGCACAGCATTGGATATTACTGGATGTCACCCTTCTCCCTCGTGATTTAAGAATGGAAATGATAAGGAAATTGAGGCAATTTTCGTCAAGATTTTCACACAGTGGAGCGCAATAGAGGATCCCTGACATGCCCGTGTGTAACAATGGCACGAGTGTGGCAGTCTTCACTGTCCAGGATGAGGCTTTGTGGATTTTTTTTTTTTTGTTGTTGTTTTTTTATATATAGTAAAATAGAAAGCTGTTAAAGCTTTTAAAAATATTTTAATGAAATTTTCATACTCTACTTGGAATTTTATTAATTAAAAAATAGTTCTTTACAAAAAATACTTATTAAAAATCTTACGCATTTTTTAAGGATTTTACAGATATTTTCTGGAGGTAATACAGTGATGTTTTTCTCTCATCTTGGAAAGACTGCTCTTGACCACTCATAAAATGTTTTCTTACCTGAGCAAAAATAAGAAAACATTAATCAATCCTAGAAATCAATGAAAACTAAAAAATAAAAGAAAATCCTGGATACGAAAAAAAAAAGAGTTGTTTGAATATCGCTTCTTGAATGAGGCCCAATGATACAAACAATTTTCGTTGCAATATGCATGAAATATAGGTAGTTTACTCACATCTGGTGCATTTAATGGTTGTAGCTAGGGCCCTGTCTTCACGCAGTAGGTTTATTGAGTTAGCAAGGCAACCGTTCAAAGTAAAACCCAGAACTCTTTCAGAACTCGAAAATGGACTGAAGTGTAAAAAGATGAGCACCTGTGGCCAAGCTGTTTGTGACTGAGGTGGGTGGCTCCACCTGCTCTTTTCCGGTATCATTCTACAAAAAAAAAACAAAAAAAAACAAAAAAGAAAAAAAAGTCGGGGGGGTGGAGAGCTGTGGCTTCCTCTGGGAGATGGGGGGAGGGAGGGTGTGGTGTACCCCAAGGGGCAAAGTCAGGGCCCAAGAATGTTTTTGTACCCTCGGTGGCATAACAAAATGTACCAAAACAGAACTGTCAAGCTCGGGCTATTCAGCCCATCAATGCTCACCCTTTCCCTATCATTAAAGGTGTACCAAACTGTAAGGAAACTAAAGAACCAGACTGTTTTCATCTTGCACTTTATCTGTCCTAGTCTTGAAAGCCCCCAGGGTTTCTGCCCCCCCCCCCACATGACCTGGCAAGCAATTTCATGCTATGACCACTCCGTGCTCATAGAAAAATACTTTCCAATATCTGAAAATAAATCTTTTAACGTCCATTTATGACTCCCAAATTCTTCAAACAGAATTTATTCAACCTAAATAACTCTGTGTAGTTCACTAGTTAACCCTTTTTACATACAGTATTAAAGGAGCCCAATCAGATTATTTCTAAGCCTCCTTTTACAAAGATTGGAGAGATTAAACTTCTAGAGGCTGTCCTCATGACTTTTATCATTCGTAACTGGAATTAGTTTGGATTTTGCATCAGATAACCAATGTACTTTTAATTATTTTTGTCAGTGTAGTTAATGCAAATGAAGAACAGCCGTGGTCCCAGCACCAATCCCTGTGGGACTCCACTTCTCACAGTGCCCTGCTCAGTTCCCTCCAATGATTCTTTGTGTTCCATCCTGCAATCAGTTCTGAATCTACCGAGAAGTACCTTTGTACTTCTTTCTGTTTCCTGCCAACGATTCTTTGTGTTCCATCTTGCAATCAGTTCTGAATCTACCCAGAAGTACCTTTGTACTTCTTTCTGTTCCCAATTGTGTCATGAGTTTCTCATGTTGTACTTCAACAAATTCCTCTTGAAAATGCAAATGACTGATAAGCCCTGCTTTGATCAAAAGTCTTAGCAGCTACTTCACAGGATTCCAATAGGTTTGTTACTCTATGAGATTCTGAGTTAGAGTACCGGTCGGGTCCTTCAGAGCATAGAGCAGGGGCTCTTGCTTGCGTCCAGAGCTGGTGTGTGTGCAGGCTTTCCGTCCTGCTGTGCAGATACACACCTGATTCCACTAATAAACCCGTATGAAACTATTCAGTTGGAATGAAATTCTGCACCCACGCTGGCCCTTTTTGCAGGAATTTTAAAACATTAGCTCTAAGCAGTGAGAACTTAGCATAAGTTTACATGTTTGAGTGCCTTCCCTCTGAGCACGCCACTTCCAGCGCGGTCCGTAAATATTTACACACAATTTTTGCCTCTTTACACTATTCTCCAACAAACTGGATTCAAAAACTATGAAAATGAGGTTAAAAAAGAGACTGTCGGATTTAATTTGCCCTTAATTTTCCTCCTGGAACCCAAAGACATGTAACCCAAGGTCTGTATATGAGAGTTAGCCTCTCTGGCTTTATCTGTCACATATACAGGAGAGTTAATTAATGTGCATTGACCTTGAATGAACTAATTGGACTGCTAATTAGCACTGTAATTACTGACTGTTCCTCTGACTGGGTTTTTAAGGTCACACTGAAGTACAAAAATCACATTTGCTGAATTTATTTTCCTCCCATGACCAGCTCCAATAAAGAATTCACAACACGACACTATGAAAGCAAAAACGACCTTACATGTCATTTTACAGTAGAGTAAACACTATCAGTTTAAAACTGAATCATTTTATTCAATTTAGCGACACGTTTGTTGTTTTCGAAATCAAAGTGGTATTGCAGGCACCCAAAAAGGCAAAAACCACATCAAGGTCAAATACAGGTCTTACATAATTTTTTTTTTTTTTTTTTTTTTTTTTTTTTTTTTTTTTTTAGTTGAAAGATTGGGTAACAGGAATACGGTGACATTCAGTGAAAAGGTTAAACCCACGTGCTGAAACTTTCCTGGTCACCGCGTGAAGCTTTGGTTTAAAAATAAATAAATGCATAATGACCCTCAAGGCAAGGTGAGTCACTCAGCAGTCTGCAATCAGAGGCCAGATTGGATCATTTGTGTAATTACCCCTGATGATGCACCAGCATGCAATGGACTGCACTCTGAGAACCAGGCGAGGAGGCATTCCCTCTGACCAGATTCTCGATAAGACAGTCCCTCTCAAAAGTACACAAACACACCCACACATATACACAAACACATATACACAGACGCACAAACGCACACGCAAAGGTACACACATACAAATACACATGAGGATTCAGACATGCAGTCACATGCGAACGTGCATACACACGCGCGTGCAGGCTCACACACACAAGCACAGTCATACAAATGCACAGGCATGCATGCACACGTTAGGACAGGCAATAGGGAGAGAGGCAGACAAAGTGAGGGAGGGGGGGTGAGAGAGAGAGAGAGAGAGAGAGGAGGGAGGGAGGGACACAGAAAGAGAGGGAGGGAGAGAGGAACACACTGAGAGACAGAAACAGACAGATCTGAGTTTGAATCAGTGCCGAGTGATATGAGGTGAGAAGTACAGAGACAGACTGTGGGACTGAGTGGGGTGTGTTTGAGAGAGAGAGGGAGAAAGACAGCATTTCAGACAACAGAAATAGAGGGAAAGTGTGTGAATGAGATGGAGAGAGAAATATAGGGTAATGAATGTAAGAGGAAAAGAAAAACTGACAAAAAAAGAGAGTGTTAGAGAGAGAAAACAAGAGAGAGAGAGGAAAATATCTGTTAAGGGGCGTGTCTCCGAAAAATTAGTTCCTCAAGGAAACAAGCTGCAGCTAATCACGAAACTGAGCCTGTGAACAGCTAACAGTGGCAGTGACACTCCCAGGATTCTCCCTTCGTTTTGCCGCCTTCCTGAAAAAAAAAAAAAGGGCAGGTGCCCGGCTTCCGGAACATCGAGAGGGAACACCTGGACGAACGCCCTCGGCGCCCTACGCTGAGGCGAGAGGGACGAACAGAGGGAGCAGGAACGCGTGACAGGTGAGCAACCACGCTACGATTAACCCCCACTACACACTTTCTGCTTTACTTCTGCGAATGGGGGGGTACAGGTGCTAACAGCTAACAGCTAAAGCCCCCGCCACAAAACTTCCCCTTCTAACTGGCAGCGAGTTGCGAAAGCGCGGTTTCGAAATGCGTCTGCCCGGCTGCGCGTACGAAATTCGAAAGGTGTAACACCTCCCCCACGCCCAAGAACCGCTGCATTTTACTTCTTTCAATTTTGCATTTGCCTGCCTGGTTTTTCCGTTATGTTGGGGGAATGAGAGAATGACAAAAATGGAAAGATAAAAGAGAGGAGGAGAGGCTGTGATTGCGATGGGGTTCGTACTTAAGAAGTCGGAACATGGGGGAGGGAGCATAAATATCTGGACAGGAACACTTTTGACCTCCTGACTATGTGCAGCAGTGGATAGGATTCGACAAACTGTGAATAAAAGGTTAAAAATGAAACACTGTTAGCTTTAATTGGCAGATGTCCATTTGAAACCACTTTTACATTGCGTCACTGTCCAAATACTTATGTACTTGCGGACTGCCTATATTGGGAGATGTGTTTTGTCACGTCTGCTAAATGCAGCAGGTTTGCGTTGACCATTTCCACGGCGACAGATTGAGAGAGCATGGAATTGGTTGCAAGTGGACAGAACTTTTTTTAATTTTTTACCTCGGCCCGATTTGTAACGGCAGTGACTGCACCTTCACTATTAACCTGTTTTCTGAAACCCGGCCCAGGATTACACAGCTAGCTGACTAATCTGATCCAAATAATAAAACCATGGAACATTCCCAAATCTAGAATCTGGACTGATGTACAAAACTACTTATACTGGGTGTTACACAGTGCAATTAACCAGCTAAATCAGTATCCAGCTAACTCAATAACCCGGTATCATGAAGTAAGGTCCACGACTGAGGTGTTAGCGGAGTAATCTGTACATAGTAAAGCCTGGAGCTGTCCCAGATCTGGAACAAGCATGAAATTTACAACAAAAACCCAGCATTTTTTGAGTTTTATTCTGCACAGTTACCCAGTCAGTCAAGTGTGTAATCCTACTTCGTGAAATACATCTCTTGGTTTCTTCTGTGGACTTCAACAATGCAAAGAATGACCAGGTGGAAAAGAAAAGAAAAATCTTTGCTACAGATCATGCTGAGGAGACCAGGGTCACCAGTGAACTAGCGATATCGAGCTGTGCCGTGACTGCACATCCTCCAAACAAACATGGCGCTCGCTTCCTGTCTGAAAGCTAATCTTAGGATGATTCTCTGCCGCAAAATCAGCGCCGTTCTCCTTTTACTGATACATAGCCCTGTCACTGTCACCAGGGCCCCAAATTAATTGTAGATAAAAGGGGCGGCAAGCAGGGAAAGGTTGTTATGCAATAACAGGGCCGCCCATATGTATTTGAACAGAGATTTTGGATAAGACTGGCTGCAGTTCCTGTGTATTCTTCGCGATAGCGAGCTAATATGGCCATAATGGAAGTGAGAAAGTGAGTGAGCCACAATTCACACATAATCAATATCTCAAGAATGGTACTAGCCATAACCTTCTAACTTTGCACAATAAAAGTTATAGTGTAGCAGGTGAGCTGATTAAATTTTGGTTGAATCTGTGAAGTTGCATCGTACTAAATTAATCTGCAAAAACACATCGCACAGTCCTGTACAATCTAGTAGGACTGCGCATTGCTTCCATCTGATAGCTTGCTACCCAAGATAGCTAGTTTGTGAGTAAAATTATTGGCAATTCAGTCAAAGCTTGATAAAGGCTTGATTTCGCCAATAGTTATGCTGGTGGTGTTTGTTTTGTGTTTCTGGCTCAGCTTAGGTGTACTTCACTAACATTACTTGCGCATACCTTTATTTCACATCTACAGTAGCCAGCTAGCTAGCTACAGAGCAACATGAAAACTGTAGCATTGAGCAGCCCATTTTTCATGTAGCTCTGTAGCTAGCTAGTTGGCTTCTGTAGACATCAAATTATGCTGGCTGTGTCAGAATAATTTAGGCATTACCTTTACTTATTAGCTACAATTAGCTACATTCTCTGAACAGATCTTGAGTTTACAAGCGGCACTCCTGTCTCGTTGCATTATACTCAAAAATATGCAAAAGACACCACATTGCAGGGTTCTTCATAATCCACTAAGATTGTATGTTGCTTGTTTGACATAATATGGATGTAAATATCCAGAGAATAAAGCTGACAGTCTCTAATTATAACCTCTTGTGTCTCACAGCTGAGAAGTAGAAATTTTGCTCAAATACTCACAGAAAGCCCTGTAAATGAAGGCTAAAGATCATGACTCTCAATATTGGTCCTGGGGCCCACTGTGTATGCTGGTTTTGTTCCTACCACAATTGCAATTTTAAGATTTTACCAAGCTCTTAATTTTGCTTTGATTCCGTGCATTTCATGTTCAGAACAGCCAATCTCCCTCATAAGCCACATTTTGACAGAAATACATATCTCGCCATGCCAAGAAGAATTAAATACCCTTTAATATATTTTTTCTATATTGCAAGTAATTTCAGGTAATAGCACTGACCAAGAACATCAGTATGCTCTAAACAAGGTTGCTGGACACAAGTATTTCAACACAAGTTTTCAGGACCACTTGCCAACAGTCTCACCAATTAAGAACCACTGGTTCTTCACTTTCATCACTAAATTTTTCCCCGTTTTTATGCAGTTGTTTCCAAAATATCACAATGTTGATATGGCATTTTTATTCTTCGTGGCATGCATTGTCATTTGTGGTTTAAATATAAGGTTTGAAAAGTTCAGCAACTCCTCTTAACATGTGCCATTAAGAATGGCGTACCTCAAATGAGTACCCAGACAAATTAACAGCTCGCTAAAATCCTCAGATGGTAATTGCATTCAGAACACAAACCAGCATACACTGGGAGGCCCCAGGGCAGAGTTTGAGAATGACTGCTATAGATGATTGGTGGATTGACTGAATATTGAAACTGAAAGCTCAGAATAAAAACAGCATATTTTTATTTTCACATGGTGAAGCCAATGGAGGTCCAGTAGTGTCGGAGAAGGGAAACTAAAGCATTGACACGGGTTTCTGTGGTGTAGCTGGGAGGGATGTCCTTGACTGAACCATCATGGGATACAACACTATCAACCCCACTTCCCCCTCCAGACTGCAGTCACCCCCGGCAGTTCATTCTCACACATCAAGGCAAACCATATGAACAGGGACTCTGTCAAAAGAAAGCTCCATTTACACACTTAAACATTGGTGGATATTACCATTGTCAACACGCTGCTCTGCGCAGCCAAGACCACAGGTGCACTTACCGCAAGAGACTACGGCAAAACAGAGGGGACACTAGACTGGGCCAGACTGAGGTTGACACTGTAGGCTGAAATAAATTCAGAGCAAAAGGATGTTCTAATTAAAACGTACGTTGCTACGGTGACAGTGCTTGTCGATTGTCCCATCAAAGGGACTTCCAACATGGAAAATAAAAGGGGGGGGGTTACACTTGATTTAGTTCTTTATACACATTTATGGGGGAAAGAACACAAAATCAATATCTCCTTTTCTCTCATATCAGGTTATTTTGGCACATCCAGTGTAAAATTCCTTTGAATGCAATACTGATCAGTCATATTTTATCTGCGACTTCAAGTGTCCGCGGCCGTTGTCTTCAACAGCAGTGTTTGATGGCCTAGCAAGATTTTACTGTCTTCCTCTAATCCACTATAATGACTGCCAGGTTGTCATCTATGTGAGTGCAGTATCAGTGGAGGTTACCAACTGCAGTAGTAGAGCCACATGGACAGCAGTGCATATTAAAATAACAGGTGATCCATTATGACAATTGGTGAGTGTTGCTCTGTATAATTTGGGGGGTCACCTGTTGCTCCTCGTAGAGCACCATCTGTGTATGCATCCCCAGGACCACCCCACATAGAGCCACAGACAGGTGCTGAACCCAAAATATGCACTTCATCAGTGTTAGCTAGATGTACGAGGAACAATGTATGAAGCATTAAGTCAATGGGAAGAGGTAGCTTGACATTCAGCTCCATGTCCCAGGTGAAACATTGATGATCCAGCCCCTGGTTTAGCAGTGGCTGTGAACTCTGACAACTACTCATACTTTGGGCTGACTACCAATGAGGGCCAATGATTCTGAGGCAACTCCCATAACACGGTACTAAATACACCAATATTAATAAGATGTACATTAACAATTCCAATATCTTTTTTTATTAAAAAGAAAAAGGGTCTAAGAATACTGGCTAAAGTGATGACAGAATGTGAATTCACAGGAATATGCGGTAAACATTTACCATGGGCCACATAGAGCTTTTCTTTTTAAGTAAACACAAACTTCACAAGAGGCAATTAACAAGAAGAAGCTCTACGGAGAAAACATCTCCCTCCCCTCCTTAAAGCAAACTTCCTCTCTCTCTCTCTCTCTCTCTTGCACTCTCTCTCTCTCTCTCTCTCTCCCACAATTGCCAGAGTCACAGAGGAAGTAGCCAGGGCAGCAGCTTTCTCATTGTAATCAAGTTTAAATGAAAACTGTTATTCTTTCAACAGAAGATACAGTTAAAGGGACAATTCAGCACTGCTCAGTTCCCTCCCTGTAGTCATGAATCAAGCTTCAAGCGAATGATGCTCGTAAACGGATCGAAAAGTGCACCGCGCTAGGCGCGCAAACTATCTACACACAGAAAGAAAGACTCCTGCAACTCAAAAGCAATTGAATTTCAGCTATTTGGAGTGGGAGAATAATTTGATTTGCCACCGACAAGTTTTATCCTTTTACGGGAACGGAAAGGAGAAAGCGGTTTCCCGTCTCCGCCGCCGCCGGCGGAGTCCGAGACGAAGTGTACCCATTAGCCACACGTGGCGCAGTTAGCCTCCTCCGCTGATTAAGTGATTACTGTCAGCTTGATTAAATGAGCCAATTGTGTACCTTCAGATTTACGCCTTGTGTTTACAACGCAAGATATTCAGGCTCCAGCTTGAGCCGCTTTGGGCTACAAGCGCATTTCACTCGAACAAGGCCACCTTGGCGTTAGCTAGAGTTTTGACTGACAGCGTGCTTCATCAGGATGCTAGCAGACACAGCTTGTGACATTTTTTTGGTGAAACTGACACGAATTGGATTTAAATTCCGCGATTTTTAGGGTGCAGAGGTTGGAGGATGTCAGACACCTGGAAAATGAAAGAATGACTAAGGAAGCGGGTTGAGGAAATGGCTGTTTTTTTCAAATGTGGTAGTTTTAAGACAACTGGTAAGGATATACAGTACACTGGTGGATGCAGCACACCATTGTTTTCAAATGCCAGTACATTCTATAAGACAGCCACTTTCGCTGCATTACCCAGCCCACCCAGGTGTACAATTGGGCACCAGCAAATGGTTGGGGAAAGCTGATGAAGAGCTGGGGGGTAACCTGCAATGGAGTAGCATCCCGTCCAGGGGGAGTAGCATTACTCCTAGTTGCCTCATGCTATGGAAACCGGGGTTAAGCACTGGTCTGACGAGTCACCTGGCTCGGGACAGACCCACCACCCCATGCCACTTAATGATTGTCAATTGATGATTCTCTGGCAGAGAAATCCCTTCAGAAACCAGAAATTGGGCATTGGCTATTTGGAAGCAGTGGACCCACGAAGTATCAGTCCATTAACCCTCCACTTGGCTTAAGCAAGAAAGTCAAGAGTCCTGCAGATTTGTAGCAGTACAATTGCCCACGATGCCATTCGTCAACCCCAAACTTCCAGTTAGAGAAATGTTTTGGCCTGTTTCTCACCTGGCACCATCATAGATTTTACGTACACAAACATAGGAAAAATGGACAAGGCCATTAAATTCATGAGCTCATTTCAGATCATGAACGCAACTTAAATATTGAACAAAGTAAACAATATCATTGACTTAATGGTACGACAGCTTTAATATTAAGCTCCATCAAATTACGGTGATACAAGGGGTGCAACTGAGTGCTTTAACTGTTACTCTAAGCTAGCAGTTATTAGCTACATTACCAGCTCGTAGCATTTCAGTTTGTAGGCAGCAAATGAGCTACCTAACAACTAGCGTGAGTGCAATAGTGCCAGTTAGCTCAGATTTCTTAGGAAATCATCTGCGTCCAAAACAATCCGGCAGTTTGCAATCTGAAAGATCTGCCTGATGCAACAGTGGACGGCAGGGTAGCCTCGTGGTTGGTTGCATGTCTAGTAACTGAAGAGCTGTTGGTTTGAGCCTGCTGTGGGGCTTCATCTGGAGAGGCGAAGATGCAAAAAACTCTGCCGGGGGGCCACTGAGCAAGGCCATTAACTTCAAAAATTGCTCCGGGGGTTTTAATCCAGTTTCTCTCCATGCCCCCTCACTTGCAATTGTTCTATCCGGCATTTCTCCCAGGGTATCCTTGAAGAACAGAGACATGTTCTTAATGATACTTTCTCTGGTTAAATGAAGGTTAAAAGAAAAGTGATGTGCTCTTCTAAGATTTCCCTCACAAACTTCTGAGTACAACTGCAGTTGATTCAAAATATAAACCTCCACCCCACCCCCTGTGCTTCCAGTGTCAACTTGCACATTTTTGATTCTGCATCACATCCACCCGTGTGAAATTGCTTAGGACAAGTGGGTAGGACAATAGATATAATAAGCTTAAGTATATACAGTATACGCTAGTGGCGGCTGGTGAACTGGCAATAGGGGAGGCTCAAAACAATCCCTTAAAATTAACGATTGGTCACAACCTGTTTTCAATCATTCATTTAAATTACCATTGCAGAAACTCCGATAAATCTCAACATTATCAGATGTGGCCAGTTTTCATTTATAATGCATACTGATTACGACTCCGGACTTCTCACGCTTTTCTTTATGCAGGGATTGGAAGCAATGCATGTGTTTCATGATCGTTTAAATGAAATAAGATCATTTGAAACGTCTTAATGCAATTCCAATTGCTTCCAACCCCTCCAGCGCAGAAGGACAGTTCCACACGAGAATCTTTTCATATGCGTTGATTGAATAATCGCAGACTACAGCAGAGGAACGTAAAGATGCCACTTAAACTCACACTGAATGCGTGAGAGTTGACAGGTATGCGTTATAAATGAAAATTGACCACACCTGATAATGCTGAGAGTTTTCGGAGTTTCTGTAATGGTAATTTAAATGAGTGATTGAAAACAGGTTGCGACCAATCATTAATTTTAAGGGATCGTTTTTAGCCTCCCCTGTCGCCAGTTCAACAGCAGCCACTGATATTAGCATATGCAAACCTGGGAGATAGCTGCCCCCTTAACAGCTTAACAGCTTAGGCTTGTTCAAATTGCCTACCCAGCTTCTTTTAATTAAGGGGTGGACACCGGATGCCCTCTAGCAGTTTTCTTTATCAATTTTCAGTTACAGGCCCACGTTTGACCGCCACACCTCTAATTCGGAAATGAGGCTGGTTACGAGACAGACCTCTTTTTCTTCATTCTCCTTCAGATTTATTGCTCAACACCCATTTCCTGGTTAACGTAAAGTATGACCAGTTGTTTGCGGATGAAGTAGGCCGCTCAATATCAGGATTAGGTTTCTGGTTTAGGCCCAGCTGAATGCAACAGAGAACAGATCTGCCTATAATCCAGGAGTCACTCAGGGTGAAGGTTTGGTCACCCAGGATCAGTTTTTTTAAACATACACAAGTGTGATCATGAGAGGTGGAAATGCAGACATGCGGGTTCAGAAGTATTCCTGCGTTTGGTTTCAATCACCTGGTTTTGCTCATTTGCACAATTCTTCAGTCAGGTGGTTGTACCGATATGTGAGATCAGTGGTAAGATTGGAGGGTTGGAAGGAACACATAGTAGGAATAAAACTTGCTTACCTCATTCGGGTCCCATCAGCCAATAGTATCTTCTGGATTAGGTCTGGTTAACTATAAGTCTGTTTGACTTCATTCCTGATTATCCTGAACTGACCTTGTCAAAACTGGATTATCTCAAACTCAGTCTGGTTAAGGGCTGGTCATCCATGACTTTTCCAGATAAGGCCTGGTCATCAAGAAGTTAGTTCAAATTGGGGTTTGATCACCTGCAAAACCATTTTGCTTTTAATCTGTCGTTCGAACAGTAACTACTTCAAGTCTAATTCTAGCAGGAATTCCGTGGGTCCAAATTGAACTAGATTACATTTCGGACCCAAGAATACTGTCCCGACAAACTTGACAATTAGACCCAGCCAATTAGCTAAGACTAGCATCAAAGAGAAAGGCAATGATTGGCTGGTATCACCCGGGCATAAGACAGCATGCGGCCCTTATGTAAGCCACTGTTGCTCATTTCTATGTCCTGAGAGAACCACACTAATTGCAGCGGTGAGGTATGATTGCTGAGGTAAAGACACCCAACTCCAACAAGCCAGAGAGGACTGCAAGTTTATCATGAGTAATTTAAGCTACAAGGCTCTCACCTCCCACTCGCCTGAACTTGCAGTAGATTTTTAACAGCACGTCTGTCTGTCTCTCTCTCTCTCTTGATCACTCCGTCGGCATACTGCACACAGGAAGTCACCAACTTCCTCAAAAACACACAAAAACAAAACTTTTTTTTTTTTTTTTTTTTTTTGGTCACTGAGCCAGACCTGAAGATTCTCTAGACTGTGCCTTGAAGTCGTCGAGGTTGAAGGAGGAAACATTGCTGAAATGGCAAACAGTCTGCCAGATATACTGCCATTTGAAGTTTGTCAAGCAAAGACATGTCAAATACTACTGCCAGAATAGAGGGGCTCTTTTGTGGACCCATTTTATTCGCTTGCAGGTTTATGGCTTCAAAGTTTACAGTGAACACCATAATTCAATGGACACCTTTTTTTTTATTTTATTTTGGTTCTGTAATAACGTAACATTTATAACCAGATCCACCCTCTTATAAACTCCAGCTTCCAGCCCTTGATGAAACCTACATGGGTTCAGGAGCTGTGTCAGCCTGATCCAAAAAAATCCAACCTTTCCTGGAAGGTCTGGGAGAAGCTTGAAATATCTGCCATTCCAAAATCTTGTACAATTTGGGAATCAGAACCACAGACAGAAGTGAATTTTCTCTCGGGGTTGGATGTCTCAGATTCCATAAGGAAATTGGCAATTATTTGTTGACCGTACCCTAGTATGTCATGTTTTTTGACAGCTCAACCATCTCCAAGTTGACTTTACTGGCTTAAAACCAGACAGGAATTGTCCTGGTATTAGGGGAGACTGGGGTCCGATGAGCCATGGGGACCAATGAGCCATATCACTGTTTTGCGATCAATCAATGACAGAGCTGCTTAAAATAGGGAAAATATTTGACCATTGACTGATGAGACATGGGGATAAATGAGCCATATCATTATTTTGCCTATTTTAAACACCTTCGGCATCGATTGATCGCAAAATAGCGATATGGCTCATTGGTCCCCATGGCTCATCGGACCCCAGTCTCCCCTACCACCATGGTATCCACAAATGCTGAAGAATAACGAACTACAGAGGCGAGTTGTAGGTCGCTTGATGGGCGAGAGTATTGTAGTTGGATCAAACCCTCATTGGGAAAATAGGGATGTTGACTTGCATGTGGAGAGATGAAATGAGATCTCTACAACAGAAAAGGAAAAACACCTTCATTGTACGGTGAAAGGGGGTTCACCTTTTCTCCCTCAGCCCACTTTCAACTATTCTCTAGAATATTCTCCCCAAGAATCCCTTGAAAAACAGAGAAACTTGTCCTCAGTTAACCTCTCGGTTCATTAAAGGATTTAAAAAAATCATAAGAGGGTCCAAGTAATTTTAGACACTTAGCCAATGCCGCTGCGCATAATTACATCAGTATGATCCCATAGAGCAGAGGTAACCAACCGTGTTTGTAGAGATCTACCATTGTAAAGGTTTTCGCAGTAACCACTATCAAAGATCACCTTATTCAACGGCTAGAGATCTGTAGTGAGCTGCTGCTTTGCACAGAAGTGGTGGGTTTCTCTGCAGGAGACCATGATATATAAAGCCTGCCTGATCTTGTTGGATGAGGGATAAATTATGGACTGAGAAAAGCCCCACATTAAACCATATAGTGGGTGTAATCATACGATTGTGGCTGAGTTGCCTCGCCCGTTTTGGTTTGACGCAAACGTACCTATTACAAAACCATTACAGCTCAAGATATGTCAGCATCTGTCTCCTCTCCCGGGAACAAATTACTCAACCTCAGGTATGCTGACCACGACAGGTCAAGGAGAGCAATGTCCATTTTTGGATCATCACAACCCTTCCCCCATATACCTCAGTCCAAAGGTGTTTAAGACCAAGGAAAATCGCAAGTAAAATATCTGATCAAGAAACGTCTTTAAGCAAAGTATTTCTTCGCCAGAATGAAATAGTTTTTACAGTTTGAACCCCACAATTTTACCAGGATCATTCCCTTGATGTGATTAATCATTGAGTTCATCTCAGCCACATACCTTTTATTTCAATAATGTGATATGTAACTTTAGTCATTTTAAATTATTTTTAAAATTATTTTTATTGTTATTTTAGTTGTTTATCTTGTGTATTTGTGGCTATTTTACCTAGTCTCTCATGACTCTTTCCAGAGTGGTTCACATTGTTTTTATTGTCATGTATCTCAATGTACTATTATATTTGGATTATTATATTTGGTATATGTGAAATGAAACTTAAATATCTATCTATCTATCTATCTATCTATCTGTCTGTCTGTCTGTCTGTAGCTTGACTAAGGTCAGTATCAGTTCTTCTGAACTTTCTCCAATTAGAGCCCTACAGTTTTTAACTTTCTTTCATCTTTTTTGCCGACTTCGTGGACAAGGTCATGAGCTTGTGTATATTACGGTTCTATTAAACATTACAGCATGGTTTAATCCATAAATGCAAAACAAGGAGTAATCAGTGATTTTTACACTGGTGCTCTGTACTCAGCAGCATTACAGAACAGAGTTTCCACGCCCCTGCTCAGAAGGGCTCATACTGGAAATGATGCAGGCTGACCTTTGACCTTAATGATTCAAACGGAGTGATGACTCACAGGAGATGACAGATCTGGGTGTCATGCAGTCAAGTATTCACCTTAAGAGCAGTTCCAGGCACATAAAGATAAAAACATTACTGATGGATGAACGGATGTACATTGCAATTAAAGTCATGCAGGGTTTGAAATAATGTGGGGTGCTTAAATTGATGAAATTATGATGTCTTCCTGGTCTTGAAACCAAACCTTTGGCAAAGATTTTTTGGTACATTTTTTTCAACATTGTAACGCCCTGGTGTGTGTTTCCCAAAAGTGTAGTTGCTAACTAAGTTAGCAACTTGCATAGTTCATCCATTCACAGTCAATGGGTCCAACTATATAAGCTCGCATCTGTGATTTTGGGAAATGCACCGCTGGTTGATTGAATCCAATTGGCCAGCCTGTCCACCAATCCGCAGCAGAGAGGTGAAATGAGAGAATTTCTGAACCACATTATTATTGGCAATAGGTTTAAACTCAGCCCTTAAACGCAGCCAGTGTACATGGCCCATCCGTGGGAGCTGAAAGCCATGGGAACCTACCTTAACATGTTTATCTTAGCTCCTGGCGTCCAAAACCATCGTAAGTTATTTTGAGTGTCTGCGTGGACCCTCACCATTGGCAGATGTTTGCTTCTTTTCTGCAGTATGGAGCAAAACTTTTGTCTGACATAGGCCCTCTAATATTCCACCAACGTAATACATTTTTGTATAGATTATGACATCTTAAACTTGAATTTTTCACTTAAGGTTTCCCTTAAGTAGTTTCAAATTCAGAAAAGGCATTTTTTTTTCATATAGTAGGACAAAGTCACATACATTCTGTATCTGTTGGTTGCAGCGCTTCACTGAAGCTACATCACATTAATATTGAGAGAAATGTTCAAACCCAGGATGCCATATTTTCATGGCCACAGCATTACACCAAATGGAAAGTATCTCGATCTCATTTTATACTCGTTTACCTGTAGTTCAGCAGGACATGGATGAGATCATTGGAAACCTTGGCATCTCCACTAGAAGTTAAAATAGGCCTAAGCTCCACATGACTAAATAAAGTATCAGCTTTTGACAGACCCATGACTGGGCCCATAGGTTTTATGGGGTTAACATATGGCATATATCAACATAACAGTTTTTCTTTCAGTTTTGCATGCAGATTGATCGCTATTCCTCTGATACCCAGCATAATAAAGCTGAAGTATCAACATTTTTTTAGCGTGGCAGTTATATCATAGGTGACAAAACCATTCAAAGATAAATGTATAAATCTTTAAAGAATATATATATTCAAAAATCTTCAGTATTTTTATGAAATTTCCATTACACTGTAGGTTTCTGCATCACAGAATATCTTGAGAAAGACAAGACACTTTCGTGTCCTGCAGGGGAGTACATTAAGGGTAGTTGCCAAGGTATTAATAGAGCCTAAAAGCAGAGCTAGGACCAGGCAGGCGTCTCTGTACCGCCCGAAAGAAGCGACCAAAAAGGACTGTACAAAAACACAGGTCTGACATCATGGGTTTTCTGGGGCTGCGGTGATCTTTTCCATTGTAAACACCATAAAAAGATGATCACGCGCGCGGCACACATAATAGGAAGTGTTATGATTGCAGTGCGAAATAGCTTGCCAGGTCATAATACAGAAACAAGGACTCTGGGAGTTTTCAAAACCAGGCTGAACAGAGTGCTGGACACTATCTAGTCCTTCAATATCCTGAGTGTTTGGTACACTTTCGTGGCCATAAAACGGCTAGCTTTTATTGGGCTGCATAGCCTGTTCACACTACTCTGTCCAAAGCACCCATTCGCAAGATAGTTTAGAGGGCTGAGCACCCCTTCCTGTGTCCACGGAAACCACAGATGACCCCACATCCGAAAACCAGCCCCATCCTCGCCTGCACATTCTCATCCCGACTCGTCATATAATGATGCTACCTGACCAAGCGTAGATATACAACGCAAAAGGAGGCCAAAGGCCTCATTTTGCGTCGTATATCTATGCTTGATCAGGTAGTATCACTGTATGACGCGTCTGGATGAGACTGGGCTCTCCTGGCACCCTACAACAACGCAGTCCCCATCCCCCCTCCCCCCTCCTATACACAAAAACACAGATAGTGACCGGAAAAGATTTATATCCCTGTTTGCTTGAAGGTTTTTATCCCATATCTTCTATCCAGCCCTTCCCAAAGTTAAGACATCCTCCGGGGAAACAATCCATCATCAGGGCAGTTCTGGGATACCATGCTGGACTGGATGATTTTGCTGAGTCAGTCCAGAAATGGGTCCCATTATTCCAATCCATATTCTAGATTTATGAGTCATCCTGCTATTATTCAGCTAAATCAATCCTGCTTTGAGAAACGAGGGCCTGGAAATGCCCCAGTTCCAGAGTAGGGAACAGTGTCATTGAATCGGACAGCAATACCTCACCAAGTCCCCATTAGCACCACAAGCCATTAAAACGTTTATATAAACATAAATGGTCACTCATCATTAGAGTTACTGCACAGCCATAATGGCCACTTTATGGAATGTTCTTCATTTGTAACAGATGGGGTTACAAGACAAGCAGATCAAATCAATTTGCACAGTGCATTTCACAAACTGTCCCTGCACGCCTCACAAAGTACCCTGGACTAAACCTGCACAGGAACAAAACGAGGTGAACGGTTGCACGGAAAATCTCCCTGATGACTGACAGGGAGAAACCAAAGGAGGAACTCGAGAGTATCTGGAGGGGGCTCATTATCTGGCCAACTCAAGCTGGGGGTTTAACTGACCATCCTGATCAATCGATCAGCACTCATGCCAACAAAATCAAGTGCAGCAAAACGAGAGTGAAGGACAGGGCAGATGACCTCTACTCTGGAAAAAGAAATCAATGTTCTGTTCCTTCACTTGTCCCTTTTCCGGTCTAAAAGTACAGGAGGAAGAGATGGGAAGGGGAGGGCACATTTTCTCAAGTATTAGGACACACACTGCACATGACAAGATATGCCATTGAGGGGCAATAGTGGCTTTGGTAGGTGAAAGCATGATGCATTGGGGGTTCTGACCAGTCTAAGATCTAACAGAACCTTTACAGGTCCATAAGGCTGTTGGCTGTTGTAGAGAATCTGCTTCCAGACTCCTAACATAGTTTAAAGGGGCGCTGTCACTGCTGAAGATGGGCAGTGGATGCTCTGCGGTAATATAAGAGATTGTTCAGTTCTTGGAAATCTTGATTTTAGAAGCTTTGATCTCTCGGAATAAAACTGAGAATTTAATGCCTTGGAATACCTGCAATTTTTTTACATTTGGGTGTAACGGTTTTCGTCCGTCATGCGAAAACCGCTGCATGGCGGACAGGAAAGTAGGGACAGGACTCAAGTGGAAGGCTGGAGTTTGGTGATGTTTAATAATGATACTAAACAAAATAAAACTGGAGACGATGTTCCTCTAAACATAAAGCAGGCATAAAAGAAAACAATACTAAATCTAAGTCACAACAGAGATCGATCCAAACACATTTCACTACTGTTAAAAACACCGCACAGGCAGTGTGGTCACAACTTGATAATGCACCGCAGGTGCTGGTAATAATTAAATAAGGAGGATTCCGTGAGTAGGCTGAGGGCTGGAGGGCTATTTTTTAATATAAACCTAGTCCAATAATAACGACAGTGAGGTCAGTAGAGATTCCATGAGGGTATGTTTCCTTCCGGTTTCCATGGTCAGACATAGCGGCATACAAACAAGAGTTTGTGCTGGCAGAATGGACGTTTTTAAAAAATAACTAAGCTAAAATATGCTATGAGAGATAACCACAGGTAAAAACCATTTTGGAAAGAACAGTAATGCTGAGATCAACTACAATATGAAGTCAGATGAGCAATGGTCACCAGTGATGAATTTGAAAAAAAATGGCCAATTTTTTCAAGTTCGCTGCACATGCTCAGCCATTACAGTGCCCCTTTTAACAGGTTGTCCTCTTCTACCCCTCCAGCCCACCGCTTCAATGGAGACCTTCAGTGCCAAAGACATGGCCATGAAGGCCCAAAAGAAGATCCTGAGTACCATGGCCACCAAGTCCATGGCGCAGATGTTCATTGACGACACCACCAGCGAGATCCTGGATGAGCTCTACCGCGTCTCCAAGGAGCACTCGGGCAATAAGAGTGAGGCCCAGAAGGTGGTCAAGAACCTGATAAAGATGGCAGTGAAGATCGGCGTGCTCTACCGTCATGAACGCTTCAGCGCCGAGGAGCTCAGTGTGGCCCAGGACTTCAAGAAGAAGCTGCACCAGGGCGTCATGACCACCATCAGCTTCCACGAGGTAACCTCCGCCGACACCACATCCAACAAATCCCTCTCTCGTCCTTCTTTGTTGGCCTTAATCCAGTGATCCTTACTTTACAGTTTGTGAATAACTCAGTCTTGTTTCACAACCCAAATAACTTACAGTAAGCACACTGAACAATGACAGAGGTAGTTTTAGGCCTCCTTCAAGTCTAGTTTTATGTACATCTTGTATTAGATATATTACAGCTTACCAAGATGAATATTGATCCTCCATCAGAACAAACTAAGTGCCCAAGGTGCTCCATGCTACCATAAAACTGGTCTCTAGGGTGTGAAAGCCCAAATCAGGCATTAGTGAGTGCATAAGAATGCTTTCCCATGTGGCTGTTGTGGTGGGGGGTAATGAATTGAGGACAAAAGAACTGCACCACGGCTCTGCCAAGATTTTAACTTAAAATGTGAGGAGTATGAGTGTGCCATAGAAAACATCCACGGTGCCTTTATACCTCCTCGGCAATTCCAGCTAATAAGGCATTGTCATCCCTTCCGCCGTCCATCTGTCTGTCTGTCTGTCTTCCGATTCCTTTTTACTGCTCTAGCGGGTAAACTGTTATAGAGACAGCCCATAAATTTAAACGGCTTATGCATACTGTGTTTCTCCTGAAGCCCATTTGATGACAAGGTCATAGTTCCCATTTTGACCTAATTTTAAGGCACACTGAGGGGGTATACAGTACCAGTCAAAGGTTTGTACACACCTTGCTAATGTCACAGCACGCTGTTCTGAGAGAAATTTAAACAGCTTAACTTCTCTATATAATCTCAAATGCAATCTTTTAAAAGGTAAACAGAAGTGAAAAAAAGAATAATTTACTTGTTTGAATAGTGTCCAAAATTTTGGAATTCTCAAAGAAGGCATATTTTGGAAAGTAAACAGACAAATAAGCTCCTTCTATTTTCCAACAGCCGAATTAAAGTCAAGCGGTTTTGGGACTTCTTGGGTGAAAAGGTTGATGAAAAGCCACCTCAAGTGCAGCCCGTCTTTGGGAAGTTAGACAGCCGTGCAGCTGCAAATTCATTACAGTCATATGACTGCCCTTGTTAAAAAAAAGTGAGAATGCTCTGCAAATATGACAAGTGATGGTTAGTTTGACGGATTTAAGAATTAGATTTTTTTTGCAAAATAAAGGCTGCTTATTTCTTTATTTAACATATATTGTAAGAAAATGTGGGTATGTCCAAACTTTTGACTGGCACTGTGTAGCACTGAGCGCAATCTAGTTTATGGTGCAAACATCCTGCTCTCCCTTGTGTCCCAGGTGGACTTCACCTTTGATAAGGCCGTGATGGTGGACATCCTGACGGACTGCCGGGACACGCTACTGAAGCTGGTAGAGAAGCATCTCAAGCCTAAATCCTTCGGACGGATCAAGCACGTCTTCAACCACTACGCCGACCCGGACCTCCTGACTCACCTGTATGACCCCGAGAGTTCCCTGCGCCCCCACCTCACCAAAATCTGCAATGGTCTGAACAAGCTGGTGGAGGAGGGGAAGTTATGAGCTGGGACAGCCCTGCGGGATGGAGGCTGGAAGGAAGACAGTAGCCAAAAAACAGGGCAGTGTTCAAGAACCCTGAAAGGGGAAGGAGTTCCTCCCCATCTGACAATATGGGGGAAATTAGTGTGACAACAAAAAAAAAAGATGGTGGACTGAACATGTCCTGTCTGTCAAATGCAAGCCCGACTCATGTTATTGCGGCCCAGCGACGGACTTACCCTTGGGGTGAGATTCAGTGTTTACTTTCTTCATTTATAGAAAAAGTGTATGCGGGGAAGGGGGGTGGGGGGTGGGAAGGAGGGGTCAAGAAAGGACAAATGTCAGATTCTGTCAAGTTACTGTTTTCAGGAATCACTTTTGGAGGAACCCCTGTGTTATATGTGTTATTTTGCCTTTTATTCCCATCTTGAGTAGTGATGTTTACGTCACAACATCACATGTCCTTGCATAAGGACAGTTTGGATTAGGTTCTCAACCAGACATTAAAATGATTCCCACTCATCCAAAATTCCACATCAAACAAGGGATCCGGTGTGAAGACCATTTCAGACGAGAAGGTGCGACACTGGCTTTTACCAAGGAAGAAAGACAAAAACATTAGATATTTCTGATTCTCAGTTCATGGGATGCTCATGCAGTTGAGGTGAATTTCACTGTAATGTTGGTGTGACTCAGTTATGAAACCCATTCTCAACAATAACATCAACAGGGCCAAATGCGGAGAATTTAATGTTTGATTATCACAGGAATGTGGGAAACCTACTGGCAATGCAGCCATTATTACACATGGAGTTTGACAAACCAGAACTACTATGCGCAAAGGAGTCACTTTACCACTCTGACCTCTAGTGTTACAGTTAAGAGGTGCAATGTAGGTGTTCGTAACGGCAGTATTGCTGAAAAAGTTGACTTTTTAGTGGTTCAGAACTATAGACTGTATAAAAAGATGGACGCAGCATCCGGGTCTGAAAAGTGAGGCTGATGCGGAAATCTCAAAAATTTGCATTATATTTAATGGCCAGCAGATGGCGACATCGGTGGTTGCAGAAAGAAGTTCAATGTTATTGAAGTCTATGAGAAAATGACCCTACTTTGCCACCTGATTTATTATTTCATTAATGATTTTCCACATCATGTTATGGTATCTATCGCAAGTTTCAAGTCTCCTTCGATATATCGCGATGTTCATTTTTTTTTAAATTATGGTCCCAAGTAGAATAGAATAAAGGATAAAGCCAGAATATGCTTTAGGGGCATGGCTATCCTCTGGTCCTCGTCCGATACGGACAGATCCAGAGCCACGGTCCTGCCCGGATCTTCAGTTCAGGCTCTCGTCCAATAGGAATCACATCTGGTTGCAAAATGGCAAAATGGCGCAATTCAAATTGCCAAAATCGAGGCTTCCTAAATGTTATGCTGAAACCAATAGGTGACGTCACCGTTGCTTCGTCCATCTTTTTATACAGTCTATGTTCAGAACAGAGCAAAGTGAGGGTTCCCTGTTTGATGTATCAGTTTTAAGCACGCGAGCGCACAGAAATGAACACGAACAAATAAACTGTAAAATAAATTAAAAAAAAAAAAAAACGATCCCCTGGGTTTATTTTGCGCCGACCGCAGCTTTTTGTTGACTGTCACGTGTATGCCTCCCAATGGGATTTATAAACACACACAAATAATAACTACTCTAAAGACTGTGGAAATAAAATTCATTTTTATGCTTCTTATTGAACTTCTGGCTGGATTTACTGCCTCATCTGAGCAGTGATGACAGGCTATTTGTCACAAAATCCCAAAAACTTTGTATGAAATGCTAAAAAGTGTAATCATAACTTAGCAGTCTGATTATTTGGTCTAAATTACAAGCTTGGAATGCCAGTGAAATTTTAACAGTATTTTACTGAAGACTTGCATGACAAGGAATTTTAAAACTTGTGCTCCGAGGCATACCTCTCCGCTAATCAAGTGATCACCTCGGAAGAAGATATCGAGTAGTTTTTTTTTTTTTTTTCTGTCAAGCTGATATAAGGGTCTACAAGAGACTTCATTCAGATTAAAAAGTGTATGTTTGTAAAACATATAGAGACTGATTTACCAAAACCTCAAGCATCTGGAAAACTTTTTTGGGACGTACAAAATAAATAGCAGGTCAAATGGCACTTGCTTAATACTAATCAGTGGTGATGCTTTTGGATTTAAATGAGTTAAAGCATCTTGTACAATTTAAAGGTTTCAAAAGTGCAGTTATTTTGAGTTCATGAAAAGCATCAGAACTTCACTGTGTCTCAAGGTTAAATCATTTTTGATAACTGGTTAAACAAGTTCAGAAATGCCAAATCTCACGCATTTTTTAGGCTTATTCACCGTAGTCCGCAATTATTCAATGAACGCTTATTAATGAGATTCTCACGCGGTATTAAAATCCTTGTGCATTGAAGTTTCAGTTTCACTTGCGTAAAGGTGGAGCTCACCACAAGTAACATGGAAAGCGATTATGACTCCGGACTTCCCGTGCTTCTCTTTACTCAGGGATTGGAAACAATGCATGTGTCATGATCGTTTAAATTGTTTAAATGAAATAAGACCATTTGAAACGTCTTTATGCAATTCCATTGCTTTCAATCCCTCAGTAAAGACAAGCGTGAGAATTCCGGAGTCATGATCGATTTCCGTCTCACTAGTGGGGAAATCCACCGTAATGCACGTGAAACTGATTAACTTAATGCACAATGACTTAAATACCGCAAGTGAATTTCTTCAGTGCGCATTTATTGAATAATTGCTGAGTACGGCACAGGAACGTGAATGCCACTAAGAGGAGGGACTCACGCCGAATGCGTGAGATTTGGCATCTCTGCTTCAAGCTAAGATTCATATTTACTCACAGACTTTGGAGTCCACACTGCTCTCTCCCCTGCTGCTCAACACACTAATTACAGTTGGTTGATGGTAAAGCTCTTTACTGCGATAAAAACCTGTGCATCTGTAAATCCCAGGTTAAATTGTTCTACACTAATCTAGCAGGTTTAAGCCGCTTTCACACCGGACGCGAAACAAATTTTTCGCACGACAGATTACATTCAAAGTCAAGGCAGACACCCAAATAAACGCGAAACGTGTATTCGCGTCTTTGCATTGACTTTGAATGTAATCTGTCGTGCGAAAAATTCGTTTCGCGTCCGGTGTGAAAGCGGCTTTAAACTGTGTTTTCAACACTTCTAGCTAGTCGTCCAGTGTTCGCTGGCTGACTAACCACGAGTCTGACCCCTTCCCCAGCCACACGTTACGTTACATATTATCAACCACACATTTCAGCTGGTATATTGTAAAAGTGAACCATAGTCATACAAACTGGAAGAGGTAAAACAGCTAGACTGAGCTGAGGTATGGCAGTACTACAATAAACAGCTCCGATGCAACATCACTCATTAAATTACATGGGAACAAGACCACTTAAACTAGGCACTTCACAACTGCCGTGTTCACAAGAAACCACCTAAACCAAAACAGACAACAGGCACCATGGACCGCAGAATGCACCTAAACTGGTGTACAACATCAAAAAATAGCATTATGCGGAAATGACACAGCTCAACTTGATGAAGCTTTTACAGACCACATGCACTGCAGTGTAAGTTGGTTTCAATGAACAGCAAGTTAGCAACCAATGGTGAGTCGTAAAAATTGGTAATTCATTACAACATAACTTCCCACACAACGAGACTCTCCCAATGGCACAAACACAAACGTCTGTTCCTCTTGCTCAATTTGGTCATCACAAACTGTGCTACCACTAGAGGCCACTGTTGCATTTAAACACAGTGACATTTTACTCTCATCCACCAGAATGAGGAACTCCTTCCTTTCCTTACCTACATTAATGGCCACCAGTCACTGTGCTATCAGCCACACAGGCTGACCTTTCACCTCTGACCTCGGCCCTATTTATTCTGTGACTCAAATTAAACAGACCGTTGCTGGCAGGAGTTCACCTTGGCCATGTCCTAACCAGTCCTCAAAACATGAGCAGCCTTCAAAGCATAAGTTTAATAACCTTCTGCCTACCTGAATACAGATCACTTATATTACCAGCGAGTTGAGCAAAGGAGCTTTAAGTGGTAAAAAAAAATTCTCGAAGTAGCTTACTAAATATCACTGCACTCTCTAGTTTTGCTGCTGTATTCAGGAAAGTGCATGTTTATCAAACAAAATGTGAAACCAGGATGGCCGAGTGGTTAAGGCGTTGGACTTAAGATCCAATGGACATGTGTCTGCGTGGGTTCGAACCCCACTCCTGGTAGCTGTGCTTTACCCTTCTCTGTATGTCCCCTCTCTGCTCTTATCTGTTCTGGCACCTCTGTGGTGGAATACTGGTCCCAGTAACAACAGAAAAGTATTTCATTCAGACACTACCCTTGTGGAAATGATAAAATTAACTCATTCCCTATGCAATACTTTTATATAAAATTGTTGCGTTTGTACGGAATACATTTCCCGAAAATTACACAATATAAAGTATTGAAGTACAGGTGGCCCATGACCGGGATCGTCTACTGATTTTGTGTTTTCATCGGACTGCGAATGGTCATCCACGCCGCTGGCACCGGCTAACCATAGGGAATGGTAGAATTCGCCGTGCTGTTGGCAGCGGCTTGCCGTAGGGAATGAGTTAAAGACTCCAGTGCGACAAGTACGAAAGTCACAAAATGGATGCAATGGACAGTTCTTTTAGCACCAGGATCTTTAATTATTCTACTCATGTCTTTGATTCATTGAAAAGGGTAAGTTGTCTTGAATGTCAGTGGGCCCGCATTACACACATTAAGCAGGATTACCCTGCTTCCCTATAAAACCGGGGAAAATGAAAATAAAACACACATGAAAGAGGAGCAGAGACTGCGTTTTGCATAGGAAGCCATTTTAATCCTGGTCATTCACCTGAACACTATGCAACAGAGCCAAAGCAGTGATGTTCATTAAATTCCCTGCTTATCACTTCGGGCTGCAGTGTGAGGCGATATCTCCAAATATGTAGTGTCTCCTCAACCACCAGTCACAAAATCCAAAGAACTACAGATTGTGGAATGAATTTCAGGCTGCTTTATTCACCACTAAAGGCCGCTGTAGCGTTTAAACACGACACTGTGTCATGGTCCCAATCCACCTGCATGATAAGCTCTTTACTTGCACAGGCCAGCTTGCTAGGATGTGCCAGGATGGCTGAGTGTTTAAGGCATTGGACTTAAGATCTCATGGATATAGGTGTGTGTCTGTGTGGGTTCAATCCCCACTTGTAGCAAATGTCTCCTAATCTTCTCTGTATGTCTGCTTCTGGACACATCTCCTGTTATACTGGCTGCTGGAATAAGCATTTTACAGAGGCTGGATGAGTTAGTATAAGCTTTTACCGAAAATCTGCCTATTCTGGTTGTCACCCTTCCTTTCAATCTTTCTGATTTATATTAACTTGATATTATCTGCACAGATGGTGTTGATTGATTTACTTGTTCTGAAGCAATGGTCTCCAAAACTCTCCACGGAGGTCTTGCATCATGAACATTTTCATTCCAATACAATTTGGCATAAGTGGTTTAAACCAATATACAGCTCAAAAGCAATGACCCTTGAAAGAGATGTGTTTTTTGGGGGGGGGGGGTGTTCACAGAGAAGCACAGAAACAGAGGATACTTGGATGATCAAATGGCATCAATAGATCCCTGTTGGAGATTACGCTGACCCATAATTCCTTGCAGCAGTAAAATTTAAAGTGACACACCAACCATCTGGCAATTCACAAAATCAAATACTTAAATGATGACATTGCCTTGTGTAAGTGCAGTGAGATTATTTCAGCACTGCAGTTGTCTTTTCCTCAGTTCCTATGAATTCTCATTCACATTTTTCCTTGACCTTATGATGTTTTCAACTGAGGTTAAGGGAAAGTGGTTAGGAATTAGAGGATAGGGCATAATTTTTGACTGTCTGACCACAGCCATTTTTTTTTTTTTTTTTTTTAGAATTACCCTATTAATTTTAGAGCTCGACCCTTAACCCCAACCTTTGGGTGCTTTGATATTTTTGAGGGTTAAACAAGAAGAGGCTACTGATAGCCTTTACTCGGGCTAATGAGCTTTTCACCTGGTGCTCGTAAATAAAATTTGCGCTATTTGCGCATGCGCTGGATTCGTAACCGAGCCTAAGGAAGATTGTGACACGAGGTAAAAAAAAAAAAAAAGCCCATTTTTAGACTTATATCGGCCCGAGTAACAAGAGGCTTGCCGTTGAACACCTTTCTGAAAGGTTTACTGAAGAACTAACACTGGTGTGTCGTCCTCTCAGCTCAACACCGCCATCTGCTGGACGCAACTGACAATGTTTTGCATTGACTGCAACCTTCATGGTGGCTCTGTCATTGCCAGATTAACTTGATTTAACCCTGGATAGAAACTGAGCGCAGTGCAGCTAATTTTGGATCAACAGTAAATTGACTAATATTAGTGATAATCTGGGGTGTATGTGGCAGGTTAGTGTCTGTGTTTTGTCCACGTGTTTTTGTTTTTTTCTCCCCTCAAACCCATTACTTCTAATGCTATGATTTCTTAGGAGATCTATAGCCTAATTTTAAAAGATGAGAAACGTTCTGAATTGTTTTGGGGGATTGTCTTTTAGGAGTGAGACTATGCTTTTCCTGAGAACCGTATAGGAGTAGCCAGCAATTGTGCAGATTAACATCCCATCTCTCTCTCTCTCTCTCTCTCTCTCTCTCACACACACACACACACACACACACACACACACACACACACACACACACACCGGTCATTTCCAATCACAGTCCTGGAGTACAAAATTGGGAAGAGGACTGCAAAGAATACTTTTGATCCGGGACAATTTTCGTTTTTTTTATCCAAGACGACAAAGCGAAATAGCGACCTTTAAGTTTTGGTCGGTCATCCGACCAAGTTACCGAATGAGCAGTCGCAGTTGCCGTGTTGACCCCTCAAGTACATCACGGCGGAATAACACGTTCTGTTTACAGTGCTCGCCTTACCGACAAACATTTGGGGTCATGGATGAAAGATACAGGATGCCCAATGCTATGGAAAAATTGCAGTTCTAAGCGATTCGCAGTATCTATGGCAATATGTCGCCATCGTCAGGGCGCAGGTTTCCACCTCCATCGTTGTCGCCGGTGCGACTAAGTGCCGAAAGCACGGAGCAAAGCGAAATTCCCAAATACTCTCAAGATCTCTCGGGGAAGGATTGGGGAGCTGCTTGTCCCGAGAAATTCCTAAGAGGTTAGCAGCTGTTCCCGGGGTCTGAAGCGTATATATTTCCTAGCGTCTTGGCGGGTGTCTTTTTCGGCCGTGTCGCTACGAATGCGGGGGTATTTTCAGCATTTTGTAACTCAATCCCCTAAGGACCGTATACGGTGTTCCTGTTGGCCCAACTCACCTGATTTGCGATCCCGCGCTAAAAATAACATAGAGGCGCCGGAATAGAGACAACAGGTCTATCATGTAGATTTTAGTCAAAACATCTCACCAATATCGGCTTAATTAGCGACAGTTTCGCAGATACATTTAAACCTTAAAGTGTTTGTTTTATTGACTTTTTTTTTTTTTACACAGCAGCAGGAAAGTGTGGAGAACTTAGCAACAATCTGGTGTCACTTGTCGTTACAGAAGTTTGTTTTCACACTCAACATCCAAAAATAATTCCGGCTTAGCAAAGCTATTTAACAGACATTTTTTTATCTTGGCGTATGAACCAATTATATCAATTTCTTTCTTTCTTTTTTTTTTTTTTTTTTTGGAGGCACTTAGGCTTGTTTTGCACTTGTCATAAAGCACTCCACGTGTGCATCACGCGTTTCATACCTTGGCAAACTGTATGCTAAATACAAAAGAAAGAAAAAAATGCAGTAAAAGCATTCAATAAAAGAATTCACAAATGTAAGCTTATTGATTTTCCTGTGCTTCTGACAGATAGCATTCACAGATGAACAGACCTCAGGCACAGAATAGCTGTGGTCTAAAGAAATTAAAATACAGAAGACCATATGTTCCAATTTGTCAGCTGAATGTGACAGAACTGAAAAGTAACTGCTAGGGTGTGCAATTCTTGACTTTTGAGGACAGGGTCGGTGGAAAGCTTGACGGATTTTGTCCTGAACTGTCAAACACAACCAGGATGAAGAGCCATGAACAATAAAACAACATATGGAGGAATCTGTAAGTACTTTTGACAAGAGTAAATTTGGAATTTGGGTTCCATTTGCCAGCTCGAAGGTCTGCACATTGGATTGGAAATGCATGCATACAAGGTGAAAGCAGAGTCTGTCAGCTTTCACTGGAGAGTATTTAAACCCATGTGAATCATGCGGTCCTTCTCACACGAAGAAATTGCCTTCACATTTTTGTGGAGAACACTGTAAATTTATTCTTCTTAAGTAGTGGAGCTGTCAACGATCAGCATCATGGAAGCACAGTCTTTGAGTGGAAAATAAGTAATAAGTGAATCACGTAACTTTTAAAGGTGTCAGATTATGCTTTTGCGGAACACGTTTTGACCATCCAAACATGCACCTGTGTATAAACAGACCATGGAAATGACAATATTAAACTAAGAAATAGGCAGAATAAGATCCCTTTAATCTTTTTCCCCCACAATCGCACACTCAGAGAAAGAAAACTCAGGAAGGCTGCATATACAATATACAACACAAATAATGTAAACATTTTTATTCAAATTATTTACAGAACACTTCTGTCAGTACCCGGAGACACTGCTTCAAGATTATTTTTCAGCGGACGTGATGATTATGGAGGTATGTGATGAACTCGCAAGTTTTCCTGGATGTTTCTTGCCGTTCTTGATGAAACACTTAAACACAATGAAACACAAATGGATGAAAAGATCTACTCAGAGCGGATGGCTGATTCGCACATTTGTATGGATTTCCTATTGACACAAAATGGAGGAAGGCACTGGTTAGCACTAGCAGTGTTTGCTTATTGAAGTGAGGTTATTCTGATGTGAGGCTACAGACAAAGCTAGCTGTACGACGAAGGCACAAAGGGTGGCACGCGCGGCAGTGGTTTTTATTATTATTATTATTATTTAGGAAGGATGGGCACCACAGACATCAGCTGAGGATAAAGTTGCCATCTGGAATCAGTAGCAAGGCACAGGGGCATTGTGGGTAGGCCTGGGATGCTATTCACTCACTAGTGGGTGGAGTCTCTCATCTCACTCTCTTCTGACGAACTGAAAGAAACAAAAATAAAATTATTGTATTATCATCCATCAGTTATCAAAGCCACTTGATTCTGTTTAGGGTCACAGGAGGGGTAGGATCGCAAATGAACATCATCCGGGCGAGAGGCCAGGAAGTACCGGGATGAACACACTCGCATCCACATTCACTGACACTCACGCAAACAGGAAATTTAGAGTCCCAAATTAGCCTAGCATTAGCATCTCTAGACTATGAAAGCAGATAAAGGGAGCACATGAAAACGTCGCACAGAATTAATTAAACCTAAGACCTTCATTCTGTTTAGCTGCCAGTATTACTATTATTATTATTGTAATATTGTTGTGGTAGGACTCACGGACGTCATTGTTGCGGGTAATCGCCATGGCTGCTCGGGCACGGGGACCTTGCTGGTTAAAGTGGTAGCTGAACTTCACGATACTCGCGTTACTCTCCAACATGGAAGCTATCTGCATTTCCACCGAGTCACCCAGCCTCTGTCTCTGTGGGCGGAGTCCAGGATGGGGGGGGGTCACATGACAGAAGAAATGGGCAGAGTCAAACAAAGCCATGGCTGAAACAAGTCAGTTTCATACTCTTGATTTTATAAAATTGAGGACATGGGATGAGAAAGTTAATTCAGCAACAGTTTATCAAAGTGTGGAGCGCTTAAATTTCACAGATGATGTTCTTATTTCTAGGGTACCCCCTGAGTGAATTCAGGAGTATACTTTTCAGGAAGTGAAGCATAATTTTTATGGGTGCACCACAGAGAGAAAGTGACAGAGACCTCTTTTAGTCCCATAAATAAGGCAGTGAGAGGCAGGGCCTTTCTATTACAAAGGCAGTATGTCTGATGGCACCTCCAAATTGCTATTGGAAAATAGCATAGAGGATAGTCTGCGCATACTAAAAGCTTACACTAAACAGGAGGCAGTATGCTTCGAAGACAGAAGGTTTCGAGGATGTGGCAGTAAGGAGGTTGATTAGAACAAGCCTTGATACTTCTAAAATCTCAATGTGGGTAAAGCAGCTCTATATCCCTGACTGGAGCAATGCAACCAAAATGCTCTGACCCTGGCTTCAAATAGCAGGTAGATTTCCAGTTTGCCCTTGTCAGCTTGTATTAGCCTCAACCACATGAGTAAGAAATAAAGAGGAATTGTCTCTTGAGAGACATGTAGATAAGGGGCTAAATTCACAGGGAAACTTTACTGAAACACCTGCAGGAACAGGTATGTGACAGTGCTGAATGTGAAACACTAGCAGACCACTTTCCACTATCAACCTTTCAAAATGTAAGATTAGAATGTTGATTAATGTTGTAGTTTTGGTATAAGAACGCACTGGAATTCTAGAATACTGACATTCCAAAAACCTTCACCCAAAATGAAACCACTCACCACTTCAAATCCTAACAGTCCTCATGAAGAGTATTTTGTTTTGTTATTTGTAGGACTGCAGTTCTGACCTGGTTGTCGATCTTTAGCTCGCTGAGTGTCGTATTCCCTGCAAGAGCCTTAACGATGGCTAGCATGCCCTCTCCTGTGATGAAGTTTGACTCGATGTTCAGACTTTTCAGAGTCTTGTTTGTCTGAAGCATCTGAGCGACAGCCTGTTTGGGCAGGTGCAGGAAGTGGGAAACAGGGAAAGGGAAACAGGAAGTGGGAAACAGGACATGACTCTATTAGACACTACAGCAAACAAATTAATTGATTAGCTTCATTTGAAATGAGGAACTGAGCAGTACTAGGAGTTGTTACACACACATTAATATTCTATTTGTTGCTCTCAGCAAAACTATACAGTTCAAGATTGAAATGGTGTGTTCTCCCAGTGTTTGGGTGGGTGTCTTCGCACAGCTCAAAGAAGGACATGTATCTCAGTATAATTGGAGTCTGTATATTTCTTATTGACAGTAGCATGAAAATAAATGGTGTATACACCCTGCAATGGACAGGTGGACTGTCTAAGGAGTATTCTAGCCTCTTGTTCAATGCATACTGGGATATAGGGATATGGAAATGGTCCAGTATTCAATAAAATCCCAACAAGTGTTGCCAAGCAAAACAAACCTCGCCTGCCAGCACTTATTTCAGTGCTTTTGATACTGACCCAATTTTAGAAGGGTGACCTCAACTTTTTTCAGCTTATAGTCCTTTGAAAATCCATGACCTTTAGTTTGGCCTTTCAAAGACACTGAAGGTCAAAGGTCATGGTGTCAAATAAAAGCCCATATAGGAGTTCCTATATGCTCATAATAGTAAACATCTGTCCATCTGCAACCGTTTTTGAGTTATGATGGAAATATATTTTTTTTCCACCGATGACCTTGACCCTCTTTACATTTAACCCCCAACCGCTAAAGAGACTATCAAAGCTACCCCATCATATGGTGGGAAGCAGAATTGAAAGATGCGCATCTTCGTATTGATTTGAAGTCAATGTGACGAATTTGAAGAAAGTTATCGCAAAAAAAATTTACATTTCCAGTGACCTTGTCCCGATCACCCCCAAAATTGAATCAGGTAATCTACAGACCATTGCCCACCTACTCTGAAAGTTTGAAGTCAATCAGTGCAACCGTGTAGATGCTAGATCGTTAACACACAGACACACACACAAGCAAAGAAACAGACAAACCATACTGATTATAATACCTCGCCCCGCTGACTCTGTCGCGGGTGAGGTGATCATGAGTTGGTCATGAATGGACAGTCGGAAAAAATTCTCCTATGGATGGTAGTCTACAGAGAGGTCACTCACCATGGCCACAGGGTCATTGCTCCGGGTAGCAGCAATGCTGAGGGAGGTAACGCTGGTGTTTTTTTCCATGGCTTGGAAGATCTCTTTCAGTGTTGGGATGGGAATGTCCTGGAACAGAAGAGAACAGAAAGATCTCTTAACTTAGCATTCCTATAAGCAGTTAGAAATACCATTTGAGTGTCCAAGGCAAAATGGCCGCTTTGTGCTTTGTTGGTGATTGCTTCTCTGGCTATTGCAGTATTGCTCATTTGAGTCCCAGGTTAAGGATTCTGACTCGTATCCAGAAAGATGAATTTGGGAACAACTCCAGGACTTCCTTTGTGAGTAAGGCTTTGTTCCCAAGTGTAATGTCAGGGTAAGTACAGGTTTACAAATACCCAGAATTCCCTAGTTCTCCTCCTGCGGTTAGTCACCTTGATGTTGTTGAGGTTGACTTCCGTTAAGCTTCGGTCGTCTCCCTGGATCCTCTTGAGCATTTCCTCTGCGTTGGTCGTATTTGGGGGCTCGTCCGGGTAGGTGCGGTATGTGTCAGGCTTCACTACACCTGCAGTGAACACACACGCACAGATTGTCTTCAATTAAATTGCCATGGCGATGGCAAGAGACAGTACCACCGCAACGTTACCCGGCAAGTACGGAAACTGGGTGTTAAAAACGGCTGTTTCGATCAAAACATTCCGTGTGGGACAGTCTTTTAGACTCATCTATACCCCAAAAGGACAACCTCCTCTAAATGAATTACTCATAGACTGACGGAAAAAAAGCAGGCAACCTATGAACGAAATGCTAGACAAGGGGTTGCAAACCCAGGCCCTGGGCAGTCGCAAGGCCTGCTGGTGTTTGTTTTCATCTGAAAGGCAGCAACCACTTTAGACCCCAGAATCCAGCCAGGTGAGTTGACTGTGTAATCAGCTGCTTTAATTGATCAACTGATTCACCAGCACAGAATTGCAACAGGATCTACAGGGCTGGAGACCCTTGTGCTTGACTAAATCCTTATTGTTGAATGATCACTGTGTGCTGAAGATTTTACATGCATCATTTTCTTTGGGGGGAAGAAGGTGAATTCAAAATATATTGTGTCCTTTGACCAATGAGAAAGTTTCTGACTATCCTGCTGTCATACCAATGACAAAGATTTGAATCCTTGTCTGATTCCTGAAACCTCATTTTCATGTTTTTTTTTCCCCTACAGGGGATCGATACTAGGAGTAAATGTTCAATTGAGTTGTTGTCTAATGGGTGACCTCCAATGAATAATTAAGGGCTAATGGGGAATAAGGACACAACTGTCTATTACGATTCTTCAATCTCGCTGACATTGTGCTGTGTTGCCAAGCAGGGTAACAAAATAGGCTTACTTCCTTTCTTCAAAATTTTTAAATATAGCCTAGCCATGATTATAAACAAATTAATTAACCCTTTGAACACTATAGGCACTATAGAGTTTGCGGCTGCATAGAGAATGTGCAATAATCTGAAATGCCGGAAAACTGGCCTCCAAACAACCGTGACTTTGATCGTGTCATTTTCGGTTGTCATATGGCCTTGTTTATGGTCAGGTGGTTTCCCCATCGCAGTAAGCTGTATTTTGGCAGAGGTGGGGGTCACAATCCCCTTATATAATATGGGGTTAAAAGAGTTGAGATGTATTCTGACATTTTAGTAAGTATTGAATGGGGAGGAGTAGATACTCACGATGTGCTATTTTCTTTGGTGTTGCAAGTGGGGTGTAAAATGCAGGTGACATCCTATTTTCTGGGGGGGCGGTGAAGTACTTACTGTTAATGCCCTCAGTGTTGGCAATCTTTCCATACAGCCCCAGAGCATCGTAGTACTGCTTATTACTCATCAATGTGTACATTCCCAAGATAGCTGCCAAAACAAGAGGCACATCATCAGCAACCATAAAACTCACAACGTATTGTAGTCATCATCGTCCTCACCCCCATCGCCAACATCATCATCATCACCACAATCAACACAATCTTCATTATCATCCCCAACATCATCACCATTCTCATCATCATCATCATCTCCGTCACCAACATCACCACATTCATCAACATCAACACAATCTTTGTCATTTTCAGCATCGTCACCAACGTCATCATCTGCATCATCTGCATCATCATCACCAACATCATCATCATCACAAACATAACAAACATCACCACATTCATAACCATTAACAGAGTCTTCATCATCATTCCCAACCTCATCACCATCCTCATCGTCATCATCATCATCATCTCCGTCACCAACATCAACACAATCTTTTTCATTTTCAGCATCAGCATCAGCATCATATCCGTCACCAACATCATCACATTCATCAACATCAGCACAATCTTTGTCATCTTCAACATCATCGTCACCAACATCATCATCTGCATCTTCAACACCAACATCATCATCATCACAAACATAACCAACATCACCACATTCATAACCATCAACACAATCTTTGTCATCTTCAGCATCATCATCACAATCATCATCATCATATTCATCACCACCAACATCATCATCATCATCATCATCATCATCATCATCATCATCATCATCTCCGTCACCAACATCACCGCATTCATCAACATCAACACAATCTTTGTCATCTTCAACATCATTGTCACCATCAACACCATCAACATTATCATCATCACAAACATAACCAACATCACCACATTCATAACCATCAACAGAATCTTCATCGCCATCATTGCCATCATCACCAACAATATCATCATCGTATTCATCACCACAGTCATCACCATCATCATCTTGATTGTCATTATCATTGTCATTACCACAATTATCACTCACAGGATTGCTATTGTTATCACCATCATTATAATCATCATCATCATCATCATTATTTTCAGTAAAGAGCATTCTAAAAGCATATTTGTGATCCGGCACCCTAAAAGCCGAATGGAAGTGAGTTCACCCTGCTGTCTTTTTTTTTTAGAAAGGGAGGAAGAAACTGTGTCCAGAGAGGGCCTTCCATAAAAAACAACAGAAACACCACACCTGTATCACAAAGCATTATTCACTTAGCCGGGTAACAGCTGAGACTAAAAACGCAGGCCATTTCTTTTGACATACATTCAAATCCCAGGCTTTAATCAATGTAGTAATCCAGCTAACTGAATAATCCTCCTTTGTGGAACAGGCCTGAGATTCTATACCAAGCAGCCTCAGGCAGTTTAACAACAACATAATTCTGCAATTTTTTATGGCCCCATGATTTTTTTGTCAATTTCAACAATACATTCGCACAGAAGGAGCACCACTTGTTTAGGCACTGAACTCCCAAAAAAAGACAGAAATTGAAAGGCTACCTCCCTCTCAGAGAGGGAGAGAGGGATGGAATGAGAGAATGAAAGAAAGCCTAGCAAAGACAGAGACAGAGACCAGCAATCTGTTCTGCCAATGTCTGAGCTGTGAGAAAAGCCCTGTTACAGCATGTTCACACCATTTCTTAGTCGCCAACAAAAAAGTTGACACTTTTTGTTTCTATTTATGGTCTCATTTGTTTGTTTTCTTTTACGTTACATGAAAGGCGAATTGAAGGCTGTTATTATCTTCATGCCAGATTCTCCCTCCGTTGCCCGGCAGTTCCCGGAACCGAATTCCAGCCAAAATACACGCTCGACAAAAGAATTACACGGCCCACTGAAACCTAAAATCTGCTTACAGAACCAGTGCTGTCAACTTCAATCAGACATTTGCCAGATCGGCTGATCCAACAGGCCGCCATAGAGAAGCTAAAAGCCCGTTAGTCTAGGCCCACTCTAATTTTGGAATTTTACAAAATTCCCAAGCCAAAAAAACCTTGTGATGACATAGAGGTCATTCTCATGTTGTCAGGGATAATTATTTCTGGTTTTCAAGGCAATATTTAAGGAGACGACATCACAATACTACCTAATGTAATGTCCATCGTCTTATGAGAAATATGTCAGCCATGTATACACACCAATATCAATGCATGACTGTATCATAAACTAAGTACCTCTTTTCAGGATGGCCATAAAAGGCCAGAAATCATAACTGTTGTAGAACAGAGAGGAGCAGGAATTAAGAACATAGTGGCCTTTCATGGGAAATGCTTTACAAAGCCTCTTTGACTCCACTAGAGGCTTACAGTCCAATAGACACTGCATAGCCACAAAGACCCTGTCCTCAGACGCTGACTAAAATCCTGTACTCTGCTGGGCCTTGATCAAAGATTAGCTAGGCTACAATAGCCACTCTGAAAATCCAGTTAGTGTGGTAAGAGCTGTCAATAAGAAACAGGGAAAGGTGTAGGCAAAAGAGAGGAGCATGAGCTTGGATAAATAGGAGAGGGGGAATGTTAGAGGTCGAGTTGGGAGGACACAGTGAAGACCTGAACCACCAAAAAAGACACCCAGCAAACACGGCTGTTCTCAATGATGGTGGCATGGGGAGCAGGAGGGGCTGGGTACAAGGAGGTGGGAGGGGCTAATATAGTGGGAGTGGTTTAGGGAAGGTGAGTAACACGAGAAGGGGAGGGGCTATGTTGAGTGGGAGGACTTTAAGGGGAGAAACGTAATGAGAGGAGGGGCTGTACTGAATGGGAAGGACTGGTCGAAAAGACGGGGCAATATGAAGTACTGAGGTGACTACATCACAGCTACATAGCATTATGGAATTATGGCATTACTCAGACACAAATCATTTTTGTGAGCTGTTTGCTCCGAGATTGGCCCACGTCCTATACAGACACAAGTGATCACATCAAATATGCAGTTTACTGTCGAATATGTCACGATTTTGCATTTGTAGTCCAGTTTGTAGTCCATATTTGCAAACTATGGTGCTTATCTATCGCAGAAACATTAGAGTAGCCTGTGATTTGTTTCTGGCCAGTGAGGTACCTCAGTTTCAGCAAACCAAAGATACAAGAGCAAATTTTCACAACCTAATCTGACGGTAGCCGATAATTGATATAAATTACCGTTGGCTGTCTCCGGAAAACTGATAAACCAACAACCAATCAAAGTTATAACACAGCTGGCTACTATTTGCTAGGTTACATGTGATGCATGGAAATAAATGGATAAAAGTCATTAGTGATTATTTCACCATTTACCTAGCATTTACAGTGCCCTCCATAATTATTGGCACCCCTGGTTAAGATGTGTTAAAAGCCTTAAAATAAATTCAATTTTTATTGCAGAAGCATACTCTCACACTGAAAATTGTAGAAAAATGTAACCTTCAACTCAAGTGAATTTTAAGGGAAAAAAAAATCCTGATTAAGAAATAATTATTTTTCATAAAAATCACCTGTTCCACAATTATTGGCACCCCTAACAATTCCTAGGAAATAAATGTAATTGAAGTATTTCTGTCATTTCTACAGTAGTTTACAAAGTTGATCAGAGTATCTAGGAACATTTAATTAGTAATTCATCATTTCCTGTTTCCCTGGGGTATAAATATGACGTGACACAGAGGCCATTTCTCTTATCCACTCTTCAACATGGGAAAGACAAAGGAACACACCATTCAAGTAAGGCAGATGTGTGTCGATTTTCACAAGTCAGGCAATGGCTACAAGAAAATAGCCACTCGCCTGCACCTGCCCATATCTACTGTCAGAGGAATCATTAAGAAGTTTAAAACAACTGGAACAGTGGTAAACAAGCCTGGACGAGGACGCAAGGTTATTTTGCCACCACGCACAGTGAGGAGGATGGTAAGAGAAATAAAAAGTTCTCCAAAGCTCACTGTTAAAGAATTGCAACAAATGGTAGCATCTTAGGGTCACAAAGTCTCCAAAACAACCATCAGGCGCTACCTACATGCCAACAAGCTGTTTGGGAGGCATGCACGGAAAAAACCTTTTCTCACTCACAATCATGAACGCAAACGTCTGGAGTTCGCTAAGCGGTACTAGGACTTCAACTGGGACAGTGCTTTGGTCAGATGAGACCAAGATAGAGCTTTTTGGCAACAAACACTCTAAGTGGGTCTGGCGGAACACAAAAGATGAGTATGCAGAAAAGCACCTCATGCCCACTGTGAAGTATGGGGGAGGATCGGTGATGCTGTAGGTGTGTTTCTCCTCCAGAGGCCCTGAAAACCTTGTTAGGGTGCATGGCATCATGAACGCTGTGAAATACCAGGACATTTTAAATCAAAATCTGGTGGCCTCTGCCCGAAAGCTGAAGATGGGTCGTCACTGGGTCTTTCAGCAAGATAATGACCCTAAACATGTGGCCAAATCTACACAGAAATGGTTCACCAGACACAGAATTAAGCTCCTCCCATGGCCATCTCAGTCCCCAGACCTCAACCCCATTGAAAACCTGTGGAGTGAGCTGAAGAGGAGAGTGCGGAGGAGAGGACCCAGGTCGCTGGATGATTTAGAGATATTGTGCAAAGAGGAATGGTCAAAGATCCCTCTTTCTGTATTCTCCCATCTTGTGAAACATTATAGGAGAAGATTGGGTGCTGTTTTGTGGGCAAAAGGGGGTTGTACAAAGTATTAACATCAGGGGTGCTAATAACTGTGGCATACATGATTTGATGTAAAAGAATTATTTCTTAATGTGGAATTTTTTTCCCACTGAATAAATGCACTTGAATTAAAGGTTGGATTTTCCTCTTTTTTTCATTGTGGTCCTATAGTATTTAGAAAAAAACTGAATTTATTAGAAGCTAAAGAACACATCTTAACCAGGGGTGCCAATAATTATGGAGGGCAGTGTATATGCACCAAATATGACTAGCTATACCTGTAAATTAGCTAGCTGGCTAGTTCGCTGGCTTAGCTAGTTACATTTGGTGCATATAAAAATATTATAATATAATATAAAATATGTTGTATAAATCAATAGAAAACTGGATGTATTTTGTTTGCTGTTATTCACAATTATTTAATTTGCTAGCTAGCATTTATATGCACCAAATATAACTAGCTAAGCCAGTGAACTAGCTAGTTAGCTAGCTAGTTTGCTGGCTTAGCTAGCTAACTAGCTAGCTAATGTTAGTTTGCTCACCGAGATAGCTGGCTGGCTAAATAGTTTGCAGGCTCAGCAAGCTGTATTTGGTGCACATAAGACAATATAAACAGTGAATAGGAACTATTTTGCTACTAATCTAGGCTTAGATGTGCTAAGAATATTTAGCTGTGAAGCTAATTACACATTGACAAGACTGATTCACTCATGTGCAAGTTATCAGGTTTTTATGCTAACAAACATTAGCCAAAGATGCTTGCCTATTAATGTAAATTGGCAGTAGTTACATAACTTGATATCTCGCTAGGGTACCATAACTAAGTAGACCTTAGGGTCACTGAATAGCCTAATTAGCACAGCCTCACAAAAGTAAGCTATCAAATATGGCAAGGTGCTGTTAATTTCTGAAGCATATTTGAACTTGTTCTGTACGAGAATCGGGGAATCATGGGACGTGTCGATTTTAGACTATAAAAGAGGATTAGCTTGCCAGCGGAAAATTAAAATGATTTAATTTACAGTTGACTACAGTCTTGAAAAGCAACATTTGTGGTTACTCTAAGATATGACGCGTAATCTTGAAATTGATGGAGGCTTGAAAACAACAGGAAGTACAGCAAAAGTGAATAAAAATGTCTATGGGTAAAACAAATAGGAACTTTTACCTCTAACACCAGCGTGATGTAGTCACCTCAGTACTCGATTAAGTGGGAGGAGTTGAGAAATAAGGAAATGTATTGAGGAGGTGAGGTTATGCTCAGTAAAGAGAAGGTGTTGAGTAAGAAGTTCTGGAGGAAGGGGAGGAGTTATGTTAAGTGTGAGGGACGAAGGGAAGGGGGAGGGACAGAGGGGGTGGGGCACCTGCGATGTCACACATCTCTGCGTCTGTAGCGTTCTTCAGCGCCTCCTCCAGTTCAGGCTCCAGTTCGATCTGCTCATGAAGGGGGATCTGACCAGAGCCAGGCTTAGGGACAAATGCTTTCCCTGTGGAGGAGACACACACATACACAGGCACACGTAAAATCACACACACAAACATACACACACATATACACACAGGCACACAGGCACACAGACACACACACGCACATGCACACGCACACGCAGATACACAGACACACACATGCATGCAAGCATAATTATTCCCAATCCAAGGTAGGTTTGGCGAGTTTAACAGTCAGGATGAATGTGCTCTGTTACACACACACTATGCCTGCTCTGCCATCCACAGTTCATGATCCAGCTGTTTTTGTGTGCTGTCACACTCTCGCTCCTCTTCACATTCACTTGGAAATGATTCAATTATAATTTTTTACCTTAAACGTGCATCTAGAAACAAACAGGACTGAGGTTCTAACACACACTAACTTTCCACCACCACTGAGCCGACCTAACAGCAAGAGCTAAGCCTTTCAGAGCCAGGATCTGCCCATTCACCGATGCCAAAGCATGAGTGCTGTGTGAAATAGAACAGCGATTCTAAATCTCAGCTCTCAGGTCCCCTGTATATGCTGTCGTCAAACCACAGCAGCAATCCCAGCTTTGAGCGAGCTGTCGAGTCTTCTACACTAAAAGCGGTTCAAACACCAGCATGTAAAAGGGTGTGTCCCAGAACTGAGTTTCAAAACCAGGTATTGATTCTTGATAAACCTGATGCGTTGCCAAGCACAAGTTTGAAGATGATGAAAACAGGTTGACACATTGTAGATGACTCAACGACAGCCGTTAAATACTGCATGTACAAAGTTATCATAAGGTAAAATTGAAATATGTTGCACTTCATTAGGTTACAAAGGCTGGGTTCAGTTTCAGAAAGAGGACTTAGCAAGATGATATGTCTGAATTTGCCACGCAGATTTTATTCAATGAGATGAAATGGCTGCAAAAATGCAAGGGTTCCATTTGCCAAGAGACTTTTTGGTAACAGCCTTTGTGTTCGTGTTCTGCATGCGAAAATGAGGATGTTGTTGAGTTTTTACCATCAAACTGGTAATTCTGAGTATCTACATGCCTGAGACATCGTGAAGTCCACAAACTAAAGGCTTTTTCACAGTTCAATTAGTCTCTAATGCAAAATAACATGGGGAAAAGATTCTGATGAATCCATCATTTTACAGTGTGTTCATCTATGACTAGCTACTCTCACAGCTTAAGAGAACACTATGGTAAAGTTCTACAGTGTAGTTGAACAAACTACCATCTACTTCATATTCATAGTTGAATAACTGCGTGGCCACCTTTAGGAGTAATATCGCTGTAGAAACTACAATTACTCGAATATTGTTGTAGAAACTACTTTTATAGACAAATAATACATCAGAGTGCCTAATTTTTGCACTTTAGGGGTGCCACTATCCAGCTGAGAGAGGTTAACCAGAAATTAGTGATTTTCAGGTGCATTTTAAAATGATTGAGCCTCCTACAGATCAGTGTCCCCATCACTACTATGGCCATTATCTCAGTAAAACGGAAAGGCTGCCCCCTAATGGCCCACTAATGCCAGTTTCCAAATGAGGGTTCCTATTTCCCAAGTCCAGCCTTGCTTAAGTCTAAGCCATCAGAGTAAGGGAACGACACAGAGAATTACGACCGAAACCAAACTCAGTCTAAACGCCCTTCATAAGTTAAATCATAATTGCGCCAACTGTGACAGAGCTTGGTCAACCTTACAGCTTCAACTGACGACTCAAAAGACAAGTAATTAACCAGATCTGCTCACCATTTGCCATATATGTCAACAGCGTGTGGCAGAAATAGACTGGCTAGCTTGTGTCTCAGCATGCCGGCGACATGTGAATTGTTTGCCACATTAGAATGGGCGAGTCATGACGGTGTAGTCGTGTCACACAAACGCTGCATCAAGAGGTTATTGGAGGTTTCAGAGTGAGAAGGGTGGGATGAGGGGGTTAGCAAAATGGTAACAATCCCAAGAATGGCTGCTTTTGTCAGTCTGGTACTTTTGACAGTGCGACCAGGACCTGCACACACCTTCCATGGCGAGAAAGGTGCTGTGCAGAGCTTAAATATTCACCAAGGAAGTGTGTTCAGGTGCCAAATGTGTTTCCTTCATTAGCGAGAGGGACGAGAAGACTATGGGGTGGGGGTCAAAGCGCAGACCCGATCCGACCCGCTGCCAAAACTCGCCTGAATTTCAGAACGCCACATGAAAGGGAGAAACCCAAGTAGCAGTAGCAACTATTGCCCTGGCGACTGCTGCCAGCCGATCCTCCAACGAGGAGAGGGAGGCACCTAAATTTAACACCCCCTTCAACCATCCCAACGGTGATTTTTACCACAGCTGCGCTCTCGGGGTGACCCTGCACCTCGATGAAGCCGGGGTGCTGAGTGCTGACTGTCATTTTGAGGAGGCCTTTGTGCGAGTCAATACGGTGTTACTGAAGTGACTGAATGTGTGACATCATCTACTCTGGCTGACTTGATGGGGTAGGCAATGTACACTGTGAGCCAGTGTAAAGTCTTCATCTTTCTTGTACATGATATGAAATACATGTATTTTTGTCCATTTTTCTTGTGTCATTATAGTCTAATTGGCTTATCAAATTTATATTATAACTAGCAGTGTGGTGGTGACTTCATCTTTGAGATATTTTGGGCAGTGGGCTGGTTATATCAACCAAGCAACCATATTCAACTGTCTGATAAAGCCAAGGAACCACTAATTTTGTTTGGTTTTTTTTTTTCTATGGAACTATACAACCCAAAGTCACAAACCTTTAGACAGCACTGATCCTGGGGTATTTCGTTTCATTTTAAGTGGGGGTGACTGAAATTGATTAGATATAAAGGGGGAAATCATGGTTAGTACCTTTATTTCTTGTCAGTGATGGGGGAACTTTAGTGACCAGTTAGTTGTGACCTTAGTTTAATGTCTCTTTCCAATAGACGGGGTGGGTTTTCAACCAACTTTATTAGTCTTTCACTTGCAAAACAATGACAGCAGACAGAACTGGATTCCAGCTCTCAAAATGGGTAAAAAAAAACTGGATTTCCAAGACATCCATAACTCATTATTTTATACATATACATATATATATATATATATATATATATATATATGTACCATACTCTGTAAGTATTTGGACATGAATACTGATTTGTGTGTAAATACTGACAAAATAAGGATGGAGTCTTTACTACTAGGCACATACATACACCGTTTACAAATCTACTGAAGTACAAAAAGCAAAAATCGCCATTGCCCAAATATGGTCTGGTATTTGGACAGTGGGACCATTTTAAAGGGGTATAGTTCTTACACACATCACTACATATGGACTTAAATAAAGATAAAACAACAGCTGAATTGAAAGGAATCTACAGCTAAAATACGGCCCCTTAATATTGAGTCTGTTTCCAAATACTAATGGCTCTCACTGTACACGCTTAAGTCACTCTACAATACCCAAATTTCTTTTGGAAAGAATGCAAACGGCCAAATACTTTTGGCCTCTACTACATATATACACACACTGCTGCTACGGAGAACACACTCCGTTTGGAGGATAACCCGCCATTTTGAGCACATTGGCGAGTGTTAGGCGGTGGTAGGGTCCTGGGGGTCGTCACCTTTCTTCTCCCCGGTGAAGGGCACCAGGTCGGCCCGGTCTTTGTGCTCCAGCGCCTGCTTCTCCAGGTGACCCATCAGGGCGTCGCGGTCGAACGGCCCCGTGGGAGACTTCTTTGTCTGATCCCTCTGTCTCATTCCTGCGGGGAGCGTGGCATTCTGGGATATGGCAGAGGGTGGGTGGGAGGTAGGTTAGAAGAGGGTGGGGTGGAGGGGGGGATGGCAGGGTAAAAAGGCTCGCGAGCCAATCGGTCCCTCTGAAGGAGCTGAGGGTGTTGAAAAGTCACTGAAAGTTAGGCTGGTATAGCTGGGCTCACAGTTCAAAGCTACATATCTCCGTAACCCGCTATGATTCCCTTATCTGCGGCTAACACCAAACGAGCATGGCCATTTCAGCAAGGGAACTCAGCAGCCACAAAACAACAATCGGTCACAGCAGTCACATAAGTATATACACGTTTGCTCTAGCAATTAAACCCTTACTGGCAACTAATGCTCACACCTACCAATCACACATCACTGCAGAGCACGTTACTTTAACACTGAACTAATCTGTACTGCTGCGAGAACTGCAATCTTCCGCTCTTGTTTCTGTTGGACTTGTTATAAGGTAAACTGGTGAGATTTAGGTATTCCTACTATTCAGTAGAACAGATTTATTGAGCTTCCTGTTAGGGTAATGCAAAACAGAGTATGCACTATCATACCCAAGGGAGATCCAGTCAACTTTAAACTGAAAAAATTTTACTCACAGTCAATAAAATATTTCCTGAATAAGTTTCAGTTGAGGATATTTCAGTCATCCTAACTGAAATGCTCTCAGGGATTGTTGTAAGACTACATGGATGAGAACACCAGCTAGATGAATGGAGTTAAGACACAAGGCCTTAACTAGCCTCTCTCAAGAGTTTTCAAAAGTTTCAACCCATCGAAATCAGTGGAGGAAACATGTTTAGAGTAAATCCATAGATCTCTTTATTTATGGACTGGAAAGCTGTCCAGGAAGTAGCAGGGCCGGCGCTAGAACAGGGAATTGGGGGTCACAGACATGTCCCTTTATGACAATAATTAGTCCTGGCAAGTTCTCAATCATTTTCCTTTATTGACGCGTTTTCCAATTATCGTAATTGGCAACTGAAGACATGGTTTCTCTCCATATGCGATCGAATGGCGATGAAATCATGGGCTAAATTCAGTACAGTTGCGGAACAAGAACAGAGAATTTGGTTGCCCAAAACATCCGTTTAAAACAATTATTAGTCCTGACCTGTTCTCAGTCATTTTCATGATTAACAGAAGGTTCACTCCGAGAGCACTCCACACTTAACAGGTGCTGCTTGTTCTCCCCAATTAGGTAAGACAACAATCATTCATCTGGATGCGTATTTGCTGTATTTAAATCAATGTTATTCAAAATTGCATACCTGCGCAAATAGCTTGAGCCGCAGGCTTTTTATAGCCTATTTAACTGCCGAGTGCCACTTTTTTTTAACCAACCCACACAATACCAAGAGTGAAAGGCGATATTTCATTGGAATGCAGACCAGTTCAATCAACGCAAAGCATTGGCCTATTAATAAGTAAATTATATTTCTGTACTGAATTTAGCCCATGATCTAATCGCTGTTAGATCGCATATGGAGAGAAACCGTGTCTTCAGTTGCCAATTACGATAATTGGAAAACGCGACAGTAAAGGAAAATGATCGAGAACTTGCCAGGACTAATTCTTGTCATAAAGGGACGTGTCTCCCCCCAATTCCCTGTTGCTTTTTGCCCACTGTATGCTGGAAAGACCCTAGCCTCCATTGATCATGACCAGGAATCAGTAGTTTATAAAATGGAATGATTGATAGACAGATGGGTGGTTGGATGGAGGGACGGATGAATGGAGGGATAAGCAGGTGGATGAATGGACTAATGCCAGATGAGTAGAGGGACAGAAACCTGTTAGAGAAGCTGATGTACGTACATGGACAGAACTTCCTGTCCTTTCTACGAGTGTCTCACCAAGTGAAGGGGAAGCCAAACAATTCACGAAGTGTCACTGTTATTCATAACATCACCAAAAATGTTGCCAATATCCAGGAAATGCACTGTGGAAAATAATCATCTCGATTGATTGATTTTATCACTGCTGGACTTTTCTGTGAGTATCCCATCTGACTGAATGACTACAATAGCTATACGGGGGGGAATCAAAGTAATTTCTTATATATAGTAATAGTATAAGTTTGATGGTAGGAATCCATCTGCAGTCAATTTTATTGTGGTTGGAAATTTCACTGTCATACCTGTGGTCTCTTCTCTCTCTCTCTCTCTCTCTCTCTCTCTCTCTCCCATCCTCAATAAAGGATTATACAAAAAGATCAATACCTTCCACTCACTTTATCTGTCCATCTGTTCCAAATACCCAGAGAGATTACACTGACAGCAAAATCCCTTTGAGTAAAACTATTGACAGACGTCTCACCTCATGAAAATCAATGCATTCTCATCAAATTACATCCTAAAAACTGCACAGCCTCATCGAATGCTGTGCAAACGTTTTAGGCACCCTAGATTTACTAATTCAAACGTGGTCTTAGATGTTTATTTTTTGTTTTCCTCATTAATGTTTCTGTGCATATGAAGCACATTTGAGACACCAAATTTCAATTTTAAAAACCTCAAAGAAAGTTTGTATTTCACTGAAGACAGTTCATACAGGTAATATAGCCCTGACAGAGCCCTAATCTCAACATTATCCAGGCTGACTGGGATTACCTGGAGAGATTCAAGCAAGACTGTGACCCTGCAGAACTGTGGCAAGTTCTCCAATGTGCTAAGAACAACCAAACAGCCAATCATCTTATAGACACATAAAACCACAGGACAGTGAATCTGATTTTTAGGGCAAAGGGCAGTCATACCAAGTACTGATATGAATAGGTTTTTAACAGTTCATGGCATCTTATTGTACATTTTTCAAAATTCAGTAACCTTCCTTCTCATGAGTTTTGGTAGCATCTTCACCTCATAGAATTGTTTTAAATTTGCGTTGAACTTATTCACAGTATTTTATATTCTGAAAGTCTTAGTTTTATCCAACTGTTTTTAAAGAGGAACTCGAACATAGCTGACTTTTTTTGCAGCTTTGGCAGTTTTAGGCACTTTATATTGCTCTTTCCCCAAATGCAAAAGCAACCAAGCTCAGTCGTCCAATTTGTGTTGAAAAAAGAAGATCAAAAACCAGCCCAGCTGCAATGTGATATCCCCGATTTCCAAAAAAGCTAATTACGAATTAATTATATGCATGTGACATCATTCTGAGACTCGCTGCAGCTCTCTATTCGACATTGACATACAAGAGTGCATGTTCTGAGCAAAATATCTGAGCTAAAACTTCGCTTTTGGGTTTGTTTTTAGTACATTTTATTCAACAAATATAGAATGCCTCAATCTTGTGTAGTTGGAGGCTGTACAAGGAACATTGTCAAAAATCTCACTATTAATGTCGGTGTGAGATCTTACTCACTGTGAAGACTTTTACTGTGCCCATGACTGAAACAAGCGACATCACCAATGACCTGCAGAAACATCGACAACTCCAAAAAGCCACGAAACTCATATTGCATTTCAGGAGTCAATGCCAGAGTTGTGACCAAGTCATCATGTCCAAGTCAAATCAAGTCACTGGTCATTAGCTCAAACTCAAAGCAGACGAGGGGGAGCAGTGAGGAGTGAAGAGGGCAGGGGAACAAATTACACAATGAGCTAACTAATTAACAAGCAGAGTGGGCAAAGCTGAGAGAGCCATGAGCTGCATTTCATGTTGACATTGACCCCTTTCTGATCCTAAATGTATCTAAGCTTTTAACTCTCTCAGCTTTCCCCACTCTTCTTGTTAATTAGTTAGCTCATTGTGTAATTTGTTCCCCTGCCCCCTTCACTCCTCACTGCTCCCCCTCGTCTGCTTTGAGTTTGAGCTAATGACCAGTGACTTGATTTGACTTGGACATGATGACTTAGTCACAACTCTGCTCAATGATTCATTGTATATGGCTAACTGGCTATAAAATTGGACAGTTGACGATGTACAGAGCTAAGTGCATGTTCTAATTAAATCTGTTCAGATGCTATATTTAAGGAGAGGCTATTGGCGAGTCCCCATATTCTAAACTGCATATTTTCATGAAAGATTTAATTTGCATGTGAGTAAAATAATGCTAAAAAAAAAAAAAAAACCATTTGTTTTGCTTGCCGAATAGGGAAGAAGTTAGTTAGCTAGCAAACTCGTTCCAGTTTGATTGCTATTTCTTCCCCTCAATGGTTTGTTATCATTTAGTGGCTTATGCTATTCTGAGGCAGATCAAGGAGTTTTTTCTGCAGCAAGCTGTGTTCTTGCTTACCCTCAGGTTGACTGCAGTGATGGAGTGCACCTAGACCAGTGAACTGAGGCTATATAAGAACAGCTGCAATCACTCTTTCTGTTCCTGCTCTTCTCCTCCAGCTCCTGTTTTTGGTGCGACTTCTGTGCTGTTTGTAAAGTTACCCATTCTGTTTGCAACTCTTAAGTTTGTGTTGTTTAGCATAATTGGATGAAATTATTAAAGCAAATCTTCGGTTAATTGTTTGCTTAACTGTGGCCTCCTTTTATTTGCCATGACTGTGGAGCCAGGTCATTAAACTATATACACTCTGAAAAGCTTTAATTGTTTAGTTTTTCATGGGCTAACATTTGTTATAATTGTGTTTTCTTTACCTCTCAGTATGTCTTCGTGCTTGTGTAGATAGCTTCTATTTCTGACTCAGATTTGAGTAGCCACAGTGGCAACGCAAACCTTATTTTGCATAAAAATTGATGCATTTTCAAGCTGTTGTTGCTTTTGACTTTTTGTGAAGACAAGACGAAGACACAACGTGACCAATCCGATGACGGCTCGATTTAAGCCAACAGCTCTGTGACTGTACGTAGCACGAAGGCTTACTTGTACACTGTAAAGCCACTGCACACAGTGCAACCGAGTCTCAGAATGACGTCATGTGCTCACGTATACGATCGCATTTTTCAGATTTCTGACAATGCAGGGGCAGAAACAAAGTGCCTCTTAAAATGTATTTCATAACCAAATTTTACGAGTTGATTTTAAAAAAATATATATATATATAAAATCCATAATCTACCACTAAAACAAAAAAAAATCGAAACTTCAAACCCCTTTTTTGTTGCTCTTAAAGAGTCAATTTTCATTCAGCATATTTCCCTCAGATGCTTAATGTCATACAGTAGTCATCCTAATCACTCTATATAAAGGATTTCAGTGAATCATTCATCTCCTCGGTTGAAGGGCCAAGGCCTCAAATTTGATGAGGGCAAAGGCATCTGCGCCGCTAATTATAAACGCAACGCGATATCGCCGCGGAGACCAAACAGCTGTAATTTAAGGGGTGCCCCTATCAAACACCATGACATGAATGTGACCTGGTTTGAATTCAGTGAAAGACGGGGTGGAGATTCACATGGGAGGAGATGAGGCCTACTTTTCATTGCTGCGATGAAATTACCCATCAATTCATGATGTTAACAGAATATTCTAATGCTAGTGCAACAGTCACTCCGAGTAATTGAAATACTGATTTTATAATTCATTCCGAAAGTCCTGTAATTCAAATTATTAAAATAACAGAATGGAATAGAACAGAATCTTACTTTACTGGCCAAAACAAGGTAGTGGAAATTAACCAAGAGCCTCATCAAAAGCTGAAGTTAAGTTTCCACTCTGCCCCTAACAAATCTAACCTTATTCACTGGCAAAATATTCACAGACTCAGATCTGAAAAATTTGGTCTGAAATGAAACACAAGATGGTGGAACTCCAGGAACAGTGTCGGGCAGCAAGCAATGCACGTGACAGCAAAGGTCCGAGATGTACGGTCACAAGTACGGCTAGGCTGAGGCCTACCTTGCGGCCTGGTTCTGCGACACATCCCCCCACTTTCCTACCTCCGGGTCCATCTCTGCAAGCTCCATCTCCAGCTGCTCCAGCTCCGCTTCGGAGAGGCTCCGGAGGATGGCATCCTCGTCAATGTCCCGGGGGTCGCTCTTTTTGGACATGTTAGCCTGCGGGGCCGGGCTCCTTTCCTAGTCTATACGGTGGAACCCTGGGGGAGAGGCCAATCTGTGGATGGTGCGGGGATGGAGGGGGTAAGAGGCAGGACACAAACAGAGGGGTACAAAGAAGACTGAAACCACCATATTCAGGTAAAGACAAAGTGCCCCGCAAGACATGAAATGCATAGCAAGGTCGAGGGCGACTGCAAGTCCAACCCTCAAACATAAAGTCCTCGAAACACAGACTTCCAATCCCTCCTGGGAGACGCGCAGAATTTGGAGAGGCTCCCTGACACTTGGCAGTGATCCCTAACCTTCTTTGATCACCAATAGGAGGTTTATACCCATGCAATGCACTGTCATAGCCTCCATCATGCACTATTTGTTTTGGTTGAGTTTTTGGCGGTCAGGTCAAGGTGTTTGTTAAGTGACAAGCATTTTTTTTTTTTTTAATCTTATTACGTTTTTCACTGGTACCAGTGAAAGCTTTTGGCACTTGATAGAACCTTCTGTCTTCTTCTCAGATCAATTGGAACAAATATAAGCTACCCAAGCGTATATTACCTTGGAGCACAAATTTGGCCGGACTAAACGACTTTTCCATTTGTTTTGCTCACCAGACCGCCATCACTTCTTTACAGCAATATTTCACTGCATAGGTGACATCATTGTTTCATGTCCTATTGAAAGCAAATGTCACAAATTTGGCGTGTCCTGCTGTCGATTGACTACCAGGGAAACACTGTCGAATTCACAGAGTGGAAAGATTCCTCTCTTTTGCTCACAGCCTAACGTCATTCGTTTCCGTGAAGTGATTTCTACAAGGGTGGAATGGAGAGGGTTGACTCAAAGCTGCTATAGACTGTTGTCCTCTGCACCAAACCGAAGTCACTGAACACTTTAAGGTCCTACACATCAACACACAGCCACTGAACACACTCAAAAGTAGAAAATATGGAGGAAGAGGTGGTTCAAATTAAAACAGAACCAGTGTAGATTTCAATCCCAACTGGGGGATGGCTGCTAAAAAGAATAGCAAACTGTTTGAGTACAAAGTCCTTCATATCAACATTTCAAAATCCTCCAGCTACCCACCAATCCACCAATACACAGCAAATAAGCACATAAACACAGCTGCTAAACACACTGTCCCGGACACTAAGACGACGTCACTGAACACAACATGCTAACGCACAGCGACTGAGCTCACCAAGGTTCCACACACTTACATGCGCCGTAAACACGCTCAGGTATGAAAATAGGTAAGTAGTACTAATCGCACCTGACACCAGACCGAAGTCGATGTGAACTCCAGATGGTCACTGCTGTTAAATGCTTGAGCATGATGGCTAATGCTAGCTGACTCAGTGAATGCCTGGCGTGGTATTAGATGCACCATGTGCTGTGAATCAGCCCTTAAACATGGTGAGAGATGGAAACACACAGCTGTAAATGCAATTACACAGTACAAAAGGAAGAAGAAATCCCTGTAATGTAATTTAACTGAGAGGTGAAGAGGGAGGAGGAGGGAGAGAGTAAAACAGATGAAAAGGGTTGAGAGGACAGGAAAGAAGAAAGAGAGAGAGGGAGAGAAAGATGGAGGGAGAGATAGAAGACCAGCTCCACGACTTTCACAGCAAGCAGCAGGGTTCGGGTTTACTGTTACATGGAGGAGGAGAGCTCCGCGCAGCATGCGCTAATTTATCACCGTTCGCAGGCACCGTGCCGCAACCTCGCCCACCTCGCCCAGCTGCCCCTCCACCACAGATGCGGGGTCCCTGATAACTGGGGAACACGCCCGGGCCAGAAAACTCACTCAATTACTAATCGCAATACAGCAGGAACACAACTCTGTACAAGGATCCTGTTGTACAATCCTCCTCAGTCAAAGCGGCCAATTTTCAAGAAATATTACTATATGTAGCATTAGTATGCCAAGCGGGAACTACCATAGATTGCTGTACAACACAATGACATGACAAAGCTTTTCTCTCGGTACTGTACCTTACATTGCAATGCTTATGTGTAACGCTAGTTACCATCAACAACAATAGCTTGCGACATCTCACAGTAAACGATATAAATTGCAATTTAGCTCAGCCAAAGACTACAGCTTGTGATATATCACAGTGAAGCACTGCAACCTGTGATATAGCACAGTACAAGACAAGCCTCCTATGTATCACAAGTGCCATTCCTTGATCAGTTACAAACGTAAAGCCTTATATTGTAACAAATCACAGTAACATACTGTAGCTTGTGATATATCAGAGCAAAAGCCTAAGGCTTAAGACATAATGCAGAAATAGACAACCGTTTGCGATATATCCTAGTAAAGCCTAAAGCTCGTGACAGAGCACAGCAAAACAGGAGAGTTTGTGATATATCACTGCAGAAGTCCAGAGCTCAAAATATATCACAATAAACAGACAAAACTTATGAATCGCAGTAAAACCGCAAAACTTGTGAGGCATCTCAGTAAAACACCACAGGTTGTGAAACGTCACTGTAAAGCCCAAAGTTGTCATAAATCGTAAAAAAATCGCAACTGTTTTATATAATAGACAGAAAGCCAAGTCCATTGAACTAGTCTTCACCTTCTCTTGACACAGTATTCACCTTCTGGCGGATAAATGAGAGCGACCCAATGTGCTGCAATGGAGAATATAAAGGGGGTGTCAGTAATGGTGGAGGGGGGGTGGGGATCAGTTATGTATCGCTAAAATCTTCCTCCCCCACAAGTTCACATGTTGCGGATACTGTAGTGCTTGGATGAAGGTTTAACTCAGTTAACACTTTGCCAGCAAATTACCTCTCACACATGATGCAATCTGGGGACAAGGCCCGCAGAGTTCTGGAATGCACAGTCACTGTCTGAGAGGGGCGGGCCAAGACTGAGGGCCACTCAAACACACTTCTGGCCTCTGATTGGATACCAGCAGGCCAGGTCATAGAATCCCGTCAAACTGATGAAAACTCCCTGACAACCAATAATATTGACTGCAAATAGCGTTCAACTGAGTTCAAGGATGTCAAAAATTGATTTTTTCCCCCCCTAATGATTGCATTATGCCTCCTTGACATTTCCAACTCGTGGTAATCTTACATTGAAATCATGACGAATTATTGGATTTTTGACTATTAGAATTTTGAATGAAGCTAAGCAGGGTAGACCAAAATATCTCTGGGCATCCAACAGTCACTTTTTGAAAGTCTTGACATCCTATCATTCGGTCGACACATAGGTTGTAAACATAGACTGTATAAAAAGATGGACGCAGCACTCGGGTCTGAAAACTGAGGCCAATGCGGAAATCTCAAAAATTTGCATTCTATTTAATAGCCAGCAGATGGCGACGTCGGTGGTTGCAGAAAGAAGTTCAATCCTATAAAAGTCTATGAGAAAATGACCCTACTTTCCCACCTGATTTATTATTTAAATAATGATTTTCCACATTACTTTATTGTATCTATCACAAGTTTCAAGTCTCCTTCGACATATCATGATGTTCATTTTTGTAAATTATGGTCCCAAATAGACTACAATAAAGGATAAAGCCAGAATATGCTTTAGGGGCGTCGCCATCCTCTGGTCCTTGCCTGATATGGTCAGATCCACACTTAGATCCACCCCTCGCTCCTCCCTGGATATTCAGTTCACGCTCTCATCCAATAGGAATTACATCCGGTTTCAAAATGACAAAATGGCGCAATTCAAATTGCCAAAATCAAGGCTTCCTAAATGGTACGCTGAAACCAATGGGTGACGTCATGGTTGCTTCGTCCATCTTTTTATACAGTCTATGGTTGTAAATGTTATCCCGAGATTAAATAATTCCAAAAACTGATTTTATACAGAAGGCTGAGAGCCAGAGTTTTCTGTGGTCGGGATGGAAAGAGACAATGGTCCAAAAAACAAAAGTGAGTTAATTAAACAAGTATTGGCATCATACTTTTAAATCTTATTTCTAGCACTTTTAGCTAAACAAGACAGAAATAAGGATGAATGGTCAAAGAGAAAATAATTCAGATTGCCAATACTTCACAGGTCCAGAAAAAAGTAACTTTAAAAGGTAAGCATTTTCTATTTGAGAGAAAAATAGATTTGATGACTGGAAGACCAAACAGAATGTTGTTAGAACCACAGCAATTATCAAGCCCCAAACCAAGAAATATATTTAGTCATTGAAGTGGTATGACAGGCTAATGTCATCTTACATTCCATAATAATACTTTCAAATACATTACAAAGATCTGGAGATGTCTTAAAATACATTAGCAAATATTGCCATCATTGATTGCCTTTTAACACTTTGAAAAGAAGAGTTCACTTCCAAAATGTTTGCTGCATCAGTGCTCTAAAATTCAATTGTTTCTTAAAATCTGTAAGTGGCCATTATTGTTACATCAACAAGTAGAATAGTCATTGAAAAGCATCCTAATGCAGCATTAGATCATGCAGTTAACAGCATTCTAATGGCCTATTCGTGATGACACACACTGAAAGGTTGAAGTGGAAAGCCTTCAGGACGAGGTGGCCTGGAGGACTTTAATGGGGGCGCGGGTTGGTATTACTTGCCGCTGAGCACTTTCTAATAAAACTTACTATCCTTTTCCACAACACAGTCCAGCACGGCTAAATTAGTGCCACCAAGAGAGAATCATGACATCATCCCCCCCTCCCTTCCCAAAATAATAAAAAAAAAATTCAAAATGGACTCTCTTTCAACTCAGAGGTGGAATTCGGTCACTTTCAGAATCTTCCAGAGTTTGTCTGCACCAAAAAAAAAAAAAACCACATCAGATTACATGCGACTTTAGGCCTGATCTACGATGATTCTTGGCCGTTAAGTTTTTTGCCGGCTAGGATCATTTTTGCTGAGTTGGCAGGCTTTTTCAGTCATTCTCACTTTTGCTGAGGCTAGACAAACTTATTCCTGGATGTTCTTACACCTGACGTGACAGTTTGAACACTGTGAAGACCAGAGATGCGCACTATGCCGCGTAAACATGATGTTTAGTGAAGATACGCGTAAGCGTATTCTCAGGTCTGACTGTCTGACAGGATGACAGCAGCTGAAGTTGTAAATTCTGAGAGTTTGGGTTCCAAGATTCTGCTCCACCTGCCCACGGAGGCAGTGAGTCAACGCACAGCCCTCATGACCTCTGACCTTTCCAGTGTGTCCCTTGCACATGTACTGCTACAGACCATGGACCAGGTTGGTTCTCCTCCAGTAGCTCTGAAAGCCTAGTGATAACTGCAGGGATTGAAGATTATAAAGCCTTTTGGGCCACATAAAAAAAAAAGTCCATCTATAACCACTGGCACAAATTACAGAATAACTGCACATAGAGGGTGTTAATCCAGCTTTTTTACTTCACAGCAGATAAATAAATCACAGATATGTCACAAAACAATTTTAGCTTATTAGCTTAACATTCAGGCTTTATGAAACACACCTAAAACAAATTAAATTATTTGAATTCACGGCATTTTTTTTTTAAATGTTAAAGCAGAGGGAAAAAATGATGGGATCAACACACCAAAAAAAAAAATGAGTATTAGTATTTTGTTGCTTGCCGTTGGGCTTTTATGACAGCCTGAATTCACTGAGGCATTGACTTCCATCAAGCTGGATCCAACTTTCTTGAAAAGCAGTTGACAAATCAGCTTTGCACGTTGGGGCCTTGTCATGGACCTTTTCTTTCTTTCTTTTTTTCTAGTTTCCACCATAAAATTTTCTATTTGATTGTTCGCTGGACTGTTTGCTGATATGCCTTTCCTGAAGAAAACCTTTTACACTCTTTGCTCTGTGGCAAGAGTCATTCTAAAAAATTACTTCATCATCACCAAATCTATTGTCTATTGATGGAATCAGAAAATGGTCCAAATTTTTAATGAGCACCTGCACATAGAGGAAATGATCGCTATCTCCCCTGGTCATTTGCCTGACATGCAACCCCATATCATAAATGAATGGGGACATTTGCTTGTTTTCTTCAAGCAGTCATCTTTTTTATGTGTCATTGGAATGACACCAGAGAAGAGTTCCAGCCATAGAGATATATAATAGAACCAGAGAGAACGAGGAAGTACCCTTGCTTCAGCCAGTTAGCATGTTAGCTTCTGGCTTCCACGTTTCCCAAGGATGCAATTTTGTGGCCAAAGATGTTGAAGATCCATAGACACCAATTGAAAAGTGTGCCTTTTTTTCTTGCCAAATGAAGTGAAAACAAAAAAAAATGTATTTAGTAATCCTTCATTATTTTGCTCTTTGTCTGATGCAACTGTTCGATGTTTTCAAGAGGGCCTGTAAAATAAGGATTGCTACTTAGAGATTATTGACAGCTCGTGCACGAGTTTGGTTGTCCAGCTGTTGCTCTGACTGCAGAAGTTCAGCCAATGAGTGTATAGTGCGTGCGCGTCCCGGATCAACAGCGTTGCTCGTCATTTCCTCTCGAACACATTCGCCAATCCGCACAGACGACACATTTTCTTGGCCATTTGTGCCGTGTAATCAGATTGGCAATCTTATGAAATGGTGCCGGAAATAAGCACCCATGGAACGCCATTTTTATAGATGGCGTCGATCAATTCCGTACTTCCTGGGCTGAAGTAGCTGCCTAGCATCTCCCATTGAAAGTAATAAGGGTGGTACTTCCTCGCTCTCTCTAGTTCTATTATATTACCTCCATGGTTCCAGCATCATCACCTTGGCCAATAGAGATTAGTGATATCACTTGAATATCACTTTCATCCAATCATTCACACTCCATGAGTGCTTTTCTTTAGCCCACTGTAAACTTGCTTTCTTCTGTTCAGGTGTCAGTGTTGGTTTTCGTTTGGCTTCTCTGTAAGTAAATCCCATTTTATTCAGCCAATTTTTTACAGTTCTGTCACAAACACTGACTCCTATCTCTGTCCATTTGTTTTTAATTTGTTTTGTTGCTCATTATCTATTTTGAAGGGACATTGCTTCGAGTTTTCTGTCCTGACGCTTTGATGTATTCCATAATCAACCTGTATGTTTTCCTTTTATAACCTTCCCACTTTTTATACTTGCACCAAATTTTTGGCACAGCTGACTGGGAACAACCAACAGTACTGCCGCCTCACAGCAAGAAGGCCGTGGGTTCGAATCTGGCCAGGGGCTTCTCTGTGTGGAGTTTGCATGTTCCCCTCATGTTAACGTAGGTTTCCTCCCACAGTCCAAAGACATGCATGTCAGGTGAATTGGAGACTCCTAATTGCACATGAATGGTATGAATGAAATGTATTTTGACATGAGATACCTGATAATTTTCTGAAAGTGCTGTTGAACAATAACAAATCAAACAATCAATTTTTTTTTTTAAATTTCCTTCTTAGAGCAGTTTTTAACCCTTTCCATAGTTTCAGTTGCCACCTCTCTTGTTGGTGCAATGTTTCCGCTCAGTTACAAAAGTCCAACACCTTGTTAAGGTCCGCAGGCACCCTCTTTTAATTGCAGACTAATTTGTACATGCAGGGTTGTGCAGGTATTTCTTTTAGAAATGCTAATTACAGGTGATTTCATGATTTTTTCCTCAGTAATGAGAGATTCCATATTTTTTCCTTTATTTGATTATTAAAAAATATGCCATTAATCAAATTATTTCATCTGATTGGTTTGAAGTGTGTTTCATGAAGCCTGAATGTTAAGGTCATAAACAAAAATAGTTTTGTCTCAAGTCTGCGATTTGTTTCTTTGCAATGAAGTAAAAAACCTGGATGACCATCCTCTATGTGAAGAAAATGAAAAAAATTCCAAAAATTCTTTACACTGAACCAATAATTTTTCAGCAACCGTTTTTTTTTTCTCCGAGATCCACAAATGAATTAGTTAAAGGCCGGTGCCCCACAGTCACACATTGTAGCCCCCATATATCTGTGAAACCAGTATGTTGAAGATATCTCCACTTCTTATACATGCCTGGGCTAAGAGAATATTTGATGGGCTACAAACAAGACATCAAACTACGGCAAGGATTAAGGAAAATTGGAGTTAATCTATGATGATAAAACAGGATTAAATCCTGAGAGCAGTGGAATCCGATCCTCCCCCAAGATGCCCCAAGCCAGGCCTATCAGTCAGACATGTTCAATTTCAAAGATACCTGATGTAAGTAGATCATGTATTTGATAAGTTGCATCAAGTGTGCTTGAGGTATAAGACAACAAAGACCTGAATCTGGCTGGCGGTCCCCTCAGGAGAGGGTTAGGAACCACTGGCTTTGAAAAAATCTTGAGTTAATGCTGTTGCTCACTGGAAGACCTCTGAGCACCTGAAAGTAGTTTCTGAGATCATTATGAAGATTGCATACGGACTATCGATTTACAACACAGTACGTTTCAACACTATGACTCAAAGCAGAATTCACATTCCCTGGCTTCAAAGCAGAGTAGGAGAATTGGCTCAAACATAAGCAGACATCATCCTCAGCAATTAAAGGGGAAAGAACAGGGGCAAACCCCACTCATTTCTGCTTATGACATCACAGTGACTTTCAATAAAGTACGGGTTCCGATACAACGCATCATCAAAGCGGCAATCCACGGTTTATGACATCACAGCAAGTTTCTATTGACCTTATTCGTCACAGAATCAGGGACATCAGACAGCTGGTCATTATGTGAGTGAAATTCCATTTAAGCAAGCGACTCAGTAGCGCTCCAGTAGCTGTAAAAAGAATAGGCTAAGTCGTCTATTTTTCTCTGCTAGCTTGGTAGGTTTATTGCCATATCCTTAAATCAAAACATTATGGGGAGTATACTGTGTGGTGGTAGAGAATGTCTTAAAATGTGTCTTGCTGTTAATTTTCCTCAGCAAGCTAGACTCTTACGCCAATCTTTTTATATTTGCCTGAAGTGGCTTTTTGTCTAACTGGAAATTAAGTTACAAAAAAAAAAAAAAACTGAATATGGAAGCAGGTAAAGTAGGCAAGGCTGCATAAGGTCAAGATGCAGAAATACATGAGATGAAGCACAAGCTCCTAAATAAACAAAACAGCTGCCCAATATTTATGACATCACAGTGACAATTAGAGGAGGGGTTATGATTAGGCACAAGGTTCATTAACAAGCAACAAAGCTGCCCACTATTAATGACATGACAGCGGCTCTCTATTAAGGACGGGTTCCAGTAAGGCTCAATGCTCATCAGCAAACTCACTGTTTATGACATCACACTGACTCTCCATGAGAGGGAGAGTCACTATAAGACATAAGGCTCATCAACAAACAAAGCAGTCTCCCGCTATTAATGACGTCACAGTGACTCCCTGTAAGAGGAAGGGCTTCAATACAGGAAAAGGCTCAAACCAGCAAACATAACAACTGCTCTCAGTTTATGACATCACAGTGACTTTCTATGAGAGGAAGAGTTACTATAATACAGTAGGCTCATAAACAAATAAAACAGTTTCCCATTATTAATGACATCACATAGATTCCCTACAGAGGAAGGGCCCCAATAAGGCACAAGGCATATCAACAAATAAAACAGCTGCCCACTATTTTTAACATCACAATGACTCACTATAGAGGAAGGGTTGCGATAGAGCTCAAGACATGGAGCAAAATCCGTTTTTAGAAATTCATACTGTCAGGCATATTTTTTCATGGTAAAAGTTGGTGTTTTTCCATAAAATGCAATAGGCTCCAACATAGAAAACACTGATTTACCCAAAATGAGTAAAATGGATAGATTGCGTTTTGGAGACAAACTTTTCAAACATTTAGAATTTAAAAAAAAAAATCCAAAAATGTACTTCAAAGGGTTCATTTTCAGGCACCTTTAGTAACTATCACTTGCAAGACTGGTATGTATGTCATGTTAAAAGATGATCATAAAGCTGCAAAAAAAAAAAAAACTCTTGGGCTTTATAAACATTACTAATGTTAACAAGGACATATGCAAAGAACACGGCTATAAAAAAGAACTTATGTCAATGTATGAATGAGTGACCAACAATATTCGCCTTTTGCATATCAGTCAAATGCACAGCGTATCAGGCTTCATTTTTGTAGAACAGGTAATTATTTTTTCTTTTGCATTTCCATCTTTAAAAACAGAGAGAGGGGTGAGGGAGTTCATACTTCAGGAACTGAATACAAGGCTGTAAACACTATTTAATCATATAAACATCTCCCAAGCCCCGGGTATTAGGGTGCACAGAAAACAAGCATAACTTATACTGACGGAATGGAGGATATTGATTTACCGATGTCTAATGTTAGGGGATTGCACATGACCCACACCATGACACACACACACACAGCGCTCTGTCCCGACAGCCGCAAACATATTGCATCCCGCGACCGAAGGGTTATAAAATTTCACATGGCTCCCAAGGCCACGCCCCCGACCTCATCAGCTTGGTGTGAGATTCTGAAAACCATCCCCAGAGTAATTTTTAGCCTCTACAGAATTAGCAACTTCAATTGGTGCAAATTACCCCTCCCACCACACTCAATCCCCCCCCCGCAAATCATCCTGCCTGTGTTCCCCAACCTCATCCCTGGAGCCCAACACCCCTCCCATCTGTTCCCCCCAAAACAAATTCCCCAATCATATAAGAGGAAAAACAAACAGGGATAAACCTCAATCGCCCCGCTAGCGAAATCCCACAATGATGCACGCCAGCTGGATAAACATTCACAGCAGTGATCGCATCACACCAAGACCCATGCTGAGAGACTTTATACGCAAGGGTAAGCAACCGTCAGGTTTATTGAGAAACCGGAGACGCTGTCCTTTATGCCTCAGCAAATGTACAAGGCGACAACCCCCGGGCTGAGGCCGTCATACTCAGAGACCACATATGTCCCCGGAGATTTATCTTCCTATAGATTAGCGCTAACAAACCATAACTAAGCACATCTCATTCAACAGCTGGGTATGTCCTTGGGCTGCTATTTAGCAAAGCTAGGGTTATCAAGTTTGGGTCGAACTGGAAAGGTCCATGACAGTGAACCTCCAGTAGCAGGGCAGGGCCGGCCTGGCGCACGTCATTCACTGTAAAACGCCCCGCAGGACCTCAACTTTCAGGCTGCATGCACCGCTAACCCACAGTAGCAAAAAATTCTGCAAAATTAAGCAGATTCACCCAATCGCAGGACAGTGAGCGCTCATTCCCAGGACCGCTGAAACCCACGGGAAGGGCGCTGACCGATAAAATCGGTTTTCCGATTAAAGCATGTCAATGACAGTTCCAATGAAACGCATGGTCGCAGTTCTTTCGGCGGGATCACCGCCACCCCCAAACGCACAGCCGAAAACGTGCCACGGTCATAGACCTAGACGGTGTGCAGTGAGGAAAGGTGTCGGTAAAAGCACAGCAGCACGCATGCAAACATGCCCCCCTGTGGAATGAGTGATAGTAAAAGAGAGGGAGAGGGAAAGAGAAATTGTTTCCCACTTACCTTCACACCGCGTCTGTGCTGCTGCCCTGCACAAGACAACGCCGGCAGCTGGAACCAGAGACTGATCTACACCCCCCCCCGTTCTGTCCCCCCAAACCCCCCTCGACACCCCACCCTACACCCTTCATCCACTTACACCCACCCAGTTTCTGGTTCCCACTCTCCCTCTTCTCTCCTCGCCCCCCCCCCCCCCCGACCCTCCCTCCCTCGCTCTCGGTACACTTGCTGAGGCAGACATACCAGGACCGTGGTGTGTGAGGTCAGCGTTTCGTTACTTGGGGCTCCGATAGAGACATGGTGCAGGGAGGGAGGGAAAGAGAGAGGGTGGGAGGGACGCGCCCCGTGTGCTTAACAGCAACGAACTTAACGGCTTGAAGCGTGCCAGCAGGAGAAACAGTGACATCTAGTGGCAGCAACAAAGTAAAACAACAACATGCGAAAACAACCCCCTTGATTTGTGGTGCCTCGTGCACCTTGCGGTTCAGGGGCAAAGGGTTCATACCGCAGAAATGACCGGCCCGTGACTGTGGTGCTGGCCTGCTCACCAATCAGCCATAACATAATGACCACCTGTCTGATAATCTGTAGGTCCTCCTTTTTTGCGCCAAACAGCCCTGACCTTTCAAGGCATAGACCCACTAGACCTCTGAAGGTGTGCTGCGGTATCTGGCACCAAGATGTTAGCAGCAGATCCTTTAAGTCTTGCAAGTTGTGAGGTGGGGCCTCAACGAATCAAATTTGTTTGTCCAGCACATCCCAAAGATGCATTGAGATCAGGGGAATTTGGAGGCTAAGTCGACACCTAGAACTCATTGTTGCGTTCCTCAATCCATTCCTAAACCATTTTTGTAGCATGGCAGAATGCATTATCCTGCTGAAAGAGGCCACTGCCATTAGGGAATATCGTTTCCATGACAGGGTGTACCTGCCCGGCAACAGAGTTTAGGTAGGTGGTACTTGTAAACGTAACATCCAAGTGATTGGCAGGACCCAAGGTTTTCCAGCAGCGGAATTCCCAAACCATCACACTGCCTCCATTGGCATGCGTTCACCCTACATTGCATCCTGGTGCCATGTCTTCCCCAGGTATCACTACTAGCACCTAAAAACAGAGAAAGTGCACCTTTTTCTGAGAAATTCCTATAAAAACTTAGAATACACTGAGGTTTACTGAAGATTTGAGGCCAACTCGGTTAACCTCAGAAAAATTTTTTCTGAGGTATCCTGAAGTCTGTCCAGTTTACTTAAGTTTGGACAACACCTCAGTAAACCTTGGTTAAATTTTCCCGAGACACACCGAGGATTGTCTGGCCCACTGAAGCCCAGAGACCACATCGGTATTCCTTGGGAAAATTTCACTGAGGTAGACCGAAGTTTGTCTGCTAGGCCTATGCTCACACCAGTCCAAACTGCAGTCCAAACACCAATTAATTATGCAAATTACCAGAACTATATGCTCAACGAGGTTACAGTGTAATTAAGCCAGGCCCCAGATGCAGTCCAGATGAGGTACAGGCTTACAGTACTGAATTTTGAATATATTCTGAATACTGAACATGTTTTTGTTGTTCTTACTATAATGGTGGTGGTTTGCCCTTTGCCAATTCCTGTATGCAGCACAGACAGAGCAGGGTGAAATAAGCCTGTACTTCATCTGGACTGCATCTAGGGCCTGGCTTAATTACACTGTAACCTCGTTGAACATGCAGTACTGGTAATTTGCATTATTAATTGGTGTTTGGTCTGCAGTACTGGAGGGAGGTCTTTAATGAGGCATGTGTTTTGACTGTCTTCACACCTCCCCTTTGTTCTGGTGTGAGCATAGGCCTAGCAGACAAACTTCAGTCTACCTCGGTGAAATTTTCCCGAGGAATACCGATGTGGTCTCTGGGCTTCAGTGGGCCAGACAATCCTCGTTGTAACTCAGGAAAATTTAACTGAGGTTTACTGAGGTGTTGTCCAAACTTAAGTAAGCCGGGCAGATTTCGGGATACCTCGGTAAAATTTTTCCGAGGTTTACCGAGTTGGCCTCAAATCTTCAGCAAACCTAGGTGTATGCTAAGTTTTTGTAGGAATTTCTTGGAAAAAGGTGCTCTCTCTCGGTTTTTAGGTGGTAGTAGTGTAAGTACCACACATGCACTAAGCCATCCACGTGATGTAAGAGAAAACATGATTCATCAGACGAGACCACCTTCTTCCAGTGCTCCATGGTTCAGTTCTGATGCTCACGTGCCCATTGTCGGGGCTTTCAGCAGTGGACAGGGGTCAGCATGGGCATCCTGACTGCTCAGCAGCTACGCAACCCCATACATAACAAATTGTGATGCTCTGTGTGATCCAACACCTTTCAATCACAGTCTGCATGAACTTTTTCAGCAATTTGAATTTCGGTTGCTCTTCCGTTGGATCAGACCAAACAGGCCAGCCTTCGGTCCCCATGGGCATCAATGAGCCTTAGCCGCCCATGAACCCGTCGAGGGTTCACTGCTGTTCCTTGGTAAGTACTGACCACTGCAGACCGGGAACACCCTACAAGAGCTGCAGTTCTGTAGATGCTATGGCCCAGTCATCTAACCATCTCAATCTGGCCCTTGTTAAAGTCACTCACATCCTCATGCTTGCCCATTTCTCCTGCTTGTAACACATCAACTTTGAGGACAAAATGTTCATTTGTTGCCCAATAAATCCCACCGACGGGTGCCATTGTAACAAAATAGTCAGATATTCACTTCACCTGTCTTTGGTCATAATGTTATGGCTAATTGATACATATCCTCAGTGTTAAATATGCTAAATTGACATTCAGCAGTGAAAGCACTACGATGCATCGGGTAGCACGGTCTCAACCCAGCAAGGTCGTTGTGGGTTTGAATCCAGGCTGGGGCATCTCTGCATGGAGTTTCCATGTTCTCTCCATGTTCACGTGGGATTATTCAAGGTTCTCTGGTTACCTCCTAGACTCCAAAGATGTCTGGCTACTTGTAGACTCCGAATTACTTGCAGGTAAAACTGTGTGAGTGAATGGTGTCTGGCTGTGCGTACTGCAGTGGATTAGTGAAATGTCCAGGTGCATTTTCACCTCCACCCAATGCATGCTCGGATAGGCCATAGAGACCCCACCAAGAAAAAATAGGACCAAGGGTCCAGTAGCTTACCGGCAAGCAATCTTATTGTGATGATACAAGTTATGAAAATTTCATGTGAAGTTTGACCTTCGAATTATTGAAGGTCAATGTCAAGGTCACTAAATAAAAGTTCACGTACATTTATAAGACCCCCTGTAATACCCAATCCTAAGCTCTGAAACAGTTTTGATGATAAAAGACATTGAAAATTTAATATGTCAATTGTGAACATCAAAGGTCACAGAGGGTCAAGTTGAGGTCAGCAAAGAGACTTCATATATGACTTTATAAATGTCTCTATACAGACCTTCGCTCCATTCGTGACCATTTTAGTGATAAAAATCAAGGTAATTTCACTGCCAAGTTTGACCCTCAAAGGTCACTGACAGTCAAGTTGAATGCCACCAAATGAAAGTTCATATGTGATTTTCTAGATGTCTGTAACACAAAACTAGGCTCCATCCGTGACCATTTTAGTGATACAAGTCATTGAATTTTCACTAGGTCACATTTGACCTTCAAAGGTCAATACAAAGGACACCAAATGAAAATTCATATGACTTCCTAGATGTCTCTAATAAAAACATAGGCTCCATCTGTGACCATTTTGGCAATACAAGTCCTTGTAATTGTATTAGGTCAAGTTTGACCTTCAAAGGTCGCCAACAGTCAAGTTGAATGTTCATGTGTGACTTCCTTTAAGACTGCGATACAAACTTAGGCTCCATCTGTGACATTTTTAGTGATAGAAGTCATTGAATTTTCACTAGGTCAAGTTTGACCTTCGAAGGTCATTATGAAGGTCACCATATGAAAGTTCATATATGACTTCCTATACATCTCCAATACAAACCTACGCCTATATGTAACAATTTTGCTGTCAAAATTGTTACATATTACAATTGTTACAAAATTATAAGTCATTGAAATTTCACTGTTAAGTTTGGCTGTCGAAGTTTACTGAAGGTCAAGTTCAAGGTCACCTAATGAAACTTCATACATGACTTCCTATATGCCCAGAATACAAACCTAAGCTTTATCTGTAATAGTTTGGTGATAGAAGTCATTGAAATTTCACTGTTAAGTTTGACCTTTGAAGGTCACCGAAGGTCAAGTTCAAGGCCACCACATGAAAGTTTATATTTGACTTCCTATAAGTGTTCAATACATATGTTCCCAATCTTCAATATTTTCAAGCCTAGAAGAAGCCTTTGAAAATTGTAACTTTTTGCTTGACCTCAAGTTTGACTTTTGGTCATCTGAGGTCAACTTTAACACAGACAAAATATAGGTCATATATGACTTCCTATATGTTGATAATACAAACTTAATCTATCTGCAAACATTTACCTTCCACAGGCGATTTTGTCCATTCTCCGTAAGACCCAATGTTAAAGTACAGCGCCCCCACTAGACCCACTTCCGTCGATTCAATCAAAATGGCACTCGCACTGTACATAAAGTGCATCAAGATGAGTTGATTGCCAGATTTAAAAAAAAAAAGTTATGAGTTTTTGAGAAATAATTTTTTGAAATTTCAAGTCCTATCTTAGAACATTGTTAATATCGAGGGCTGACTGCAATTAACAGTTATGTCCAGATGTTTTACATTGGACATAACTGTTTATTGCAGTCAGCCCTCGATATTTTCCTTGACCTTGAGTTTGATCTTTCAAAGTCATCTGAGGTCAACTTTAACATAGCCAAAATATAGACAATAATCCTGTGCCATATACAGCTCTACTGTATGAAAGATTTGTTGACCCGATCTAGACCGGGCTTTTTGGGGCTTCCTGGGGCGGGCTGGTAACTCTGTGTTTAGTATATTGATTTCAATATGGAGCCTAAAGACCACCTTAATAATGGAAAAAAACTTCTATCTGTTGGTAGTAGCAGCTATCATCATAGGAAAATAAAATAAATTCAATGACATCATCAAATTAGCATAAATTAATTCTACTTAACAAAGCTCACATTTAATTACATAAGATATTGTAAATATAATGGAATAAGTATATGCTAAAAAGAAAATCTGGAAACTACATTGATGAAACCAAAATTGGCGATTTTTTGTCAGACATACCTGTTAGAAAACCGTTGCCATGGAAACGGCGAAGATGGTGGACTTGACTTATGCTGGGTGCACACTACAGTTGTTTCCAAATCTTTTAAGATCTTAAAATCACGGGGGGCTGCACACATAACGATAATCCTTGCCGATTTTAATCAACGAGCTGTGTACAAATTCGGTCAAGAAAAGGGACTCTGCACTCTACAGCTCCCGATATCCTTATTTTCCAAGACTTCACAAAAACTCGCATGATCAAACGTGACTTCGGCGTAATTTCCCCTTTCCTGGACACAAGATTTTTGAGAGTCCAGTGCAAGCTTTCTAGTGTTAACGCGAAAGAAAGCTGTCTCCAGCTGTCCGTCAGGGCTCTTTTAACGTTAGGTTTGTTTTGCCAAAATGCCAGACAGTTGTTGTGCTATAGTCTGAGCTGTGTGGGGGCTCTAACATAACTAACGTTAGGGATAAGATAAATAAATAATAGCTACAACTTTTTCTCAGTGTCGGAGATCGGCTTTACAGGTTATTGCAACAAAGTTTCAATATTTCAGCAGACCGTTTATGAGCAACGCTGCCTCTTGTAGCAGTAATTTAGCTCGAAAACAAAACTAGCCATACTTGACGTAACGCCCTTAGTCGGGGCTGAGGGATAAAAAATGACTCATACAAAGCGCCTGTCAATCAATGGCAGCCGACATTTCCGTGTGAAAGCCTTTTATTTCTACATCCACTTACTTTCTCCGCTAAGGAGGAGGCAGAGCTCGCCCTCGCAATGAAGCTAAATGAGCATCATTACACCTCTTCTGCAGCTGCCAATTAGCTCTCATCAGAGAGGACCGATGAACCAACTATTACAGCGAGGTTAAAATCCGTAACGAATTACACTATTTAAAAAATGTTTTCATAAAGACATTGCCAGACAGAACAGAATAAAAATCAAACAGAGAACTGCAAAAATTGCGATGGGTACTTTCACGGAGCGAGCACTGCAAACTACGCCCAACCGTAACCAGAAGGGGCCAGCGTGGGTGCAGGCTACCATTCCAGGCTTGCATTTACACACCTGATTCTACTAATCAAACATTAGAGCCATTGCTAAAGACCTTGATTAGTAGGATCAAGTGTGTTACTGCACAGCTGACATAAAAGCCTACACCCACACTCGCCCTCTCTAGATAAAGAACAGAACTTCTGCACTACATGCTCTGACTCTCCCATCGGAGGCACTGTGGGTCACTGCTATGGAACAACTGTGGGAGCAGAACATAAAATTCAGTCGCAACAAGATGGCCACCCCAGCAAAGAGGGAAGTCCCACCCAAGTCCCACCAACATTTTAATCTCCGGTATGGTGAAATCCGCTGCATGACTTATGTTCAATTAAGTTTAGAATGTCAGGATTTCTTTAGAATCATGCTTGTGTGGTTTAATTTCACAACAGAAAAGAAGATTAAGAACGAGAGAAAAAAGAATTCACATTTTCTCTCCTCCTAAACAAAAATGGTCCATTTTAACATTTCAGTCTGCCACAGTGTAAGGTGGAGCTTGAGTCCATTCAAGGCTGATCTTGTAGCAACGACCATCAAATCCAGGGGTGCGACAGAAATTCCTGCTAGCCTTGTTTTACAGTCTATAACAAACAAGCCAAGAAGACAGTCAGAATCATTTAAAACAGAAGGCAAATAAAAGGATAGAAAAGGCATTTGAAATGGTGTCAGACAGTAAAAAGAAACAGACAGGGATAGAAATCAGAGGAAATTCTGGGATGTCCCAGTTTAGTTGATGCAGAATTGTCCCAAATTCCCCCAAGTCACCCGCTAAGTTGCTGCCATGCTCTGCTTGATGACAATCTTCTGGCGGCCACCCCGGGACCCCCCGTCGCTAGAGAAGCTTCCGGAAGCATTGGGCAACCCGTGGGCGGCCACATACTTCTTGTACGCCTCGCGAATGATCTTGAAAGCGCGTGTGTTGGCGTAGGGGATGTCGGTGACAGGGTCGCGGTAGAGGGCGGGCTTGTGCGTCACGGGGCACACCTCCTGGATGGGGGGGCGGGGCGGAGGGGAGTGAGGGAACACCTGCTCGAAAGCGTCGTCGTCGCTGAAGGTGATGTAGGTGCGAGAGCACAGGCCTCCTGGGGGCTGCTGGGTAGAGGACGAGGAGGAGGAAGGGATGGGGTCAGATGGAGGAGGGGCAGTGGACAGGGCCTGCGGGGTGTCCTGGTCCAACCTGGAAAGAAGAGGAGAGGATGAGATGTTGATTGTTTTTACGTCCAAGACAAATTAGTTTATGCAAAAGGTAAAAGTACGCTAGCTACACTCCTGTGACAGCCCTAAGCAGTACTAGACTGAAATTTCTCCATAGAATGTGTGTGCAGCAACCATTTGGGAGTGCTGGTAATATGAACAAAAAAAAGCAAGTGCAAGAGGATACAGACATTGTTTCTATACAGCCAGACACACAGTTCACTGATCCTACTCCACACATTCTCCACGCTATAGTGAACTGGATTCTGACACAAAAACAGGGGGGTTTAACAGGAAGGTAAGTTGAGGAAAAGCAACTGCATTCAAATCTAGTCTCCTTCTCTTGTTCCTGCTCTGAATTGCGAAAAGACAAATGATAAAATAAAAAAGAAAGACGGACCAAAAACCAGCCCAGGGGAACTCCTCAAAACCTTTTGACAAACATAGCATGGGCAGATAGGATGGAAATGGGAAATGCAAGGTTTTGGGGCCATACCCCTCCACGTCCACGTTCTCCTCCTTCAGGTGGGCATCAGTCACAAGGGGCATGAGGACTGAATGGTAGCGGATGGTGGGGCCATCAAACCGCCTCTTTTTATCAACGTGCTTCTTCTTATCTGCCTCCAAACGCTCATAGTTCTCTGCAAAGAAACACAAGATGAAGAAACAATAAAACACAAACATTAGCCAGAGTGTGTTTTTACTCATAAAAACAAAAGCCTCTCCCGACCACCCCCCAGAAATCCCTAAATAACAAAAGGTTATTTTTTTAATCAAGGAGATGCGCGATAAGTTTATCATGATAATCGTAAGCGCAATAATAATGACTCCTGCCATGGTGCGAGCAGACAAGCTTGCTCCTTTCGTTTTCCACAAGTAATACCTCTTGCGCTTTTGAATTAACAGCTGCCAAAAATAAAAGGCCATATGAAATGCTTCCTGAAAAGAACTTCACCAACCGAAGTATTTCTCAGCGACATGCTTAACAGAGCAACTTTAAGTTCTGCAGAATCATCACCTTTCCAACAGGAAGTGCTCTCACCCTGTTCCCATTTACTTTGCTGAATTTTAATCAAACACTTGATTTGCTCAATTACCACTTAGAATCAACAAACAGTCCAACTTATTTTGATACCATTTCGGTTTGTCGCATGTTGAAATTTAAATGATCATGAAACAGCGCAGATTTGCCTGACTGCATTTGCCAAATCATTTCTGGCGTACATTCGACCATTTCATGCGAATGCGAAAATAATTCACAAGTCACATTCAATACGCTAAACGCATTGTTTTTCGCATTGCTAAGCCTACTTATAAATTTAGATATTTAAAAACCAGGGCCATCTTGAAATGAATGCATTTTGAAAGAATCTTTAATAATAACCACAAAAATGCTGCTATGAGAGATGGAATTCAGACAAGGTTTTTTTTAACTAATTACTCTGGTTTTTGGCCCCCTTTCTGACATGGAAGCCTCGTTGGGTCTGTCTGCTTCTCATTATCATTTTTAAATCATTCTAGGGTACATATTGGTCGTGATTACCAGGTTGGCGAAATAAATTGCATGATTCTTAGTTGTACAAAGTACACAGGAAGAGATTCAGGCTGGCTAATCATGCAAAGGTGAAAAAAGCTGTCCAGCCTTAGCTAGTGATTAGCTGACTTCAAAGCACAGCTTTCTTCCCAGTAGCATTACAATGTGGAGAATATTTTGCTATGGGTATCTAACGTGACTTGTGAATTATTGTCGCATTCGCATAAAATGGTCGACTGTAAGCCAACAATTAATCTGGCAAATGCATCAGGCAAATCTGCACTGTTTTATGGTCATTTAAATTTCAAAATGTGACAAACAAAAATTATATTAAAACTAGACAGTCCGGTCGGCCATGACAGCATGGGTGTAGCCCCCGAAAGCCCACTTTTTCCCTTTTTTTTTCTGCAGTATTCGGCCAATAATTGCAGCCTGTACAGCGTCCACAAGGAAATCTCTATGTTTTGCCATTAATTTGCGTATTATTCTGCCATTACTGTCCCCATGGCAACCAAAATCGATAGGTGTCATAAGTGAAGCATAACACATGTCCATACCAAATATGAAAGTAACCAGTCAAAAATTACAGCCTGTACAGCGTCCACAAAGAAGTGTGTATGTTTCAGCACAAATGTGCGCAGTATTTGGCCAATACTGTCGCCATGGAAACCAGAATCGATAAATGTCATAAGTGAAGTGTAACACGTCCATACCAAATATGAAAGTTATCCTCAAAAATTGCAGCCTGTACTGCGTCCACAAGGAAATCTCTATGTTTTGCCACTAATTTGCGTATTATTCGGCCAATACTGTCGTCATGGCAACCAAAATCGATTGGCGTTATAAGTGAAGTGTAACATGTCCATACCAAATATGAAAGTAATCGTTCAAAAATTATAGCCTGTAGAGCGTCCACAAGGAAGTGTCTACGGACGCGGATGTGGCGGCGACGGAGACGACACGCGTGAATCCATAGTAGCCGCCCAACTTCGTCCGTGGGCTACAAGATTAGAATGTATTGATTCAAATTAGTAATTAAGCGAGTCAAGTGCCTGATTGCTAATTCAGCAAAGTAAATGGGAACAGGGTGAAAGCTATTGCTAGTTAAAAGGTGACAATTCTGCAGACCTTAACATTGGTCTGTTAAAGCACGTCACTGAGAAATACTTAAGTCAATGAAGTTCTTTTCCGGAGGCATTTCATAAGGCCTTCCATTTCTGGCAGCCGTTAGTTCAAGATCGCATCAAGTATGATTCGGGCAAAACCGAAGGAGCAAGCTTTGTCTGTTCACCCCATGGCGGTAGTCATTATACCTGCACTTATGATTATCTTGATAAATTTATCGCATGTCTCTAGGCACCAGTTTAGCAGTCGATAAATGCACCTACAAACTTTGGTAAAGAAATATTGAGCAGTTTCTGAGTTATGGACTCACAACAATTCGGGAACGCTGAAACCGACAGGGACCTAGCCATAAACAATGTTTCCCCTCCCTCCCTCCAGGGAGGAGACATAATAAAATCTAACAGACCTGTAGTTGTCAGTATTTAACCCCCTTGCCAGAGCCACAGGCGCCGGCATCTAAATGATGATGTCACTGTAAGCACGTAACTGCAAACATGGAGCACCTAGCTCTAGATCGAACATTCATGAGAATGTGGTGCCCTAGAACTATTCAAAAGATGGGAGTTATGTCTAAAATGGTGAAATAAATGTTGCATTAATCACATCTCCCCATAAAGGCTGATCTGCCACCAGCCTGGCATATGTGGCCACAGAGGGTACCAGCACGGTTCCAAAATTAACTTTTTGACTTACTTGCCAAGTGGCTGATAGAGGAAAAAAAAATGACCAGCCAATCAGATTTTTTACCAGCCAAAAATATAAATGTGTTTTTATTATTGCAGTTTACTATTATTACAATATAGAGTGTCTTCCTGGTCTTATATACAATTCTCAATCAATATTATAGTGTAACATAGTTATAACTGCAGCCTACACAGAAATATCAATACATTGGTTTCAAGACTGGCAGACTTAATATGTTTGAAATCATGAATTCAGTGGTATTTGCCTTTAAGTGCAACAATTAAAATCAATTATGGAAGAATGCGTGTATTCAGAGTTCAGTATTCTGTCGTGAAGAACTGCGAAGAAAAAAGAAGCAATAAGCTAACGATATGATTAGCTAATAAAAATGGTAGCAAGTAGGGATGGGCATCGATTTTCTAATAGTCGTTCTACAGTCGAATATCGAATACCTAATTTGACAATCGTTTTTATGCGACAAAAAATGAATAAACACGGAACAGAAATGAACGTCCTCTCTGATGATGCAACGCGTTAGACAGCCTATGGGTGTCGCTAACAGTAAAACCTCCTCCAGCGCAGTAGGACCATCGCCAACTGTGTCTAAAATAACAGAAGAACAATCTCATGCTACCGGTATCTATTGACGTGAATGTTAATGATGCAGAAACAGCCTAGTAAAAGTTTCGTATGGAACCCTTTTAAAATAATCTCTTTCGCCTCAGGCTTTGCCAAAATCATTATGGCTGGCCTATGTTGTGCACGTTGTTTGAGACTACTTTCTGTAAAACAGTTTAATTAAAATGTATTTGCATGTTTTTCAAAAATGAAAATGGAATTTGCTATTGATTTACTGCTGAATCTTTCCGGTATTACGGCGGTAATTTTCATTTGTTCACTTTTTTTTTGGATAGGTCCACGCATTGAGAAATGGGAATATGAACGATTTTAGAGGACCAATGAATAGACCTAATTTATGAAGTCACGATCAGTTTCTTCAGCGCACTCACGACAGAAAAGACTTGTTAGCCAATGCTTTTTTTATCCCCCGCAACAACGTAGTTGCGGGGGGTATTAAAATGGGGTCTGTCCGTCCGTCCGTCCGTAACATTTCGTGTCCGGGCTATAACTTTCTTCCTAATCACCCGATACTCATCATATTTGGCATGGAGGTGTAGAAACACATAAAGGGTGTCATGAAAAACAATTTTGAAAATATTTTCATCATTTTTGCATTTTGGGGCAAAAAGTGACAAATTCGTGAGATATCTGTAAAGTGTCCTGTTCGGGCTGTAACTTTCTTCCTAATCACCCGATACTCATCATATTTGGCATGGAGGTGTAGAAACACATAAAGGTGTGTCATGAAAAACAATTTTGAAAATATTTTTCATAATTTATTGCGCTTTGGGGCAAAAAAGTGACATATTCATGAGAAATCTGTAAAGTGTCCTGTCCGGGCTGTAACTTTCTTCCTAATCACCCGATACTCATCATATTTGGCATGGAGGTGTAGAAACACCTAAAGGTGTGTCATGAAAAACAATTTTGAAAATATTTTTAAAATTGTTTTGCTTTTCTTGACAAAAAGTGACAAATTTGTGAGAAATCTGTAATGTGTCCTGTCCGGCTGTAACTTTCTTCCTAATCACCCGATACTCATCATATTTGGCATAGAGATGTAGAAACACATAAAGGTGTGTTATGAAGAACAATTTTGAAGATATTTTTACAATTTTTCGCGTTTTGGGGCAAAAAAGTGTCAAATTTGTAAGAAATCTGTAATGTGTCCTGTCGGGCTATAACTTTCTTCCTAATCATCCATTTATCATCATTTTTGTCATGTAGGTGTAGAAACACATACAGATATGTCAGAGAAACAATTTTGAGAATTTTTTTTAAAAAAACTCACATTTATGTAGGAAATTTGTAAGCAATCTCTTATGTGTTCCGTCCAGGCTATCTGAGGTATCTTGGAGATATGTTGTCTTTGTAGTGTAAAAAGACATGTTAAAGGTTTGTGACGATAAACAATTTTGAAAATATTTCATGGTTTTCATTATATACTCCGAAAAGTGTTTGATTTTGTTTTTCATAACATTGATTGAATTGCCAAAGTATTATTAACAAAGTATACTATCTAAGAGAAGCTAACAGATGTCACAATCTTCAGGAAAAAATAATTTGTGAGTTGCGGGGGATATTGCTTGACAACGTCAGCAGCTTGTTTTTTTTTTTTTTGGCGATGTAGGCACTGTCATTTGGTCTACCCTGTTTTGAATGACGAGAACTTGTTTAATTAAATAAACCGCGTGATATCCTTTTTAAACGACGAGAACTTGTTCAATATAAATTGTGTGATTCCCCGTTGTAAACGACGAGAATAAGTTACTTTTCAATTAAATATACCGTGTCATATGCTGCAAATGATAAAAGACGAAAAAGCTGTTTCTGCCTTCGCGTGAGTGTGCAAGTACGTGCATATGCGGTGAGGTGGGGTGGGGTGTCGATTTTCGAATAATTTTCGAATACTTAGCAGTGATTATCTAATAGTATTTTTTTTTTTTTTTCAGAAACGCACATCCCTAGTCGCTAGCTAGCTAAAATTACCGAGCAGGCTAATAAATCAGCTAGATAACATTTACTAGTTAGGGACCTTAGCTATTGTCCTTAGCTAGCAAGCAAACAAAACAATGAAATGAAATTAGCAAGGAAAGCTTTTTGGTGGGTAACTTTCGCATATTATAAAACACATATTAAATAAACTCACTTGCACATCCATGCTAAGTCTGAAAATGGTCTAGCTTTATTATCCCCCGCCACACGAAGTGGTCGGGGGATATTGATTTGACCTCCGTCCGTGCGTCCGTCCGTCCGGGATAAAGGGGAACAACTTTTCACAAGAAATATTCGCGATAGGATAACCAAATTTGGTGTGTAGCTTAAGACCATAAAGACCTTGATCGAATTCGAAAATGAGGCACGCGTGATTATTTTTCCCGGAGTTATTGCCCTTGATTCACTTTTTTAAACTCTGTTCACGGTATATGTAAAGGGGAACAACTTTTCACAGGAAATATTCCAGATAGGATAACCAACTTTGGTGTGTAGCTTAAGACCATAAAGACCTTCATCGAGTTCGAAAATGAGACGCGTGATTATTTTTTCGGAGTTATTGCCCTTGATTCACTTTTTTTTTTACTCTGTTCACGGTATATGTAAAGGGAACAACTTTTCACGGAAATATTCCAGATAAGGATAAACCAAATTTGGTGTATCCTAAGACCATAAAGACCTTGATGGAGTTCGAAAATGAGAAGCACATTATTTTTTTCCCACAGTTATTGCCCTTGATTCATTTTTTAACTCTGTTCACGATATGTAAAGGGGAACAACTTTTTCACGGAAATGTTTTGGTTATCCTAAGACCATAAAGACCCTATGGAGTATCTTTAAAGAAGACATTTTTAAAGAAGACATTTTGGCGGGGGATGTTGTTGACCATGACTACTTGTTTACAATAGCGTGTGCAGTCCGAAAAAGGATAGCCATCTTCCGAGCTGTAGTATCGGACAATTATACGACGGCCCTGACCAATGGTGTAGCCTGGAGGGGTAGAGCCTGAGCCCTGGAGACTGATGCGCATTTGAGATGAAGTTTTGATTTCTCCTGAAACATGATGTTCTCCACCTTCATAGTAGAATTCCCAACGACAAATGAATTGTCTCTGGCCTTTTCTTTCGCGGGGACGACAAATAGTACACAACATAACTGTGCTCTCAAAGCAGGTCTCCTGTGGTTTTTCCATCCGAGCTCTCGGAACGGTACTTTTTTTTTTTTTTAAGTTACAGAGCCCTGCGCTAAGAGCACGCGAGGAATCATCTGGGAAGCTGGAATGACCAACGTGTTTTGTGACATCACCCAGCAGCTTTCTCCAAACAGTTTTTCCCTGCCTGTGCTTATTTTTCTTGCCAGCCACAATGGCAGGTAGTCTCCAGTACGTACTCGCCAGAGCTAAAATTTACCAGCCATTGGAGAGTGGCGAGTGTTAATTTTGGACCATGGCTACCAGGTATAATTTCATTACATACAGTGATTATGAAAAATGTGTCCAACCTCTTAGCAACAACATAAAGCCATCCATACGCAAATTAACATGAATGCAGCAGTGAAATGCTGTTTAGGGGAAAAAAAATACATGATAAATTCTGGAGTCGTCAGTAAACCATCTAAATCTCCAATGTAATATTAATATAAAACAAAAAGTGACAGTAGCTAAGACTTTGAGAGGTTAATTCAGCATTTTTTTTTCTCCCATTTGTGAACCCCCAGCAAAAAATATGAATCAGAAAAAAGATCCATGATCAAAAATGGTCCCTGTTCAGTGTTGTTCAGTCTTAAATCTTAATCATGGCTCATCTAAGGGCTATAGCTGTTTTATCTGAAGACAGACAACATTGATTTTTAAAAGGAGTATCACTTTAATTATGATTAGTTCCTGATGAGTTGTAAACTACCGCGTAACGAGACCTACTTTTTTTGTTTTACTTCAACTCATAAGTGAATGCAGGATAAGTTTTCAAAAGACATAGTTGAGGCAAAATAACATTACCCACTCATCCATTCCCCGCTTACCAAACAAGATGGAAGTTAATAATCAACGACAATGGGAAATGTAACACTTACATCATGCGCAATCATAAAGCCTGGATAAGATGCATACGACTGAGGCAAATGGTAAGTTGTTCTGCTTGCTACATTTGAATTATTTCCATTAAATAATAATTTTTCATTGTTGAATGTTAGCTAGAATTGTAAAAGCCAACTCATAGCTTTTGCCTAAATAGTCTATTTCCTCTGGTAACTAACACATGACCACCAGATGCACTGATATTCCAAGAGAAATAGAGCAAACACGAGTTATGTCTGAAATTAGTGTTAATTTACCTGTGGATTGATCGGAAATAGCAACATTTGTAAAACTTCATGCCACTACAGTGGAATTACAATAATATACTTCAAAGTCTTGCATAATGTACGACATAAAATGACGTTGTCCATATGTATTGCCAACACAGAGACTGTGAGTATAAGTCTGAAATATTTTTCATTCTGGGGACTAGATTACATCACATTGGAGGATTGTATCAAATTTTCATGGCCATATAACTTTCAGTTCATTTTCTGTTTAGTTTGGAGAGCGAATGGATAGATATTATATGAGGCCTCCTCATTCTGACTGTCAAATACATTTAAGAATAATAATATTCACTTGCATTTGATGCAAAAGTTTGTACCGTGTGTGAAGGACAGGTGGTTGGTAGTACAAGACTGCATTATTTATAATTCACACCAAGGCAAAAATCTCTCCATTTTTTGCAGTTTGGAGAGGTAGGGAGTGGCTTGTATTTTGATTCACAGGTTATTATGAGCACTGAGTAACACTGTCAGCTTTAGCTGACTTCTGGTCAATGAGTTTATGATCCAGGAAATGTAGTTTTTACCTTCAAGCTCTTGTTTGTTTTTCAGCCAGTTAGTGCAAAACAACTTCATCTTTGAATTTTCATTAAGTTTCCTTGTGTTTGAGGCACTTTTTTGCGCCAAAATAATAATAAAAAAAACAGAAATAAGTTTTATTTCTGAATGATACGAGCATCTTGTTTCAATCATTTATCCAGTCTCTATAATGCCCAAATCCTGAGTTATAAAGCCTTAAACAGGGGTCATGCACAACTGACAAGGATTAAATTGATTTGGCATCTGTGCGGAGGGGTTAATAAGCGATATGGGGACCATCTATCACCACTTCAGCAAGACAAAGGATTTATAACCATTATTTTCCATTATAAATTAAGAAACTGCATATCATGAGACCATTCGCATTGGCACGTTAGCCGCACTAGCCAAACGAGCGTAGGTTGAGGATACGGGTTGGGATTAGGGTTAAACCATTTGCATTAGCATGTTAGCTGCAGGAGTCAAATGAGCACAGTTTGAGGAAAAAGGTTAGATTGCGTACATTAGATTGCTAGCCGCGCTCACCAATTTAGCACAGATTGAGGAAGGGGTTGGGTTGAGGGTTAGACCGTTTGCATTTGCACGTTAGCCACCCTCGCCAAATGATCTCAGGATGAGGATAAGAGTTGGGTTAAATGTTAAGCTGGTAGCATTAGCACGTTAGCCATACTCACCCAGTGAGCGAAGGTTGATCTCAGCGGTCAGCTTGGCCTCAGCCAGCAGCTCCTCTTGAGTTAGCGGCCGGTCGTGGTGCGCCCCTTTCCTACGCCGAGGAGCCACCTGCCTCTCCTGAAGCCTCAGGTACGTCAGCCGCGTGTGCTCCGTGGTGGACTGCCGCACCGACTTACGACCTACAGGGGGCGCCAGACACCACACACTGTAATCTACCGCCTAGAGCAGGGGACGAAAATCCTGCTCCAGAAGATCTATGGTCCCGTAGGTTTTTCACTTCAGAACAAAACAAAATGCACCCATTTGGCAGAGTATGGGAGCCCAACTTGGAATACTAAACTAAAAGGTTGGGATGAAAACCAGCAGGAAGGCAGGAAACCTGTGCTCTATAGTAACAGTTACAGCAGGGTGGGCACATCATCATCCCAGGTGGCCTCCCTCAAACTGGCCCCAAGACTAAAAAAAAAAAAAAAGAGTTATAAGGGGCCCTGAAAATACATAACAAACCCCAAAATATGGGATGGGACTAATACTTTCTATGAGGTCCTCCTGCAGCTCCAGGGGTATGAGCCGGTCGACCTTGGCTCGCTCCGTTTTGCGGGGCTGTTCCGATGCCTTCTTTGGTTTAGGCTTTGGCTTCACCACCTTTATGGGCTCCTGGGGGCCGAGATATAATTCACCAATGTCAAACTGAGCATGCTCAAACCAAGACACTGAAATAAAATTCACTGATGTGAAACTGAGCATGCTCAAACCATGTGACGTCACATTTCCATGGTAGCACTTTTTCTGGATGACGTCACATTTCCACAGTAGCACTTTTTCCGGATATAAACAAACTTTTCAAATGGTGACAACAGAGCAGGGTAAATGGATCAGTGTTATGTTCCAGAGTGTAGAGATCAATTGGAAAATCATACTTGCATATTTTATTACTTTTCTTATGATCCAGCTCAAAGGAAAAGATCTAGACATCCCTGATAAGGTAGCTAGCTATTTATTTTTCTGCGAAACGCAACGAGACATGCTGATTGCTGTCAAACACCACGATTCAATGCGAAATTGCACGGATGAAAATCTGAATAATTAATTTGAAAAAAAAAAAATCGCTGCTTTTTCAGTAATTGTGTTTCGTTGTAGCCTTTTGTTCATTGTATTATGAAACAAGAATGGAAATAAACTTCACATAATTTTTCAAATGGCAGTTATAGAATATTTAAAGTGAAAAACCTCTCCAACATTGATGAAGCATTGAACACTGCTTCAAAAATGTTCAATCTAGCTGCCATTGCCACAGCACTGCGGAGCAGCGGTGACAACAACGACGTGGGTTCGACCCCCGGTCATACCAGCCGGCAGTGGTCGGCAGCTTTTTCAGAGCAGCGCACAATTGGCTTCGTGCTGCAGGGATGCAAACTGGAAGGGGAATGCCGTGTTGGGATATTAAAAATAGAGGTTTTGTTCGTTGCTCAAGCGTCTCCTGTTGGCCAACCGGGTGCTCGTCAAGCTTGCTCATGATCAGGTATCCTCCGCCCTCCTTCTGAACGTGCAAAAGTTTCAGCCAATGAGTGTAAAGAAGCAGTAGTTGACAGTCGCGTGCTTCAGAGGAGAACGGCGAACCGTCCCTCTTTCCCGAGTTGGCAACAAGGGGTCGCATACGCACAAGCTTGCACATAGTTCTCGAATTGGGCATTCCAGATTCGGGTGGGATTGGAGATGCCAAATTAAAAAAAAAAAAAATGTTCAAGCAACATTTGTTTGAAATGGCATTTCGTACGGCTCCTGGAAGTTTTTAGCTAAAATGATTGTTTATACCCAGGAAATTCGCAACTATGGAAATGTGATGTCATCGGTTTGGTCTTCCATTCATAATTCATTGTCATCTAACTGAGCATGCTCAAACCAACACAGACATTTGTGAATTCAATCTGCACCAAACTGAACATGCTCAGACCAAGATACTGGCACATAATTTATCAATGTCAAACCGAGCATCATCAGAACAAGGCACCCAATGATATAATAGACAAACCTCCCAACTTAAAGTGACTCTAAAAAACTATTCAATTTTGATGATTTTGGCTGCATCTTTGTTTAGCAATAGCCACAAAAGGTTGCTCTTACGCTCCAAACACAAGAGATTGTTCAAATCAAAGCTCTTCTAAGGAAAAACGCCTTTTTTACTCTGAGGATAATACAGCAACAGGTTAATCTGTAAAGTCTGAGATATATACTTGCTTTTAAATCACGTCCACACAGACAACCAGCTGCTTCATGGACGGAATTTTTCACATACATTCATCTGTACTTTGCAAGTTGCCAGAGGGTTGCACTTGAGGACATATCAGCGAACTAACAGACCAGACAGTGGAGAACGTCCAGATTTTCATGTAAAGCCCTGACCCCGTCACATCCCCACACTGCCCCTACACAACCCCTAGCATTCATCTGCATATTGAACCTTGCAAATGCATAACATTAACCCATTAAAACCTACAGACCCATATATGGGTCCTTCAAATGCAACTGCTGTATTCCAACCTATGGAACTTCAGGCCTATTTTAAATTCGACTGGACATACCGAGGTTTTCAACGACTCAAAATATGTCCTGCTGAATTACAGGGAAGTCATGTACAACATTTAGATACTTCCATTTGATGTAATGTTGTGGCCATAAAAATATGGCATCTTGGCTTTGAATATTTCACTCAATACAAGTGTGATGTAGCTTCAGTGGAGCACTGAGACCAGCAGATACAGGCAATGTATGTGACACTGTCCCACAATACGAAAAAAAAGGGTTTTTTTTTTGATATTGAACAAACTTAAGGGAACAGTAAGTGTTTAAGGGGTTCACTTTTGAGGACTGCCCCAAACAAATTCAGGATACGCAATGCAGCCTTCAAGCACACACCTATGCATAGGTGAAAACAAGCGTATAAATTAACTAAGGACAACAAATAGTGTCATTGCCGGCTATTTGGATTTTGGAAGGTTCCTTTCTCTCGCAACTGAGAGTCTTTATGTCTGAATACCTGGCGGTGTTGTCGCATCTGGCAAAAAAATTGGGAAACAGCATAAAGACATGAACCTTCAGGGATTAAAAACAATGGATGAATACTGCCACAGTTATACCAGCGTGAAGATGATCAGATGTATTTAAGGACTGCCACATTACGCTTCCTAAAACAATCTTTTAGAAATGGTTTGTTATTTAATGTTCATTATTTCCTTTACAGGACCAAACCATGAACAAAATAGAGTATATAAGATTATGTAAAATATCTGATCACTAGCCATAGTCACCGTCATCAGTAGTGTTATGGTAGAATAAAGGTAAACAAATCGGACCCCATTATTATCTTCATTAGCAGTGTCCAATCTTATCTGAAAAGGGCTGGAGTAGGAGCAGGTTTTTGTTTCAGCTACTGATTCAACTAATTCACAAATTACATTCTTCAAGCATGACTTGGACAAGTTAATAAGATGCGTCTCCGCAGCACTATAACAGAAGACGGCACTCAGCCCCGCCCCTTCCAATAAGATCAGACACCCCAAGTCAACATTGTGTGGCTATAACATACAGCAGCGGCAACAAACCCCGTAATTGGAGATCAACCATCCTTTAATTTCAACCTTGATTCTGCTAATTAGAAGCTAAATGCAATCTCTGGTTGTTGAATGAGGTGTACTTTATTACAGTTGGAGGCAAAAATGATAGAAAAGTAAATCTCCAAGTACTTGGTTGGTCAGCCCTGCTCTAGCTGTTGCATGAGATGTGCTTTGTTATGGTTGTAGTGAAAACCTAGAGGACAGCAGATCTCCAGGAAGAAGCTTGGTTACCATGGAGACACAGGCTTGACGCACTCTGACCTTGTAGGCCTTGGTGACAACTCTTCTCTTCCTCCGCGGTTCGTCCTCCTCCTGGTCGCTGTCGGGTTCATCACCCTCGTCAATGTCGAAGTCACTGTCCACCTCGTCCTCTGTGTCCGATTGATCGCCTTTATACTCGTCATCTCCTGATTCCTAATCAGAATGGAAAAACACAATGTCCCCAGGTATTTTTACTGCCAATCACCCCAGTTTAGCTCAGAAGCAACAGCTTTAATTTAAAGATATTGAAATGGATGTGATGTGATCCATCAAGAAATAGCAATGCAGTCCATTTTACACAACGACCTCAACCAAATACTAGCAAACCACACAGCAAAATCAGAGATACAGCCATTTTGTAGAAAACAAACTACTTCACTTATTGTAAACATTATATTGCAGACACTAAATGCTCAAAGTACATATGATACGACCAATTTAACACAGAGCATTTTAAAGTGACATTTGCTATCCGGTCACAGAACCATAATAATCATTACATAAGTAAGTGACCCGTGACCGCGCATTTATATCCATATTTGGTGATCCACGGGGTATTTTTTTTTTTTTTTTACGGTCATCAATGCACAAGAGCATCGAGATGCCGTACAGAAGAAAGCAAGTTTACATTCCCCACTTTATCAATCAGATGCAATATATCATCGTTAAGCCGAGGCTGATTAACCTGACAGCGGCAAGCTTGCACGCGTGTCAATCTTCTTGTCATTAGAATGCGAGTAACAGCAGCAACCCGTTATTATACAGGATGGCCGGCTGCACTTAGGCATCATTACGGTCCTTATTTAACTCGACAAGCAAGCCAAAAAGTTCACCGATATTAGGAACGTTTGCGCATACATCATTGAATCCACCGTAGGTCGTCTTGTAGAACTCATCTTCCTCTTCAGCATCCAGTAATTTGGACATCCGGTTCCCCGCCGTCTTGCGGGGAGCTCTACCGAAGGCTAGACTCATTTTGATCGATCTAATAATGCATGTCGCAGGGAAAACAACCAATTATATTACAAAATAATTCAATTACATATTTTTCGAACATAATGCCTTTGTTACATTTTGCAACAAATGTTAGCATATTTTCGAGAAAACAGTACTTCACTGATGCAGCCAAGATTATCAGGTATGCCAACTAACATTTCATTTAAGTGAATCTGCACAGCTAACGTTAGTTACGGATGATGGCAAGCTAGTTACCTAAATACAAGCCGGATGACGGACGGCTCGGAGTCAGTGAAAATGACAGAAGTATTTTGTAAATATAAATATATATCTTACCAGAAAGTCACGAAATGAAGGAGAAACCCAACTCTGAATTAGTATATATTAGAAACAAAATTTCGCGCTCATTATTGTTCTTTTCTGTACCATGAACAGCGCGGCCATTTTCCTTCTTCTTCGTCTGTCACGTCTCCAATGGGAGGGTGTACACCACCTACAGTGCTGGAATGAAAACTGCAAGACAACGAAATTATTTCTTCGTCGCCTGCGTGAAATACGTTAATAGAATCAGCAAAATTATTTTTCAGACACGGAATTCATTATAAAGCAGACCATAAAATTAATAAGTATTAAAATATTATATTTGTGACATTCCGTGCTGTCTGCTAACGAGAGAGTACCTTGCTCTTATTTTGAGCGTACGACTTTACCCAGGAGATGGTGCCAACACTCCACATCTAACGGAATCACAACTAGTGCTCCGTTCTCAAGATTTGCCAGTCATCCTGCAAAGGCATTTTCTTTACCAATGACTCATCACAAAAAAAATCACTTCTCGGCAAGCTAGCTCAGAAAACCACCAATTCATGCTGATTGGTGACGATGTCTCTGGGAACAAATAGTAAATGGGCAGCCCCCTTTATATCTTAATCAATTATCGATCCAGGTATGACTTGGCCAAATCTCAGTATTCCAGGGATTTCCCAGCATCACTGTAATTACCTTCATCAAGGGGATTGTTTTACCTTCAGTTTGTGGGTAAGTTTGTTAGTTAGCAACATTACGGAAAAAGTTATGGGCAGATTTTTTGTAATAAAATTCTTACCAGAGGTGTATCTTGGCCTAACCTAGAAGTGATTTCATTTTAGGAGTGATCCAGATCAAATTCTGGATCCTGAATTTTATTTTACCTGTGCGTTGGTACATAATAACGCTACTAGTATATTTCCCAGACGTGGAAGACCGTTGGGAGAGGTATGCACTTTCTGAGTGCTCTTGTTCAAATTATTTGTCATGCCCACGTTTTTCGGCACAAGAGCACAAATTAGAGAGCCTGAAAACATAGTTTAGAATTAGGAGATGGCATCTGGTTGCTCTGTGAGAGGAAGACAAGCTGGTGGATGAAGTGTGATATGCTGGGAAATGTTCTGCTGGGCAGCCCTGACTATGGGGATGCAAGTGGCACCAGTTTGATGGAGCTGTTTTGGCAGCACAAGGGGTACCTTCACTATGTTAGGCAGGTGGTTTTAATATTGCAGCTGATCAGTGCATGTGTGTAAGCATGTGCCTTATGAGAGACTGTTGAACCATCCAGGGTGTGTCTCTGCCTCTTGCACAATGGAATGACAATGGAAAGCTTGCTGGGTTGGTGGTCAGGGCAGTTAGGTGGACTTGTAAAACAACAAAATTTCCCACAAGAGACTGGTGTTCAATTCCCAGTGCTGCGAGTTCAACATTTCACAGGGCGAGCCACCACTGTCTTTTAAAAGGCTTGACATTCTTTTATTAAAAAGAATCAAATTGCCTTTGCCTAACCCTGAACCCTAAATTAACCCCAACCCTAACCCTAATGGAAACCAAATCTTAACCGTCAGGGAGGAGTAAATTCACTTAAAGCCACAATGTTTTTTCCAACCGCTTGTTTTCTAGGACACAAAGCGTCTGTTACTTGCAGTAATTGAGAAACAGACCTCATATGGTATCAGAAATGCTTTCATGGGTTATATTTGAGGGTATGAACAAATGACCTTTGTTGTCAAAAAGGTTGGAGGATACATTGGAGTTGGGATATACTCCAGTTCAATCCCCCGGCCCCTCCCCATGACCCTGAACTGGAATAATCGGGTAAGATAACAGATGGCCAAACTCCGAGAACCTTTCCCTGAGTACCTGAATAACATTCTCAGAGAAAGCACTTTACTCTGGGGTATAACCAATAGGGCGCCGCCTAGAGGTTACCCCAGTAACATTACAACAATAAACCCAGGTCCCTATTCACAACACAGCACTGCTACCCCCAGATACCATCTCAGCATCTTACGGGAGCGTTGCTAGCGTGCTGTAAACACTGGTACTGATTAACACGCTCTGAGCAGCAGCAGTGTTTTCCAGTGACTTTTCAGGAGCACAAAAGATATGAGAACCACGTCAAATGAAACCGAGTGAGCCGCGCAAAAATGCTCTCCAGCAGCATTTTCAGAATTCATTGATAAGAAGTCAAAGCTACGTGAAGGAAAGTCGGAGCTGAGAGTGCAGTCTCATGGTGCACATACCAAGATATCTGCAGCTTATTTTTGGTTGTTAAAGAGATAGCATCTAGGTAATGTTTGAGTTAATGATTAGATTACAACATCAAGCAGAAAGAGCGCATATTTGTGGTGAGGTTGAAAAATGAAAACAAAATGGCACTTCTCACCTCGGTCTTTTTAGAACAGTGACAGCCAATACAGTTTACAGAGATCAACTGCCCTGTATATTCTCTCTCCAGACATGACACAGGACACCTCACTACACAGCCAGAGATGTTTTTTATGTTGTTGTTTAGTCTAATCAGAAGAGCCAAACAAAGGCTGGAATGAAAACTTGCTGGACGGCAGATCCTCAGGAGAGTGATTGTCTCCCACTGTTGTCAAACATTTTCAGACTAGCCATCATATACTCCATTTTTTCCACCCAATTGAAGAATGAATGATGTGGAACTGTTGGGTATATAATGGGAAAAATGGTTTGGGGTCATTCAGCATAAATCACGGATCTATAAAATCTGTTGGTGTAACATCTCCATACCCCTCAGTTTTTACATGAGATTTTAAATTTAAATAATTGTCCATCAATTGGTTGCCTGTAGCACTCAATCCCATTTAAGAAAAATAAAAAATAAAAAAATAAACGGATCACGTGGTGGAGAAAAATGACTTTGTCCAGGGATCACCAAATATGGACCTCGATCCCAAATCCAGCCCGAATTTTCTTTTCTCTCAGGAACTTAAACAGGCAACTGAACGAGTGCCTCCGACTGTCCTATTTGTCTTTACACCTGACTGTAAAGGGACCGTGGAAAAGCACAAGACCACAGTATAAATACTTGCAGAGCTCTGATCCCCCCCCCCCTTCATGCTTGTAATGTTATGATCCATATGCAGTCCGCCAGGTGTTTACTTTCAAAATTCACATGGTAGGGCCGTCCCGCCCAACATCTACAGGAACTGTTTTTCTTCCCATCATGCGCTGTCAGACTAATATCGATAGTTATGCGGCCCACGGGCTGCCGTGAATTCCGCGGAAACAGAGCCGCACAGCTGTCATCACTTGATGTGGGCGTATGCAGGTAGTTTACTTTGGAATTTTTTATTTTATTTATTTATTTTTTACTTTTTGCAAAGAAAACAAACTGGCTTGATTTTTTTTTTTTTTTTATTTGATCGAATTGCAGGTAGCAACAGAGTGAAATGTTCAGCCAGAAATAAAAAGCGGGGTGGACAGTCGTAATTAATGTCAGGTTTAACGAAAGCGGGGATAGCGACGTCTAGGTGAGCAAATAACGCCAAACTCTTTGTTTTATAAACGGCCACTAGATGGCTACACCACGAGCTTGGTAGTAGTAACTGTTCAGAAAACTTACAGGATCATCACTAGTTTGCAGAAAATTCCTGCTAAAAGCCACCGTTTTCTGATCATGCTGGTTCAATCAGTATTTATCACTTTTCACTGGTCAACCAGCTGCACACCAGTTGACCATAGTTCACCATATCAGCCCAAATTTATCCAGTCAGAGACCAGCTTCTACTGGCCACCAACCAGCGCTGACCTGAAAAAAGTGTTGAAAACCATCTTCAACCATTACATAAACTATTTGAAAGCAGCTTAGTAACCCAATAATTAGCAACAGGGGAGGGATAAAGCCAACGGTTGTTCAGAGAGACACTACACAATATAATCAAGCCACTGTTCTCGATGAGAATGTGGGCAGTGCCCTATCGCCGTGCCAACAGCACGGGCGATACACTGAAAAGTGCTGTGCCCAGTGCCCACACTCAAATAACCAGTTATAAAAGTTTGACCAAATGTAAACCAGCCAGGGCTGGCCGAGGCTATGCTAACATATGCACAATGCAGGCACACACACACATTCTAGCGCTCACACGAAATGAGCATATGCACTCCCGGGCACTCCCGCAAAAATGTAAAACTACACACACACACACATGCTGACACTCACACTCTATTGCCTTCAATTACAGCTCTGCAGCTTGTAACTCAGAGACCAGTGATGATGTTTCGCTAGTGCAGTACCAAGCTAATACAACTAGCACTCTGACGTAGCAGAAATTATGCAGTTCTGTAATGCAATTTCTCCTTATGGTCTATTAAATAGGAGAAAACAGGATGAATGGGGTCAAGGTCCAAGGTGCTTAGTCTACAGTCATATCTGTTGAAATCGTAAAAGAAATATGTGCAAGTACATGCCCACGCAGTGGTAGCTGGTAGCATGGAGGTTTCAGCCAGCACCTATAAACCACTCCTGGGACTTTATCCCAGTTCTCTCAATCACTCCATACTGGCAAATATTCCTGCTGACATTTTTCAAAGGGGTTCTTTGACACAGAGCAACATGTTTTCAGTGGACCTGCCTAGGTTATATAAAGGTGAACAAGAGCAACGCAAGGCGTGGCATATGCCCCCGACTGAAACAGTTGAAGAACATGTACAGAAAGCCAGTGTTAGGCATCATCCCCTATGTATGACCATTCAGGTCACCAAAAATCATAAACTTGCATCGAGCGGTATTCACGTTAGAGCGCGACAAAGGATTTCAAGATGCCTGCCGTGGCGGCCATATTGGTTGGCGGAGCGAGCTGAAAATCGATAGGCATCATCCCCTATGTATGACCATTCACCCCACCAAAAATGATAAACCTCCGTCGAGCGGTGTTCACGTTAGAGCGCAACAAAGGAAAAGTTTACGACAGGACGCCCGGACGGACGGAAGGGGTGAAAACATAATGCCCCTGACCAACTCTTTCGAGGTCGGGGGCATAAAAAAATGACAACAAACACTGAAAGTCAGAATGGGTTTGAGTATGTGTGTGTGCTTGTTGTTCATGCTCCAGTATGTGTCTGCGTGTGCATGTGTATGCATGAGTGTGTATTGGTGCATGTATGTGTGTGAGTGTGTTTGTGTGTATGTGTATATGCATGTGAATGTAATTGTGGGCAAGTATGTGTATATGTGTGCGTGTATTTTTCAATTGTGTGTGCGTGTGTGTGTATGTGATTGTCTGCATGTGCATACGCGCATGTACGCAATGGTGGGAAAGTGCGTGTACGTGTACGCATATATGTGATTGTGAGTGTGTTTTTAGAGCACCTGCTGTCTCCCTCAGACCTGTTCTTTCCCGTTGTAGTTTCAACAAAAGGTCGAGCATTCCGATGTGAGTCATGTGACCAGCCTCCCACGCTCTCCCCCCCCCCCCGTTCATGCGGTATGGGCTATGCCAGCGTGTATGAATCATTAAACGACAGGATTGGCTTACAGCAGGCCTTTGATGTCTGACGCCCACGCAGCACAATAATCCCTGTAGGAAGAGAGCGAGCACATCGCTCGCCATGGCTGCGGCACCGAAACTCAGGCCCAAAAGCGTTAAGAATTTAACAATTCATTTATTTGTCGGCGAATAGTTCAATAGTGCATGTCTCTCAACTCTTAACTTCAGTGACAAAAAGATAAGTGTTGCGCGCACCTAAATCCTCCTTTCAAAATATCGCTTGCTTTTGTTTATTTTGCAGCTGACAAAAAAAGGTAGAGAATGAACTGAAAAATTGACATAGGGCTCCCCCCTTCCTCAATATCCCTCCAGGGTTGGTATGTCTTTTTTCTGTTAATCACATGATCGCCAAAATCTCATTAAGCCAGTGAGCAGTAGATTTTGTTGGAATGTTTTTTTTTTAAAGTTCTACATAAAGGTTCCAGAACTCCATTGCTTTAAGCCTGCAGGTAGCTATTGTTACACCAGCAATGGAATGTTCTGAGCGTTCTATTCTCTTCCCTTGCTTTCAGACGCTGGAGGTAATTGTTACAACGACATTGCAATGTCTCCTTTAGAACATTACAATCGCATTTTCATGACCCTGCACGCCCAAAATGTGGGCGATCTGCACGCAATGACGACAATCCAAAAATCCAACCAATAGCTTTGACCTGCACTTAGTAATGCATTGTCAATACCTGCAAGACCTGTCCTTTACCACATCATAAGCGATGAGTGGCAGGGATCAGCTGAGAACTGAACAGCATCTGTTCTCAGTGATGGGTGGGGCTGGTACGCTTGATGACTTAACCATGACCAGTGGTTTCACCCCAAAGCACTGTGGGAGTACGTCAAGGCTGACGGCACACGTTGCCAAGACTTTGACTAAACAAACCAGTCAGCACCAGGGAAGCATAACAGCAATTCTGCAAAAATACCGACGGTTTCAGCCACAAGCAATTCTAGACAGTCATATTTCATCACACCTTTAGCTGCTTGATGTTAATTTTTTAATCAAGGCTTAAGTCTGACTTCTTTTTTCCAGTTACTCATTCAGAGAGGTTTATGCACATTTGATCAGACTCAGCCACTGAGCGGAATAGAACACATATCTCTCTTCTCCCTCTGTGCTACAATTCTTCATCCCTTCATTCTTTCAATCGGTCCTCCTCCCCTCCCCTCACTCTATCCCTCTATCCTACCAGTCATCTACCCTTCCCTTCTACTGTACTTTCCTGTGCGTTTATACTCGGTAAATTTCTGGGGAAAAATCTTGACAAGGCTAGTCTAAAACAATGGCTGCAAAGCTCATTTTGCCTGAGTAAGTAATGTCCAGCTATGTTCAGCCTCACAGTGAGAGCGCATCATTTCTATCATCATTTTTATTCAATAACTCTGACAGTTCATTAATACCCCTGCTGTGCTTTCAATTGCTGGTTTTATTCTATGGCTAAATGTGTGTGTGGGCGCTGCTATGCCGAGATCAGGACTGAGAATTTGTAAAATTTCTGAGTAGGAGCGCTGATCTGGTAAAATTCATTTTAATTGGTTTAATGGTTCATAAAAAACATTTTATATTCACCAATAAAAACAAAAACTCAAAAAACATTCCAAAATACAGCCATGCAATAAACCCAGAGCAACAACAAGAATGTAATTGTAATGCCCTTCCCCCTAGGCATTCTGGATTCACGGCCACCTGCCCTCACCTAATTATTTAATTACCACCTCTGATCTCCCTCTTAATTAGCACACCAGGTTTTCCTCAGTTGAGTATCTTTCCTTTGTCCATTTAAGCCTTTGTTGTCCCCTCACTGGCAGGTGTCCGTAGTTTGCGGCAGCACTCAGTTGACAGCACTCCATTTTTGTGGTCCCTCTGAAGTTTTGTACGTGTGTTATTTGTTCACTTCATCTATTTAATAAATCTACGTTCCTGCACTTGGGTCCTTCTATTTTCCATCCCTCTCCTGGTGCCCTTTTAACATGTTTGGGCACCAGGTTATCACAGTAATCAGAAGAAAACTAATGATCAAGCGAAATGAACCTCAGAAGAAGCGTCTACCGTACAACATAACACAACTAAAAGTAATTTAAATTTATGCTCAAAATAATAAAGACAATAGTACAATCAACACTAGGATCAGTTTTGCTTTTCTTCCTTTCACAGTGGAGGTGGGCAGGGGAAACTGGTCCAAGATCAGGCTTTTCATGACAGCTGGTGCCAGGGCAAGGACAGGAATGGAGTTCAGCCATCTTGATGAGGTCAGAGGCCGGGATTCCTCTACACAAATGAGTAACTGTCAGTGTAGATAACTGATGGTGACATCTAATGGGAGTGACCAAAATTGTGGGTTTCTGTATCCATTCATCAATCCTTTACCTGGACCACTTATTTCTGTGCCGGGTTGCAGGCACCATGGACCATTCTTTTGCATCCCTCATACCAATGGGCAAAAGAGTGTCCAACTAGAGGCACTCTGACAGTGCAAACCTCTGCCAAGGCAGCACAGTTGAAATCTTGCTGAGTGAACATGGCTCATAAGAAATTTAAGGATCAGTTCTGTCCCTGATGCAAAATCAATCAACCCACAAAATTTGAGTGATATCGGTGGGAGCGAAGTTCAGTTATTGTGTGTCATAGGATTTCAAGATGGCTGCCGTGGCTGCAACAGGTCTCAAAAAAGTTGGGACACAGGCAAAAAAGGGCTGAAAAAGCAATTAATATATAAGAGAATCAGCTGAAAGAACATTTAGCAGGTAATTAAGTTAACTGGCATCAGGTGTGTAACATGATTGGCTATAAAAGGGATGTCTTAGAGAGGCTGAGTCTCTCAGAGGTAAAGATGGCCAGAGGCTCTCCAACCTGTGAAGGCTTGCGTAAAAAAATTGTGGAATGCTTTAAAAACAATGTTCCTCAACATCAAATTGCAAAGGCTTTGAAGGTCTCATCATCGACAGTGCATAACATCATCAAAAGATTCAGAGAAACTGGAAAAATCTCTGTGCGTAAGGGACAAGACCGAAGACCTTCACTGGACGCCTGTGATCTTCGAGCCCTCAGACGCCACTGACTCACTGTCACGATTCTGTCTTTGATACTACTAAATGGGCCCAGGAATACTTCAAGAAACCACTGTCTGTAAACACAGTCTGCCGTGCCATCCACAAATGCCACCTAAAACTCTGTCATGCAAAAAGGAAGCCATTGTTGAGCATGATCCAGAAGCGCCACCGTGTTCTGTGGGCCAAGGCTCATTTAAAATGGACTGTAGCAAAGTGGAAAAGTGTCCTGTGGTCAGACGAGTCCAAATTTGAAATTCTTGTTGGAAATCATGGGCGTCGTGTCCCCGGGCTAAATAGGAGAAAGACCACCCCTCCTGTTATCCACATTCGGTTCAAAAGCCAGCATCTCTGATGGTATGGGGATGCATTAGTGTAAATGGTAAATGGACTGCATTTATATAGCGCCTTTCTAGTCAGATGGCACAAAGCGCTTTACAATTATGCCTCTCATTCACCCTGGCGGAGGCTGATGTGCAAGGCGCCAACCTGCACATCAGGAGCAGTGTGGGGTTCAGTGTCTTGCTCAAGGACACTTCGACACATTCTCTGGAGGAGCTGGGGATAAACCAGGATCCCTCCGATTCCTAGCTTTGCCGCTCTACCTCCTGAGCCATGCCGCCCCTAGTGCATATAATAGCAAATAAAGGTTGTAGAGCAACATACGCTCCCCTGCAGATGACATCTATTCCAGGGAAGGCCTTGTGTATTTCAGCAGGACAATGCAAAACCACATACTGCAGCTATTACAACAGCATGGCTTCGTAGTAGAAGAGTCCGTGTGCTGAACTGGCCTGCCTGCAGTCCTGATTTTTCACCGATCGAGAACATTTGGCGCATAATTAAACGAAAAGTCCATCAAAGGAGACCCAAAACTCTCCAGCGGCTGGAAGCCTATATTAAACAAGAGTGAGATCAAATTCCAATGGCTAAACTCAAGAAACTTGTCTTTTCAATGCCCAGACGCCTCCACTCTGTGTTCAAAAGAGGGGATGCTACACCATGGTAAACAGGCCCCTGTCCCAACTTTTTTGAGACCTGTAGCAGACATCAAATTTGAAATGAGCTCATTTTGTGGATAAAATTGTTAAATTTTTCAGTTTCAGCATTTGCTATGTTATCTCTGTTCTATTGTGAATAAAATACTGGCTGGTGTGATTTGAAAGTCATTGCGTTTTGATTTTATTCACAACTTACACTTTGTCCCAACTATTTCGAAATTGGGGTTGTACATAAACTGTCTGAGAACTGCCTCTCAAAAAGAGAGCAGGGGCATTCCAGCACTTAGTGAGTGACGTAAAAATTGGGACACTGACATGATTTAACAGGTTCCAGTTCCTCCACTTGTTCGCATGACTTGGCTCATAACACATGATTAGAGTTGAGGGTAATTACATTCCTAATGGGAGAACCAGGTTTGTCATACAACTCTTCAGTTGTGTCACTATCTGAATGTTCACAGAAGTCACTGTAAGTATCACACTGGAAGTCAGTTAGTGTTGTATTGACTCTGTAAAGCCCAATACAACCTGAAAATTTGTCGAAAGCTGTTTTAAAATGTCATTGAGAGTCAGAACATCTTGCCCTTAAAGTTGTCTTATCTAGGGCGCGAAGTTTTTGACTAGCCAGTAACATCGCAAATCTTGCGTCTGAACTAGAATTAAGAGTAAACATTTCTCTAACACAGTTTACATGATTGCTATTGAACTCGTTCCAAAGTCGGAATAAAATTTGATATTTTACTATTTAAACTAAGAACCGGTATGGGTTGCAAGCTCCGAAACAAAACAATTCCCTGCTTATGTAAGGTCATTAAGTTCTTGCTGCCATAAGCAACAGTGAGATATCTGTACGCTTCCGGAGGGTTGAGGGGAAAAGTTCATATATATCTCAATTTTTAGTTTTAGTCTTTTCATGAGTCTTAAATTCTTGCAGGAATACTGGGTAGCATTTTGCTAAATATGTATAGACTCGTGTAAAAATATTAACTCTCAATTACTTATGACCCACTAGACACAAGTAGCAGTGTCTATATCTCCAATGACCCTGCCATCTGCTTGTAGTTTGTTTTTTACTTTGCACAGAATGTTTCTGGAAGCCAGCCTTTGGGCAGTAGGTATGTAATTCAAAGCCAATAACAGCGTGCAGGGTATGAGGGCAGGACTTTTTGCGAGGCAAATTTCCAAGAGGAAGCTATGAAAATGACGGACACACTGCAGAAAATGTCGGAAATATTGTGAGGGGAAACGTCAAGAGAAAAAGTTTATTTCAAACCTAGAGGAAATTTGGGGTTAGCCTTTACCCACGAGCAAACATTAAAGGAGATGACGTGGATTTAGAGCGACACAAAATTGTCCTGTTTTCTATTGGTTAGCTTAGTTAGCTTACTAGCTAAAGTATGTGCTTTTACTTTACAAAACGTGTTACATTCCAAAAATAGTAGCTAGGTAGCAGTGTGACTTTACATGCGAGCAGAGTGTGTACACACTTAGTCCTACTATCAACCAATTCAGGGCTACATGTCTGATGAGCATATAACTCAAAAGGCTAGCTGACAACAGCAAACAAGTAACAGTAATTTTGAGATAACTAGCTAAAATTTTGTTTGAGCTAGCTACCTAAGGTTTGTACAGGATGATAGTGTGTGTATGTAGCTTGGAGCACAGCTTGAATTACAGTCGGGGAGTGCACTTCAAGTGTGGCTGGGTTGTGAAGGAGGGGCCAACTTTGAATGTTGTGCTTTCAAACAGCAACAGACAAATCCTTCTCAGCATACCATTAAATAGTAAATAAGATGCCTCAATTTTTTTTTTTTTTTTTGCCAAATTAAACTCTCTTACAGAAGCTTATTGCTGCCAATGGAAAAAAAAAAAAAAAAGATTTTTTTTTTTTTCCCACAGCTTATTGCTGCCAACAGGGGGGGGGGGGATTTCACAAAATATTCTCCTGACTTACTTAACGTCCAAATTTGCAAACCCTCGCTTTGCACTGAATTCACTTCTTGAGCACCCAGTGACTGGAAAACAAAAGATTCAGTTGCCATCTCCTGCCACAGCTGAAAGCCATCTCACTGGAACTGCATGTGCAGGGAACCACGAGTAACCAGCTGGGATTAGTTTCAGCAAAATAGAAAACTTTTGTTTCTTCTGTAAAATAGAATACATGCTGCCTTTATTTCTTCTCTCATTGCTTGCCACACACCCAACATATTGGACGGTTCATGGTCAAACATAATGAATAATGATGATCAATCAACAGCACTCCTTTCTTATGGTTTTTTTTTCACCTGGCAGCAACATTCATGGATGATTTTTTTTACACCTGGCAGCAACATTCGTGATTGAAAAAAAAAAAAGGTTCACCTGGTGGCAAAATATGGTCGCACATTACGCATGCCACACTATCTGCAACATACATCCACATGTATGTTGGCATATTGGTACACATGTCACAGAGACATGACATAATTAGTAATACAATGTCTTGAAGAAACGTTTATGTTCAGAAAGGAATATTTTGATATTCATGTTGCCATTGAGTCATCTCTGTCTTTGTGCACATCTCAGTGATTATTGTTGTACATTGATTTTTGTACTTAGGAAAGGAGGAGTAAATCTAGAACCATGGTTTTCAATGCTGGGACCCAAGCAATGAACAATTTTCTTTAGGACTATCTGAGAGCAGCCTGATTTTGGTAATCAGGGGCTTTGTCATTAGGTGATCAGCACATCTTGTGTGTTAGCGCTGAGTAAGAATAGAAATGTGCACCTCATTCTGGCCCGAGGCATGCAATTTGAAACCACCAGAGTATTAATACACTGAATTGACGAAAGAATGGGGAAATCTGCTCATCCAACGTCTCATTCCAAAATTGTAGGCATTAAGAAGGAGTTGGTCCCCCATTTGCTGCTACGACAGACTCTTCTGGGAAGCCTTTCCCACTAGATGTTAAAGCATCGCTGGATATTTGTAACCATTCCATCCACAAAAGCACTTAAGAGTTTGCATAGTGATGGCAGCAAACCACATATGCACCTCATTCTGAGCACTGCAGTAATGCTGTGACAAGAACAGGCCTTCCCCAAACAGCTCGAAGCATAAAATAATCTGGTATGTGATTGATTGATACAGCATTAAGATTTTCCTTCAGCAGAATTAAGAGGTCTAGCCTTAATGAAAAAGATGCCCAGACCAAATAGTCACCACGAACATTTGGCAATATACCGTAAAATGGGGTAATAAGAGACACTTTTGAGATTTTTTTTTTGATTCCTCCCAAAGCATCCTGGCCAAGTATGTGTCAAATCTGTTTATTGCTGTCAATCATAAAAGAACAATAGAATCATATCCAACTCACCTTGCAATTTTCAAGTACCTACCAAGGTATCATAAAAATAATGTATCATGACAGGGAGTGTCGAAAAAAAATTTGAATTTGCGTTTGAAAACTTTCCAAGGAAATTGTCCCTAGTTACCCGGCCGTCCCTTATTACCCCATTTTATGGTACTGTACTTCTCTACCATAAGAAAGGAGTGCTGGTGATTGATCCTCATTATTCATTATGTTTGACCATGAACCGTCCAATATGTTGGGTGTGTGGCAAGCAATGAGAAAAGAAATAAAGGTAGCATGTATTCTATTTTACAGAAGAAACAAAAGTTTTCCATTTTATTGAAACTAATCCCAGCTGGTTACTCGTGGTTCCCTGCACATGCAGTTCCAGTGAGATGGCTTTCAGCTGTGGCAGGAGATGGCAACTGAATCGTTTGTTTTCCAGTCACTGGGTGCTCAAGAAGTGAATTCAATGCAAAGCGAGGGTTTGCAAATTTGGATGTTAAGTAAGTCAGGAGAATATTTTGTGGAATATCCCCCCCGTTAGCAGCGATAAGCTGTGGGGAAAAAAAAAAAAAAATTTTCCCCCCTGTTGGCAGCAATAAGCTGTGGAAAAAAATAAAATAAAATAAAAATCTAATTTTTTTTTTCATTGGCAGCAATAAGCTTCCATAAGAGAGTTTAATTTGGCAAAAAAAAAAAAAAAAAAAAAAAAATTGAGGCATTTTATTTACTATTTAATGGTATGCTGAGAAGGATTTGTCTGTTGCTGTTTGAAAACACAACATTCAAAGTTGGCCCCTCCTCCACAACCCAGCCACACTTGAAGTGCACTCCCCGACTGTAATTCAAGCTGTGCTCCAAGCTACATACACACACTATCATCCTGTACAAACCTTAGGTAGCTAGCGCAAACAAAATTTTAGCTAGTCGTCTCCAGTCAGGAGAATATTTTGTGGAATTCCATTGCATATATATATATATATAAAAATTTTCCCCCCTGTTGGCGGCAATAAGCTGTGGGGAAAAAAAAAAATTCGAATTTTTTTTTTTTTTTTTTTCATTGGCAGCAATAAGTTTCCGTACTCTCTTACCATATGGGCAAATCTTCAAATTTTTAAACTTTGTTAGCAATCTTTTTGTCTGAAGTGTAGATATTTGACCAAAATGCTTAACAGAAATGACTATTTTCCTGTTATGTTCCCTTAGGTGCCCTTTGTTATCTTTGAAACTGACCGATAAATGTGGTGTTAGAAGCATGAGGAGATACTCCCGTTAGATTTCCTAACCGGACGATCAGGACAAAAACATTGCAGTCACAGGGGACACGGAAATGTTGAATCTAATGTGCTCAGGTCTCTGTATCATGACTCATGTTATGACAGGAATGACACTGGGGAAAATGCCCCATGATAAACTAGAGGATTTGAAAACCAACAGTTTACATTTAACCCAAGATCAATGTTAATATCTCTTATTTTCTCTTTCATACTTGCTTTCTATTTCACTCTCTCCAGTCATTTCTCTCTCTCTCTCTCTCTCTCTCTCCCTCTATCTCTTGCTCCCTTAACTTGCATCTTTCATCATACTAGAAAGATGAGTAGGTATTTGAATTTTACACAAAACAAGACTGGACAGAGAATGTGAATGACTGGTAAGTGCTGTAGAAAGGGGAATATAAAAGATTTAAGAGAGGGAGGCATAAGGGACAGGATATGAAATAAATGGAATTCAGGCTAATGCAAATATTAACATCGACAGCGAAGACAATCATCAACAAAGGGCAAATAAGGCTATCAGAGTAAGGGAGAGATACTAAGTACAAACTCAGCCTAAAGAAAAAGTGCTTTAAAAAAAACCAGCAAAGGTGTGACGTTGAAAGAGGGAGAGAGAGAAAGACAGGTATGGAGAGGTGAAGGGAAGGAGGTAAAGAGAACGAAAAGATGGAAAAAAGTTAATGATTGAAAAGAACAGAGCTCAGGAAAAAAGGCACCCAAGGAAAAGCTTGTGAACAAAGGAAAGGACAAAGACCTTAAAATCAGGAGGAAAAGAATGTGAGAAAAACACAGAGGGGGAAGGAAAGGGATGATGGAGCAGCCTTCCACAAGCAGACCAGAGTCACATTCCTGTCTGAAGGGCTTCCTGTACACGCCTGTACACACACACACGCACACGCACACGCACACATCCTTGAACTTATATCTTTGTGAGGACATTCGTTCATCCATTCATTCTTCCTGTATCTCTACAGCCTTTCCCTAATCTTAACAATAAGCAATGTATGCCTAACCCAAACCCTTACCCTAACCTTAACCTATCTCTGATTCTAACCTTACCCCTAACCTTAACTAATAAGTCACAATTTGCCTTCGTAGTTGTGAGGATAGGCAAAAATGTCCTCACTTCCCAATAATGTCCCCACTCTGCTGGAAAAAAAAAAAAAATTTCTGGTTCTCACTTTGTAGCATGTATAGGAACAGAAATACACACACACACACACACACACACACACACACACACGCATGCACACATACACATGCATTTATGCAACAAAACACAAACAAAAACATACACATGGACAAATATGTACCTATATATAAACATTTACATGTTCAAAAACACATACACAAACAAATATAAATATACAGCCATGTTCATAAAAATAGCAGTGCATAAAAAAAAGGAATAAAAAGCTTTTTTTTTTTTTTTAATAGCCTTCAGTTCCAAATTTCAAATGTATTGGAAACATTGCACATTTAATACCAAATCAAGGCATTAATAAAAAGTTTGATCAAGTCTGTGTTATTCTTTTACAGGAAGCAAAGAAAGGGGATATTAATCTGTTAAAAAATAACAGTGTGAACAATTTTCTCTTCGAACTCAAATTCTAAATTTAACTCAAGACTTACCTATACTTTAAATTACTGAACTAATATTTAGTTGCAGAACCATTGTTTTTGATAACTGCTGCGCATCTGCTTTGCATCGAGCCAACCAACTTCTGGCACCCAGGATGAACAAACTACATTCCATAGTTCCTGTGAATTTTTGGGTTTTGCTGCAGAAACTGTATTTTTAATGTCACCCTTGACATTTCCAGTGGGGTTGAGGACAGGAGATTGAGTTGGCCAGTCCATTACCTCGATCCTGTTCGTCTGGAACCAAGATGTTGCTCGCTTACTCGTGTGTTTGGGCTCGTTGTCTTGTTGAAACACCCATTTCGGGGGCATTTCCTATTCGGCGTATGGGCAACAAAATCTTTCCAGGAATTTTGATCTATTCAAACGTATCCATCATCCTTGGCATACGATAAATAGGCACAACACCATGGTACGAAAAACATCCCCAGACCATGATATTTGTACCACTGTGCTTCACTGTCTTTACAAAGTACAGTGGTTTGAATTCAGTGCCTGGAGGTCTTCTGACATACTGTCCACGACCACTAGACCCAAAAAGAACAATTTTACTCTCATCAGTCCGCAGAATGTTACGCCATTTCTCTTTGGGCCAATCAATGTTTTAACCGATTCTGCACGTCGTTTTTTCGACAATGATGCTTTACGGGGGCTTCTTGCTGATAGTTTTTCTTTGATCAACCGTCTTCTGACTGTAACACCACTTAAAGGTCATTTTATATCATTTTTACTCCTGGATAAGCAAAGCTTAGGAAGGAGTGCTGAGATGAGACTCGAGTGTCACTCACTTATCAATCAATCAATTTACTGTTAGCACGACCATGGGTGGTAAGACAAATATGATCTTGGCATGGATGACCAGTCCCTAATTCACAAATAGCTTATCCAGGAGTTAACGATAGTGTCACTGTGATTGATTTTTCTGGAGGTGATGACTGGCTGAATCTTTGCCACTCAGACTATTCTTTCATCCGTTTTAACAGTAGTTGCTCATTTCCTTCCGCGCGTTTCAGGTTTTTATTGCCATTTTAAAGCATTTCAGATCATTTTAGCTGAGCATCCTATAATTTGCTGCACTTCTTTATACATTTTCCCCTCTCCTGTCAACCTTTTAATCAAATTATGTTGTCCCTCCAAAATTGTCCCCTGCTCTAGGAATTGATTCACCACCCTAGCATGATGGGGACGGGCGTTATCATCCATCAAGATGAAATCAGGGCCAACAGCACCAGCGTATGGTCTTACGTACACATTGAGGATCTCATCCCTGTACCGTACCCCTGTCATCGTCCCTCTCCCCATGACATGCAGGTCCGTTCTGCCGTTCCTGCTTATTCCTCCCCAGACCATAATTGATCCGCCACCATAACGGTTGTGTTCGTTGATGTAGGCATCATTAAATCGCTCACGTTGCCTCCTGTCAGTAAAGTCCAAGCAATATCGGGACTCATCAGTAAAGAGAACTGGAGCCCAATTGTTGTGTGTCCATGTGACATGATCGTGAGCCCTATCCAAATGGTCACGCCTATGACGCACAGTCAGTGGGATTCGAACACATGGCCCTCTTGAGTTGAGGCCGGCAGTATGAAGACAATTCCGTATCGTCTGAGTGGATACCCTGACCCCCGAGGCGTTATGAAGGTCATTTCGTGGGGTGGTGGCTGTCCAGAAAGGATGACGTTGTGCCTGAAGTGTGAGAAAGTGGTCTTGTCGTTGCGTAGTCGATCTCTGACAACCACCCCCATGACGGTGTGCTGCTGTACCAAACGTTTGATGCCGGTTCCACGCTCTGTTCACAACGCTTTGGCTGACGTTAAGTGCATTAGCAACGTGACGTTGCGAGAAGCCAGAGTCAAGCATTCCGATGCATCTTCCCAATTGCTCTGAAGTCAATCGACGTCTAAGACGTTGAGGAGACATTGTTATTGCTAAATGTAATGCAAAAAATTTGGGAACTTCCAAATTTTCACCAACAAGCAACACACACGTCTGAGTTGAAATGGTGAAGGGTTAGTCAAAGCCAAAATGTGAGGCTGCACGCTCATTTAATGTCATGAAATGCACGTGCAAATGTGTTTTGTGTCTGACTGCATGTCATTTATCCAATATATTGTTCATCAGTGGCAGTTACCAAATTTGCATGTCATTTCACAAAAAAATTCCTATGATCCCTAACAAATTTTGAGTATATTTTGAACATGCCCCTTTCAATGAATGGGTCAATTTGTCAGAACAAGCTGTGTGCATGTCATGACAGTTGAGTCTGTTGTTTTTCTATTGCACTACTACATCTTCAAGTAAATGATTTGCCATGCAGAAATATCACAGCTACTAATAATACAGTGATTCTATATATATATATATATATATACACACAGACACATTCAAATACATCCATCGTCAGCTGCTTATCTGGGGCCGGGTTGCAGGGGGAGCAGACTAAGCAAAGTGACCCAGGCACCCCCCTCCCCAGCTACTTAATCTAACACTTACCTGGGGAACCCGTTCCCAGGCCAGGCGGGAAATATAATCCCTCCAGAAATGCCCAGATAACCTGTACAGGGCTGCTCCTCTACAACATGCATCCGCACCAGATGCCCAAACCACCTCAACTGACTCCTCTAAACGCGGAGGAGCAGCATCTTTACTCTGAGCCGCTCCCAGATGTCAAAGCTCCTAACCCTATCCCTAAGGGTCAGCCCAGCCACCCTGCTGAGAAAACTCATTTTGGCACTGGTATTTACAATCTTAGTCTTTTAGTCACTACCCAAAGTCCATGACCATAGGTGAGAGTTTGAACGTAAATTGACCAGTAAATTTAGTGCTTTGCTTTAAGGCTCAGCTCCTTGTTCACCACGAAGGACTGGTACAATGCCCGCATCGCTGCAGACGCTGCCCCAATCCATCCGTCAATCTCATACTCCATCCTACCCTCACTCATGAACAAGACTCCAATATATTTTAATTCCTCCACCTGAGGTAACAACTCACCCCCCACTCGGAGGGGACAATCCACCTTTTTCTGGGAGAGAACCATGACCTCACATTTGGAGGTGCTGATCATAACATTATCTGCAAACAGCAGAGATGCAATCCTGAGGCCACCAAACTGGACTCCCTCCAAGCCTCAGCTGTTCATTGCTATCCTGTCCATGAAATCATGAACAGAACAGGTGACAAGGTATTCCCTTGGCAGAGTCCAACACTAACTGGAAACGAGTCCAACTAAATGCCAAAAAAGCGGACCCAACTCTGGCTTTGGTTGTACGTAGATTGCATAGCTCAAACATCCCCGATGCCCCATACTCCCTCAGTGCCATCCATAGGATACCTGGTGGGACACAATCAAAGCCTTCTCCAAGTCCACAAAACACATGTAGACTGGATGGGCAAACTCCCATGACCCCTCCAGTATCCGCGCAAGGGCAAAAATTTGGTCCATTGTTCCGTGGCCAGAACGGAACCCGCATTGCTCCTCCTGAATCCAAGGTTCGACAATCGGGGGAAGTCTCCTTTCCAGCACCCTGGCATAGGCATTCCCTAGGAGGCTGAGTGATCCCCCTATATTTGGAGCACACCCTCCCTTTTCTGAAAATAAGAACCACCACCCCAGTCTGCCAGTCCAAGGGCACTGCACTCGACATCTGCGCGATGTTAAACAGGGGAGTCAACCATGACAGCCAAACAACATCCAAAGTCGTCAGCATCTCAGAATGAATCTCTTCCACCCCCAGTGACTTGCCACTTCTGAGCTTTCCGACCACCTCAGTGACTTTCAACCAGGGAGATGGGAAAAGACTCACCTGAGTCCTCTGCATGTCCCTCCTCAATGGAGGGTGTGTCTGCCAAATTCAGGGGTTCCTTAGGAAGAGTTCCTTCCACTTCCAAACAATAACCTTAGTCAAGGTCAGCAGTTCCCAGCCCTGCTGAAAACAGCCTGAGTAAAGCCCTGCCATCTCGTCCTGAGTCGTCTGAGGGTTTGCCAGAACCTCCTTGAGACCACCCAAAAGTCCCTCTTCATGGCCTCCCTGAAATCCTCCCAAACCTAAGTTTTTGATTCTGTGACCACCATAGCTGGCCATGCAGTACAATGATAGTCTTCACCTGAGTCTTAATTCAGGAAATAAAGTACTTTTGGAGGAACAGAAGCTGGTGTCTAGACATTGTCAGTTCCAGGGACATCCATGCATTTTATGCGAGACAACGCCGAATCATATTCTGCACGGATTAAAAATGCACAGATGTGTAAGTGCTGAGTGTGGGCGCTAGATTGGCCAGCATGTAGTCCTGATCTGTCTCCAATTGACAATGTATAGCATATCATGAATTGAAGTATACAGCAACGAACAACTATGCAGCTGAAGATCTGCATGATAGAGGAATGAAAGAAAATTCCGCTTGTAAGACTTGACACACTGGTGTCTTCTGTGTAATGAATGCAATAAAGATTGAATGGTGATGTTACTTAGTGGCAAACAGTCAAATAAGAGTCATCACATTGTATATTTATAATAATTTACATTCACTTGGTTAGAACATGCAACATTGAGTTGTTGTCCTGTTTTCAATATAGTAGCGGGCGAATGGGCTTTTCTAATCGGTCCCTATTGATTGCATTTGCACTCTTACTGTCAGCAATGACGCATGATTTTTCCGTGCTATCTAGGCCCAATGTTATGATATAAATATGAAATGCGTCATGACATGTTGTTGTGAAAAACAAACCTTGACACCACACTGTCCCTTATGCTACTCGCCTTGTTAGTCATGACACATGGAGCCTGTTCCAGGAACCAGAATTACCCAGTTAGCCAAATAACCACAGAAGGTTAAGCCTGGGGGAGCTTTTTTTCCCCCAAATTCATGGTCCATTTTTACAAGCAGCCCGGGTTTTCCAGCTAACTTAGTAATCCAGCTTTGTGGAAACCCCTTCGCTCCCTTGTTAGTATAGTTTTAAGCAATGGACTTAATACAGCGATCCATAACTCTGATCTAAGACAAATGCCCAAACTGCAAGATTTTTTTCTCGCTAAGGAGTTATTGATCATTTAAAATAATTTTTATGACTTAAAAAACAAAGATTTATTTATTAAGGCAGGTGACTTAAGAACAAATTAGAAAGTGCAAGAATGACCTGACTTAACGGAACCATTCCTGAGGGTTGCCATAGAATTAAAAAAAACTGAATAAAATGGTATGTGACAATTTTAGTCTAAAATCGATAAGTCCATTGCGTCTGAACACTAATTTTAAATGGAAACCAAAACCAGTAAAATCTCGCAGGCGTCCGACAATCAAAAGTCCTAACATTATGATATGCATTTCATAACTACTCTCATAAAGTTAGTTCTTCAGATACTGGCCCTGTTTTGTTAGAAGTATATTAAGCATTCTCACGGGGCATGCGATCAGCTGTCTCCTTTCCGTGTCACAAAAATCTTTCTGTGACATCACAAAACCCTCTCACAGTAACATTCTACTGCTGTTGGACAGTAACAATCACTACTTGTGACTGATTGCAGCATAACACTGATTGTTTTACCAGGCTTAAGTAAGAAGTATAGAATTTTGAAACAGAAGAAATGACATGATTTTTGCATGGATGTGTCAAACTGTCGGCCATATTGGGTAAGACTTCTGCTGCTGTTCACTGTGTGTAGAATTCTATGGTCTTACTTTCTGATGACACTGCTGTTCACATTATTATCGTCCACTCTTAGCCAAGATGGTGCCCATTATTGGAACATTCAGTAAAACACTACCCTATGACAATGTCTGCTCTACTGTTTTAATTCTATGGTGAGGAGATTCCAACACACTAACTCTTTAACGGATTACACAGGTTCTAGCAAGGCCCTGAAATGAATTAGGTTGTATGCAACTATAAAGGTTGAACTGTGGGAAACAGCAACTTCAAAGGTGTTTTTTTTCTTCTGTGGTATTTCCATTGCATTTCTGAGTGCATTGGGGAGATCCCCAACACTGAGAGCGATGGCCCACGTTTCCACGAGCCATTTTCAGACAGCTCTATAATCTTGTGCCCTCGTTTGGGCAACACCTTCGTAAAGTAAAAAAAAAAAAAAAAAAAAAAAAGCCGTACTGCCTGCCTGATCGTATATCCACACTGCGGAATAAAAGCATGCAAACAGTGATACTATCTGAAATTTCAACATGGTTCACGGACAGTGTTGGGGGTAACGCATTACAAAGTAACTTATTACTGTAATCAGATAACATTTATCAGTAACGCAATAATGTAATGCATTATTTTGATGACTTAAGTAATCAGTTTACAGTTAGTAACAAATTATCTAATTACTTGCATTACTTTAAATTCTTCAACTATCGGCTGGATTGGGAGGCCAGAAAAACGTCTTCGTTCTTCTTCTTCTTCTTCTTCTTCTTCTTCTTCTTCTTCCTTTTGAGTTTATTGGCGATTGAGACCAGGGACAGAAAAACAAATCAGACGTCCATTTTCATGCGTGTTTATGCCAGCACTGCAGCCCTGTACTTGACTCACTTTTCTGTGAAGTGCTGTTTGGGCTGATTTTTACAACTTTGCTGTTGGCTTTGCTGTATTAAAGAGCATGAAAGAAAGATCTTGTGTGTGCCCTCCTTACTAGAATAAAGATTTGTGCTGATCTGGGCATATGCCAGGTTTTAACATGATATGGTTAATTAATGAAGTTATGGTGAATTTCAAATGATGGTGCAGAGTAATCTAAAAGTAGTGTAACTAGCAGTGTAACTATTTTACTTTAAGCAGTGAGTAATTAAGTAAAGTAAGGGATTACTTTTTTAAAAAAGTAATTAGTAATGTCTAATGCATTACTTTTTTCGAGTAATTACCCCAACACTGTTCACGGGATATGCACGGAAACACCGCGAAAAGTGACACTCTGAACTTGAATCTAGTATCAGTTGTTTTTTTAAGCCACAGGTCTGGAGCGTAAAGCGAGTCTATTTATGTAATATCAATAATTATGGACCGCGCTGCATCATCTATCCATATATCTGAGCGCTGTCATCGCCTAGGCGTCCGACAGGGTAATCCTGGCTGAGTGGACTGCTTTGAGAGGCCTGATTTTCTGCATGTTACGGCATGTCTCTCCTCGCCCTAAGTCTCACCCCTCTTCTCCCTCCTTTCCGTTAGAACAGAGTGTGCTGCTCCAACCAGGGTAGACGCGGCTCCTGGCCAGAGACATGAAATCACCGCCTGACATTCCAAGCTTATGTAACACTGCGAGTCCTGTTTGGCTGCGGGGCAACTGTGGTCACGCGCTGGGAAGGGCAAACTCTCCTGCTAATGCGTGTGAGCTGTTTTGTTCGTGCGACACGGCCATTACACATGCGACCAAGTACACAAGTCCGGACTAATACACAGATGCGTGCACATTGGCTCGTGCATACACACAAAGAGAAACACGAGCACACACTCACATATACCAGCGCAACATGAATATGCAGTGCACACGCACACATGCGTACATAGTAGTAGTAGTAGTAGTAGTAGTTCTTTATTTGTCCCCAAGTAGGGCTATTGTTTTGCAGTGGTAGCACCTACATTTACACACGTACACAAATCTCCACAAACATTTCAAAAACATAAAAGGTTTAAAAGAATATCGTAGATAAATATAATAAAAATAAATGGTGGTTTGGGGGGAATAGAGGTTATCTCTGTTTCCTAGATGAGTTCAGTAACTGGACAGCAGAAGGTATAAAGGAAGACACACAAACCAAACACACATGGTGAAATATAAATGCACACGCAGGAATAAATACGCATAGAGACACACACATGCAAGCACACTCAGGAAAACACATGCATATACATTTGCACAATGTAAGGACACACAAGCTCACTCACACAGAAGCACGCAGTATGTACAGGCATAGACAAGCACAGACACAGAAACTAACACATTTTTACAGTATGTACAAACACAGAAGCACACATAAACACACACACACACACAGAGGGAAACTTACATTTACAGTTCATATGGACACACACAAGCATACACCAGAGCAATAAAACAAAAATGTGAGTTTAGGCACAGATACACTGACACAAAGTGAAAACGCAACACCCATATTTAATCACCAAAAAGAAGAAGCAACCAATGTTTTTCGATTCAATTTTAATATGAATAGAAAAAGTATTCAATTGTCCATAACACTGTAAAGTTTCATTACATTATCTCAACAAGTGTTTCCATACGCCACTGTGAATGCACTGACCCTCCCCAAACTGTCAGTAGCGAGTGTGTTGTCCCTGTGCTTGGACACATGCGCACAAACGGCGAGGCATTGTTTCACACAAACGTCGCACAGTTGCTTGGGGAAAGTTCCTCCACTCCTCCTGTAGTGCTGCTGTCAACTCAGCGACGTCGCGTGGTTGACGTTGACGCTGGCGCACACGACGGCCCAGTTCAGCCCACATGTGTTCAATGGGGTTAAGATCGGGTGAAATGGATGGCCAAGGCAGAACATCGACCCCCTGCTTGTTGGAGAAAGTCTCTGGTGATGCGTGCAGTATGGGGACGGGCGTTGTCATGTTGGAACATGAACGGTAATCGTTGTTGTCCATGGTTGTTCAACAGTGGTTGGAGAACAGTCTTGAAATTTTATCCACATATCGTTGCGCCGTTAGACCTCCACAAATCACAACAAGTTCAGTCCAAAATCTCACATTAATTGCAGCCCAGACCATGACATAAGCCCCCACCAAACCGATTTCTCTCCAGAACACATCTGTCTTGATGACGTTCATATTGCCTCCAGTACACCCGTTGTCCACCATCAGCAAATGAGACACAGAACCTCTATTCGTCTGAAAAAACCCAACGATGGAAGACTCGTGGCGGCTGAAGATGATGACGTCGAGCAAACTGGTGTCTGTTGTCTCTATGACGTTGTGTCATGATGTTGCCTCGATATGGCCTCCAGCACCTTAACCCCGCAGCTCGCCGAATCACAGTCATGGCATGGATGGGGCGTCCATGACATCATGTTCTGAGCCGTGTCTGCTGCTGTTTGGAACTGGTTCCTCTGATGGATCCGCCGGATGTATCAGTCCTGACGTGCCGTCGTAACCGGAAGTTGTCCTGGTCAGGGGCGGTGGTGAATGCTTCCTGTCTGTTGGTAGCGATGCTCCAGCCTGTTGATGGTGGATGGACTGACCCTGAACCAGCGGGTAACCTCTCTTTGAGATGTTCCCCCAAGCAGCATCCCCAAAGCTCACTCCCTCTGCTGTTCTGTAAGCCGTGGCATTCTGACACTGATGCTGATGGGGATGAACCACTGTGCCTTTTATGCGTCCAATGTCTTGTTTTGCACTCGCATGTCATTCAAGTGATGCATTCAACCTTCTGCTAATGACATGGCAAAGTTACGTTTTGGAGAAGTGATCCCCCGACAGATGCACAAACTGGGTTTGAACCCGGACTTGCACAAATTCCAGCTTTTAACCTTCATACCACTATATTTCTTCTGTGGTAATTTTGATGGCTGCAAAAAATCAGCTACAATTTTAAAAATTAGGTGTTGCGTTTTAACTGTGTTTCAGTATACATACATACATACACCGAGCATAAACAAACACATACACACACACACACACACGCACGCATTCACTCGCACGCACGCACTCACACATGCACGCACACAAACACACACAAACACACACACACACACACACACACACACACACACACACATGCATGCACACACACACATATACACACACTTTTAAAGGGAAACAGCTGTGCTTCCACACCACTAGTTCCACCCTGAGATAAAAACAGGGAAAATATGCGAGGAAAAACACAGACAGATGAGACAAGAAGGAAAAATGTTCTCAAGGACTACACCCCTGGCATTTAGCCTCAAACAAACTCAGGCAAAACTGCACAATTCAGCAGCAAAAGAGGAGAACATTACACAGTAATTTAGCTTCACGCTGCAGAGAGAAAAACAAAAGTCAGGACAAACATTTCCGTCTTGGAACCTTCAGTTAAAACACTGTTTGCATTAATTTTCAGATAACAATATTTCACATTCAGTGATATTCGACTCATTTCAAGAGTCTTTCCGCATTAGATGGAGAACTTCCCTTCTTGTGCAAACAATGAATGAAACTAGCAAATACTTCCTTCTTAGAAAATTAAGATAAGATTTTAACTCTCGTGACAAAACTAAAACTGCTGGTAACATGTTTTCAGCATGAGCAACTTCATGAGGACAAAACAGACTGAATAAAAATCAGAGATTAAATTGGGAGAGAGCGATTACTATTGTTAAGATTGTTCTCCGCCCTAGTAAGATAGATTCCGCTGGATTTTACCCTGAGCTGGGCTTGCCCTTTACAAAATGAAAATAAGTTATGTAACCGAAATGCGCAAACAGCCTCTCTGCCACAGCTGTTCGCCGTAGCATCACGAAATCGAGCCTGACAGGTGGCTTCTGATTAAATTCATCACCTAGAAACTGGCAGCTGCTGCTGCAATTGCTCCCTGACAGTCAGGACAGACAGGACACTTCTCATGCCAAATTGTTCAAGTTCGGCCGCTCATGCACGAGCGCGCGCGCGCAAATACCAACAAGTGGACATTGAACGGTTTGCGTGATGTTCATTTTGGAAGTTCAGCGAAGTTGGATTCGATTTGTATGTATTAGCCTAACTCATAAGCTGATCATTTGGATAATATGGAATATGTTTTAAACGCTAAAGGGCGTGCGAGACGCGAGGCAGACGCGGGATGTGCCGCAGCCAGGGGGTTTTGAGTTTTGACAGATGTGGGTGCGGCCTCGATTCCCACGAGCGTCCGCGCCTCTCCCTGCGGGCACGAGTGTTCCGTAGGCCGACAGTAAATGTTCAGCTGCCACTGCCTGTTTATAAAATCCCAGGCACGGGACGTGAGAAACGCGTTCAGCATATGCACCCTCAAATACTTTCCTGCGCTCCCTGCCGTTTCGAAAAAAAGTTCTTTATGGCCAATGTATCACTGTCAGGGGAGTAAAAGTTCAGGGGTCAAAATAGCTATAGTTCCACGTGATAAGGCGTTAATAGCCTACAAACACAGAATGGTCTTCAGCAGCGGTTCCCAAACTCGATTCTGGGGCCCCACCAAGGTATTGTTCCAACCGCAATTGCAATCCCAAAATTTTAATGAGCAGCTAATTTTTCTTTATTGCGCCACTCATGATTATAGGGATTATTCATCTTATAAAGCCACATTAAAAAAAAAAAAAAAAACTTATGCATGGCCTAAAATTGTACCATCCAGCAGATAGCTTTTTTATTGCATGAAAAGAATTACAATTCGTAAAACAGAAGAATCAATTGGCTTCTAATTTTTGCAATTGTGAACATGTGGTCACTAAAACTCACCTTTTATTTGGTAATTAATAATCCAAAGACAGAGAACATTATGAGTCAAACCTGTGTGGTGTTGTTTTTGCGCTTGGTTTTCAGAAAACCATTTGGAAAGAACTTCAAGGCCTGCATTTTGGTGCCCCATTAGCAGCTTATTAATTCATCACAGTTTTGAATTTTATCAGTTAAATCACATTGCCACCAAGGCTTGGCTTGCTTGTGTGGAATATCACTAAATAAATACAAATGTTGGGCTTTTACTATCATGAAATGCATAGCCTTTTCTGTCAACGTGGTTTAAGAGGGTAAAACGTCTTTCTCCAGCCCGCATAGCAACTAATTAAGAGAAATTAGCTCCTAATTAAAATTCTAGGATTGCAAAAACCAGCAGAGACCGTGGGTCCCCAGGACTGAGTTGGCGAACAACCGATCTGCAGGGTTAGCATGTTGTTCTTACTGCGGAAGTGTAATAGCCGATTGATCTCGTGGGGCTATAAAATCTTTACATGAAGTTCTGGCCGAAGGCGCCACCACTGTTGACGTGAAGAACCGGCTTTCCATCCTTATATTCAAACGAGCGCAAACTGGGTGAAAGGACATTAGTCAGGCATTTTCAGGAAGACCAACATCTGTGGCAATAATTAACTAACTGACTTCACTGTTACCGCTTGATTAAACAAGGACTTGCACGGGGGAATGAGCCGTTAAACGTGTCGGAACAGACATTTTCTCGCCCCGCCACTGACACCAAATATGCGGCAAATCCCGAGGTGATTCAAACATGTGACAAATACTTTGCATTACAAATACGGCGCCATAACAACCTCGAGGCATGAGTGCGCAACCAGCGCGCATTTTCGACGCACGAGCTCTCCAAGTTTCTGACACTAGGCCGAGACGGGATCCCATCGCGAGCAGATCGCTTTCCCGGTTAACGCGCGAACTAAAGGGTGACACTTTCTGCAAAGCAACGGACTTTGCGGTGACCAGTGGCGTCCCGGGGTAGAGGTCAGATGGCGTTCACCCTGTTAGCAAAATTGTTTCACGGCAGGTTCGAGGCATTTAACAGGAACGCAGTCCCAATCCTAGAGATCACTGAAGGCTTGGGGAGGTGTTCCTAATAAACTGAGCAGAGAAATAAACCAGTGGCAGATTAAGAGCAATGCAGTCCCAATCCTGGAGACCGGGAAATAGGCTTGAGAGCTTGTTCCTTTTAATATGACTAAGAGGAGTACTTCTGTATTTAACAATCATTAAAGGTTAAAATAATCTTAGAAGATGACAAAATCTCAGACCACGATGAAGGAAACTGAAGGGCATGTAGCAAAGACAATCCAGCAACTCTGCACGACCCAAAAAAGGTTACATTCACAACATAATGACCTGGGGTTGGGGCACATAAATGAATAATATCTGGAGGGGGAAGCACACAAGACACTACACCCATTAAAAGAGACAATACATCGAAGAAGAGCAGTTTGGATTCACATGAGGGTTGTGACCCAGTTCAGACTAGTAGTTCTCAACGTTAATGCCAGGGACCCACTGCGCATAATAGTTTTTGGACCAGCCACAATTGCTATCCCAGAATTTTAACAAGGTGTCGATTTTTCATGCTTTTAATATTCATGATAAGAGTAATTTCCCCTTTTAAGCCACATTATTTCAGAAACAGCCATGTATGTTGTGAAGAGTTCCATATTTATATTCCACCATATTGCAAGCATTTTTTATTGAGTAAAAAGAGGGGGAAATTGAAACTGATAAAATGAAAGAATCAATAGGCTTCTAGCTGGTGAAAGTGTGGACACATAGTCATTAAAAAATAGCCTTCTGATAGTTAATGAAAAAAATGATAAGATAAACCAAACGATAACAAGATAAACCTGCATTGTGTGTAAGAGAAAGGCAGTCACGTATTCATTAGTATAAGTAGGACCGTATTGATGTAAATGCTTCTTTTTTCAGTCCGTTGAAAATGTGCACCCTTTCTGCGACTGTTTTTTGCAAAGCACAGTTTTCATCTCACATATTGTGCCGCTATCGCTATTTTGATCAATTTTGCTGAAGAGGGTGAATAATAAAATGTTAAATGGGCCAAGTGTTGAGAGTCACTGATTCTGAGTCTATAGTTTGTCTGGCATGCAGTTTTCTGCTGTGAGGGAGCAAACACAGGGAGAACACAGGGATCACACAGAATGACACAGGACTGGACTTGAACCTGCAACCTTCTCCCTGTGAAGCATCAGTGCTACCTACTGGGCCACCATATCAACAACAACAACACGCGGGAAAGAAGAAGGAGAAGGAAAAGGAAAAGAGGAAACATTGTATGAATGAAGAAATGAAGAAATGAACGCTACATTTTTATAGCGCCTTCTCATAGATACTCAAAGCGCTTTACAGTTATATGGGGGAATCTCATCTCACCACCACCAGCACCCACCTGGATGATGTGAAGGTGGCCATTTTGTGCCGGAACATCCACCATACATCAGCTTGAGGTGGAGAGGGAGAGGCAAACCCCCTATTGTCATTAGTAACCCCAACCACCATGGAATCCAGTTTTTGAACCAAATCAAGCTCATGACTTATTGCGCGCGTGCGCGCACACACACTCACACAAATTGTAATTCATCTAGGTAACATATAGTAACTGAGAAAACTTGTCCCCAGCTATTTGGACAGACAGATAGACAAATGGACATACAAGCTTCATTGCAATATCCCTCACTTATTTTGCGTCATGTCATAGAATTATAACAACAACAACAACAACCAGATATTGTCATCGATATGCCTTTCCACCATGGAGTCCCATTTTTGAACCCTATCAAGGTCACGGCTAGTAAAATACATACACAATATTTTATGTTTTTGCCGGCGTTTGTCAGTCTGTTTGTGTACAGGATAACTCAAAACGTAATGAATGGATATCTCTGAAAATTTGTGGGTGGGTTGCTATTACATCAGGGATGGACCCTGTTGATTTTGACTGGTCAAACCAGTGGCATAGCGGAGGTATGCGCTCTACTGAGTGCCTTGCAAGTTCATTCATGTAGGTAAAGTAATTCCTCTCCATTTTGGGGCTGGGGCATACGATATCATCTTCCTGGGATCTAATGATATACCAGGTTTGCTTAATTGCCCTAAATGATGAATGGTGTTTGTTCCCTGTGATGACATGGCAACCAATCAGGAGTGTCTTCCCGACTCTCGCCCATTGAATGCAAGGGATTTGGTTGAGAATCTCTCCCATCTGCCCAGCGTCCTTCTCCACTAAGCAGGGATGCTTAGTTTGGTGAACAGCAGCACTGCATGGGTGAAGCCTACAGCAGATTGTTTTTCTTTAATTAATTTTTACTCCTGGATAAGCAAAGCTTAGGAAGGAGTGTTGTGATGAGACTCAAGCGTCACTCACTAATCAATCAATCAATCAATCAATCAGTCAGTCAGTCAGTCAGTCAGTCAATCAATCAATTTGCCGTTAGCGCGACCACAGGAGGTAAGATAAATATGATCTCGGCATGGATGAATGGTCCCTAATTCACAAACAGCTTATCCAGGAGTTAACGATAGTGTCACTTTGATTCCGTTTGGCAGGGATTTGGGTCTCATTTGGTGCTTCCTGTGAAACAGGAAGCAGTTACCTAGAAAAAGTTGCATAGAGAAAAGAGAAAGGAGTCGAAGAAGAGGTGAGGTGATTAGGCCGGAACTACAGCTCAAATTAAATGCTAATGTAAGAAGTGCCTCTGGGCTGGTTCTTCCCGTACATACTCTCACTGCAAGGAAAAGCCTACGTGTCTGGCTTGTGCAGAGTACCTTCCACGTAGTGAATAAGCCTCTTTATGCACGAGAGTTAGGTAAATATTCATCTTGTTTAAATAACACATTAGGCAGGAACATTGTGTACCCATTCAAATTGGAATACTAATCCAAAGCAGAATGAATTGCTCACAGAAATGATTGCACAGGATTACTGGTACTAATGCAAGTCACAGCCGAGCTATGATTTTTAACTCCCCAACTATGGCAATGGAGAATTTCCTGTGTACCATTAAAGGAAATCCAATTTAAGGATTAAAAAGAAAATGTCATCATTGCACCAGAAGTTGCATGTACAGACTAAGATGTAGCCTAGCCATGCTGTTTTATTTTATATTGTTTGGAGATCTGGGACAGACTGAAACATAATCATTATAATCCCTCCCATGTCGTTTCACTCTTATCTGGCTTAATCTATTCCTGGATGTAATCATGCTGGGAATATTGAGAATAATTTCAAGAATTACGATATAACCTCATGTGCACAAGAACTTTTTGAATATTCAAGTCCTGAGAAGCATGCTTTGAATACCTGAGTCCTCTGCCAAGTCACACGAGAAGGAAGGCGGCGCAGGAAACATAAAGGTATTCAAAGCTATTCAAGTAAGAGACATTTCCAGATCAATCAAAGGGATTGGCTTACTTGTTTAATAAGTCAGCAATCATTTGCTCCGAGCCAACTTATAAACAGTCAAACATTATTGCATTTTTTTTTCCAATAGCTAGGGCAGGGCTGCATCTTTGTGAAAGTCGTTAACTCACGAAGAAGTAAAGCCTTATGATAAGTAGTAGTGTGTAACTGCTTGGTTGTAAGAGTTGAAATGAAAGCCTGCACCCACACTGGCCCTTTTGGATAAGTGGCTGGTGGGTGGGTGTAGGCGTACTGTAAATTGACAGAGTAAGAGGTGGGTGTACTCTGTATACCTGAGGTGGGTGCAGGCTTTCATTCCAACCAAGCAGTTACACACCTGATTCTACAATTTGAACCCCTTGCTAAAAAGCTTGATTAGTAGAATCAGGTGTGTAAGTGCTTGGTTGGAATGAAAGATAGTACCCACACCGGCCCTTTCTGGGTAAGATTGAGGACCCTTGGGTATACCCTCTTCACAAGGCACCACGACACCTCTGAGGATGTCTTATGTAAAGAGTAAATTCTGTTTTGTGCCAGCTACTGAGACATTTAAATTAAGCTGAATCCTGGACATGAGCATTGGATAAAAAGGAGTTGGGGGAGTTGTCAGTGAAGCATTTCCTGCGCCCCAGTGGTCACTAGCCCTGTTCCTGAAGATCAACCATCCTGCAGGTTTACGCTCCATCCCTGAAAAACCTCACCTCATTAAACTGCTGTTAATTGGAGGAATCATCAGCCAAGCCAAATTAGAGTTGGAATGGAAACCTACAGGATATTAGACCCCCAGGTACAGACCAGGTGATCACTGCCGAGTTGATTATTTTTCTGTATCAACACAGTGAAAAGTTGTTGAATTCGCCCTTCTCCCTGAAAAACCATTTATTTAAATGAAGCATGAAATCATAAGGATGGGTAGGCACATTTTATTCCAATATGCGAGTTTATTGTCGGAGGAATTGAGCGCACACAGTGTTCAAAAACCAACCAGGAATATTGCCTCAGTGAATATCATTGCCATCGCCAAACTTGGCTGAAGTTACTCAGCCTGATCAGCATGCTATAATCACATTCTTTTGCAGAAAGAAGACCCAGGTTATAGGACGGCTGAATAAAACAAAGGCAGTAAAAATACTGCCCACTAAATCAGGATGTACAGATACTTGCCCATCTAGTTTATTTAATATAGATGCGAGTAAAAAAGTGTTATTTGAGCAAGCTAAAGCTAAAATAGCGAAAATAAGCGTTCTGGTGAAGGGCTTCCCGTTAGCACAGCAAGTTTCAGAAATTAAGTGGAAATAAGGATCAGTTACAGATTTTGCTGATGGGTTGCAGCCTATTTAAGCATGTCTTATTTCAGTTCACATGTCCTTATGCTGCCACAGAAATATGTATGTATGTTTCAATCACAGACCTTCTTCATTGAAGTGGTGGGTTATTCGGTTACTTGATGACAGGGAGTGGTCAGTGCGACAATAAATGACAGCAGGCTAAAGTTTAGGTAAACTGATAGATTATAGGTGCATTTTTACCTTTACTGCAGTAGTTGGCAATGACAAGTCCTATAGCTGTTGCGGAATAACCTGCATATTCAATTTAGCAAATAAGACAAACTTCTTTTTTACAGGCTATACCAGGGGTCTCAATCTGGACCGTAAAACGGCCAGTAGGGCTTCAGATTTTCAATCCAACCGAGCAGAAGCATACCTGATACAACTAATTTAATCAGCTGATCTCAGCTCAGCCTGTTGCACAGTTTATGAGTTGTATCAAGCGTGCCTCTGCTCAGTTGGAATGACACCCTGCAGCCCTCCTGGCTGTTTTACAGACCAGATTGAGACCCTGGTCTAAAGTTATAGTTAGCATAAATGAAGTTAGCGTCGGGGATGACTCCTGACATGAGGATTTATCACTGCTGGCAATGATGGGAGGCCCAACTTACTGAGAATCCTGCACACTGCTTGTACCAACCAGATATTTTACAGGAGCACAGGGAATATAGACATTCCGGACAAGTGGTAGCACATATTTCCCCGTAATTCCCATTTGACGGAAGTTATTTGAAGCTTTGAAAATGATTTTTTGGGAAAGATAAAACGTTTCCGAACGACACACCCACTTGAACAGGAATATTCAGCACGGAAATCACCCTGGTTTGCAGTTCTTTTACATGCAGTCCGCCTGCATATTTGCATAACCGCAAATGGGGCAGAGCCAAAAAGGACTTGGAGTTACCTTCCAACTCTTGGATCCCTGTCAAGGTTAGAACAGGTTTAATTACTTCTCTAATATACCTACAGAGTGCTGGTGGCACAAAAGTCTTTTATTACCCACATACTCTACATTCTCTTGCACTGTTTTGGAGGCGGCCCTTCCACTGGCGATGTGACACTGTGAGAGGCCTAATCTGTAATTCACACAGGTGGAAAATCCAGATGGTGCATTTGGAGAATATAAGGCCTCCCCACTACTTTGTTCAAATAGCATGTGTTAGCTAGTTTGCCCAATTCTTCAGCCAATAGGCTGAGCTGATCACTGAGTCAGCAGGCTGAATGCATGACTAGATGTGCCAAGACTTTTAGTTGTTGACACCGGCAATTCCACCTCTGGTGACGTTTCACTAGCTCACAGTCCGCACATGTGCATTATTTTTATTTTTGTAGCCATGTCATAGACTTGATTTGTATCGTTATATAATTGTACCCTTTGTATTAATTTCATCGGCTTCTAAAATATTATAATAGACTTTTCATCTCTAAACCAGCTAGAATTAACTCACCCAGCCAGTGAAGGATGGGATCCCCCGATATAGCTGGGTTCCTCCAGAGATTTTGTCTCATTTGGGGATTTTTTTCTCACCAGTGTTTGAGGATTTTTCTTCGGGAGTTTTTTTTTAAACTAAAGCTATTTTGGGGACTTTCGCTGGGGGTCTGCCCTAGTGCAAATCTATGGAGTGTCTTTGCAGCAACTTCCCAGCAAAAAGTGCTCCACAAATAAAATTTAACTGAATTGAAAAATTTCACTTCAAATTTCCAAATTATTCCCAAGCCCTTAGTTTTAATGGCTGTTTTATCATTACCATTTCAATAAAAATGTTGCAGAGAGGCAATGTTGAATATTACCGTATATTTATTTCAGTAACAGAGGAGTGAAATGGATTGCATGAAAAATGCAGTTCAATTAGCATTAATAATTTCTACTGCAGTTGTTAACGATTAACTGCTGAAACCTTGGCCTGTCTCACAAAGTCTCATGAAAAACAACAATAGTTAATTGACATGACTGTAGAAATGGGGGAAAAAAAACAACTATTATTTTTGTTCATGGATAACTATTAAGTTCACTCAATGATTGGCTGAGGAATAAAAGGTCATTAATGAATAATTATTTGTTAATTAATACATGTACTCAAGGTAAATCATTTTCTCATGCTTACTGGTTATATGCTTACATTTGTCCAACATTAACTCATTAACTCAAGTTTACAACCACATTAATGCTGGCTCATGTGACCTCATTGTAAAATGTTTCCAAAGTTTGGTACAGAGAGTACTATTATTTTGAATGAAATAATTTTAAAAATGAATAAATTCAACTTAACCATCTTAGTAGCTCACTTTTACTTTTTATGAATTTTCATGAATGGGCATTGTGCAGTATATATTATCAGCACAATAATGCCCTTCGTAGATTATCACAGCCTTCACATTGAGTCCTATGCCAGATAACTCATGTAACCATACTTGTATTTTCCTAAGGAATTAAGAAGGAAGCCCATTGTGTTTGGCATCTATTGAGGTTGATATTTGACTTTTGCAAAAGCAAAACGGCCTCTCAGATTTGTCACCTATTGAAAGCATAGAGATTTCACCAGGCAATATACTCTTTTACTGCCATATCACCCCTGCCAGGAAATGTCGGTACATTCCAACTGCAGAATATAGCTAACTGTCGGGAGTTTCCTGTTGCTTTTTTACCTTTGGTACTTTTCGTGGGTTTTTTTTTTTTTGGTACTTTGCCATTCGAAGAAATTTTTTTTAACATTTTTACAAGATTCATATTTTTGGCAAAGGCTCCAGGGTCAGCTGGAGTTACTCAACATCAACATTATTGATGTATCACCTGTGAAATGTGGATACAGTTAACTGAAAATAAGGTATTTATGATGTGTAAAGGATATTAGAGATTTATTTTGGTTCTTTTCTTTCTAAAATGATATTATAAATACTGTTTTTGAGACCATTATGCATAATTAGTCAGACACTGTTACTTCAACACATTAGCATAAATTAGTCCATCTTAAAATCCTCTAAAGTGTAGAGTAAATTACAGTTATAAGATGGCAAATTTAAACGTGAAAATAATAAAAATAATTTTTTTTTCAGTGCTGTACTTACAGTTCAAAAATTTTGCCTCTATATAAACTCCTTAAATTCAGATTTCTGCTTGAATTTCTCCTTAATTTGGTTCACAGTTAAAAAAAGGATTTTTTTTCACATTGTAGGACAATGTCACATGTTCTGAATGAGCCCAGTCTCAGCCCGATGCGTCATACAGTATATTGACGCTATCTGACCAAGTGTCGATATACGACAATATACACAGCGTCCTTATTTGACACCAGTTAAAAGTAACCCTAACCCCTACTCCCTAACCCTTAACGCTTAACCCTTAAGACGAACCCTAGCCCTAAGCGTCAAATAAAGAAGCCAAAGGCTTTCTTTTGCGTCATATATTGGCACTTGGTCAGGTAGCCTCACTATATGACGAGTTGGGATGAGAATGTGTTGTCTGTGGTTGCAGCACTTCACTGAAGCTACATCACATTCATACTAACAGAAATATTAAAATAGCCCCACAAAGCGGGCGTTACCCCTCAGCCCCTGGATTGTTTGGAATGAATATAAATTGGCAAAAGCATTTTCAAGTTATCCCGCGGAATACAAAATTCATGATGGCGGCTGTGGTGGCCATACTGAACATCCAAGTGCAGTCAAAATCGATCGGCTTCTGCAGGTACACAAGACCAAGCAACACAGCAAAAATGGCGTTGATTGACGGAGGCGTTTTCAAGAGTTCATGTGGAATACAAAAGTTTACGGGAAAGACAGGCAGACAGACAGGCGGACGGATATCACACATGACGATAGTACCCCTCTGCCCCTTGGTTGGGGCTGAGGGGTAAAAACCCAGGACACTATGTTTTTATGGCCGTAGCATTACATCAAATGGAAAGTATATAGAACTTGCGCATCATTTTACACACATTTCCCTGTATTTGTAGCCCCAACAAAGTCGGGCGGCTCTATGGATTCTCCACTGCTGCTGCCGCCACCACTGCGTCCGCGTCCGTAGACACTTTCTTGTGGACGCTCTACAGGCTGTAATTTTTGACTGATTACTTTCATATTTGGTACGGACATGTGTTGTACATCACTTATGATACCTATCAATTTTGGTCCCCATGGCGACAGTATTGGCTGAATAATATGCACATTAGTGGTAAAACATAGAGTTTTCCTTGTGGACGCAGTACAGGCTGCAATTTTTGACCGATTACTTTCATATTTGGCATGGACATCTGTTACCTTTCACTTATAACGCCAGTTGATTTTGGTTGCCATGGCAACAGTACTGTATTGGCCGAATAATGTGCAAAAAAGGGGAGAAGCGGGCGTTTGGGGGCTACACCCACGCAGTGCGGCTGACCGGACTGTCTAGTTCAGAAGGACATACTCTTTGGAAACTTATGGATCTCCCTTAAAGTGGTACAGGACCTGAAAAGCCCATACAGCGGACTGGCAGAGTTGAAGAGGTTAACTGTTTCTAGGGCCTTGCACAAAACATCTAAACGTTTGCAATACTAATTTTGATTGAAATAATCAGAAATGGAATAATTCCCGTAATTATAATATTTATGGAACATTATATTCGTTACAGTGGGAATGCTGAACATATGCATTTTTTTTTTTTCTGCCAGTAGCAAATTTTGAAGTGTTCTTGCCTCAGTGGCAAGCATTTTTTTTTCATGCTAAAAAAGTGAAATAAATAAAAATCAGTATAGTTATGACAATGACAACAATATACTACTTGTAAGGATTAACTTGTTTCAGTGGAAGAGGAAGTGACTGATGGAGCCGCGTGATTGGTGGAGGGAGCCCCATCCTGATTGGAAGGGGATATGCAGAGGAAGTTCCTCCAGAGGAGGTTCCTGCCTGGAACTCTGCAATTCTTAATATGAGGAGGAAGAACTTGGAGAAAATTTGAGCCTGAACGATTGCTGGTTTGAGCAGGAAATGTCACTGAATATTTCATCACTTTCATTTCAATGGCTCCGCACCCTCAGGAATTCCCGCTTTAGGAACTTTTAAAAATATTAATACTGATAATCTCTTGCCTGGGGCCTTTCTCTGTGGAGTTTTGAACCTTATCTTCAGAGTCTAAACACAAGCATGCCTGAAGACTAAATTACCCATGGGTATGATTACGTGGGTGAATGGAGTGTGATTACAGAAATGGATTGACAAATGCCCCACTGCATGCTGGGATAGCCCACAGCCTCCCATGACCCTGACAAGGAATTATTATTATTATTATTATTATTACTATTATTATTTATCATTTATTTATTTATTTATTTATTTTTCAAGTTCATGCCCCTTGTACGGCGATCCCCACAGTATCTAACAGTCCGAAGAAGGTGGATTTTGAAGACCCCTCAGTACAGTCGTTAGACCCACTCTTTCACTTCAGTGTTTGAGACGGGCAGTTTGAAATTCCTGCTGTTATCTGCATCACAAACAGACCGTCTCTGCATGGTTCAAGACATCTATATCGGATGGAGTGAAAACCAGAAATGGTACTGGCACTCCAGGACCAGGACTATCCCAGCCTGGTTCATGCACAGCAGCTGTGGCTGTGTGCCCTGCTTCCTTGCTCCATCTCCTTTGCTCCACGTTATTTTATTTTATTTTGTTTTATTTAATTTAATTTTATTTAATTTCTTTGTTCAGATTTAAAGTTTAGCCAGGGTATTTTGATGTCTTAATTGCTATCTGTTGACACACGCTGAAAGGAGCCAGTAACTGTTTGCCGGCCAATCAGAGCAGAGCTCATTATCAGACATGGGCGACCCACTCAAAATAGCCAGCAGACAATTCTTCAGAGGTGAGGGAATAACGTGCAGCAAAAGGCTCAGAGATTATGGATTTTTATGGGTTTCTTTTTTGTTTTTTGCTATAAAGTACATAAACACTCCATAGGACCTGCAGGATATATAATCAATTGCTTTAAAGGGGGAAAAAAAGCATAATATGGGACCTTTAACCAACTAATGTTCCGAAAGTTCATTATCATGTTTGCCCATGAGCGCATGAGCTAAAATGTAGTCTTTCTGCATAGCAAAGACCAGAATATGCTATTAGAGGCTTAATTACCCAATCAGTGTTAATGGTATAAAGTATGTATGTAACATTCTCAGAGGGCATTAAATAGTTGATAACCTATCCAATACAAATGTACATTAAACATGTCTGGAATCTAAAAAAAGGTATAAATTTGTTGGAGGAACTTCTGATTGAAAAGTCATTCAGATCAATGAAGTACATTTTGTATATGTTGTGTGTGAGTGTGAGTAACTGTTCGCTGTGCTTATGTATTTTTTGCCATGAATGTGCTTCTAAAGCCATGTTCTGTGAATCTTTTTGATGATACTGTGGCCAAATACAGCCACTCAGGTAAACACTAATTGACAATTTAAGGGTAACTAGTTTATTCATTTATCAGTCATGATTCAGTTTACTGTGTATGGCTGGGCACCAAAAAGTCTAATCTTAAATGGAAGCATTAGCAGATAAAATGCAATGAATAATACATATATGGTATGCAGTGAATGCTTTGAGTCTGTGTGTATGTTGCTGTACACACACAGGTGCAAACATGTCTGTATGAATGCCATACCTCGTGCATAATACACTTCAGCACTTGAAGTGCATCTGAAGCCCCTGTTTTGCATGAATAGCCACACTTGGAAATGGCAGCTGCGCTTACAATGCTGGGATCACAGCAGCGCATTGTTCACATGGAGCGTAAATGGAGCGTTTACCTGTGAGTGACGGACTCAAAACACAGGTGCAATTCTGCTCCCCCCACCTCCACTTTTAGTCTCACTTTCTATCTCACTCTCTCACAATCACTCTCTCTTTCTCTTTCTCTCGATCACTCACCCCTTCACCCCCCCCCAGTTTCCCAAAACTAGACATACAAGTTGCCAAATTGAGGAAACCAACTGAAATTCAGTCTGTGAGCCAATTTAGCAAACAACCAGAAATTCAGACAAATTGACTAATTTGCAGATAAAGACGTTCTAGTTAAAATTATGTTCAATCATTCTTCTTCTTTTTTTTTTTTTTTCGCAGTTGAGCTGTGCGGTGGATGTCTCCATGTCTGTCAGGTGAGTGGAATGTGTGTGTGTGGGGGTGCGCTCTCTGTTAAAAACAGGCTAATCCCAGGTCAGTTTTGGATTGGGAGTTGTTCTTTGAAAATGATGGATACCTTTAGTCTGTTTTTGGTGCAGCTGTGCTGTGGGTGTATCTGTGACTGTAAGTTAAATGGAATGTGGGAGGGGCATGTGCTGTTGAAAACAGACTGATCCAGATGTGACCGGTAAACGCCTATGGACCTTTTTTTCCCCTCCTTTTCAGAATTCCCAGAAATCAAATGAAAGAAAGACATTATGATCTCATCAACCACGGTCCAATAGACCTCCGGGCTGTGAGGGGATTCACAACACTTAACGAATCCTCAAGCCAGGTGATTAACGTTAGCTCATCCCAGTGGAACACAAAAACAGGTGAAGCCCCTTCGGCCAGTGCTGAGGACCCCCACAGACTCAGGTGTCGCTTTAGCCTGCTGATCCGGGTTCATCCGCTTTGATCCCCTGCTCAACTTACCTGCTGGCCCTGATTGTGCACGGAGGGGCCTGGGATCAGCTGACAGCACTCTGTACCTCAAACATGTCAACTGCTGTGACCCACGGAGATCTGTGTCACAGAGAGAGAGAGAGAGAGAGAGAGAGGGAAAGAGAGAGAGAGCAAGGGAGAGAGAGAGAAAGAGAGAGACATAGCAATTAATTTTATAAATACTGTTATCATTTGTATACTTCAATTTTTCGTGTTAATATTAACATCTTTTCTTATTGTTCGTATTATTGTTGTAATTAGACTTTGGCCAAATGTATTTTAAAATATGTCATGCGAATAAAACAAACTGAAATTGAAAATTGACAGAAAGAAAGAGCAAGGGAGAGAGAGAAAGAGATAGAGAGAAACAGAAAGGGAGAATGTAAATGGCAGCATCTTGTCATGCCAGTGAAGCAGACTGAATTGAATTTAGGGGGCTGTTGGAGGGATGTGCAGAGAGTAAACAAGTTAGAAGAGGGATGAGGATGGAGTGATGGTAGAGAAAAGGAAAGAGAAAGAGAAGTTCTTGTTTTCATTTGTAGTCACTTCTCACCTGTTCCGAGTATTTAGAGTGGATCAATGTAAAATGTTGAGCTTTCACGTTTTTTTTTTCTTTTTCACTGTAATAAGGTAAACTGAATTGAACTGAGAAGGTGGGAGGGAGGGGGGTGCTGACCTCATTGCGTACAGACAGAACAAAGGCATTTCTGGAACAGTCATGGTGTAATGTACCGTGGTAATGCTCAAGGATTTAGCCACTTAACCTTCCCAAGCCCTGCAATTGGGGCCCCGGCATTCTTGAGCGATGTCGAGTAAGGGAAGAGCCCTGATCTAGGTCAGCCTGAATAGGCCCCACACCATAATTTCCACAAAGGAGGGTGCCTTCGAATTCAACAGCCCCTCGAGTGCCTTTGGCTATTGCCTTTATCGCCCAAACTAGTTCAGTGCTGGCTCTGGCTAATCTGGATAAGTGAAGCACTTTAAGGGATAGGAGCGATCTTATCTGAGAATTCCAATGCTGACGTCACAATGGCCAAAATTAGATGAAGATCTAGAACAATGACTCGCAATTAAAAAAAACAAACATTGCACATATAAAAACTTTTCAGAGGGGCAAATACAGGAAACAAGACTAGGTGCACCTAGTATATGGCTGGGATGCCTCTTCCCCGCCGGCCGATCAATCGCTGAACTTCTTCCCCGCGGGCCAGCCAATCGTTGAACTTGATCACTCAGTCAGTCAGTCAGTCACTCACGCAGTAACTCAGACAGCGACATTCGCGTTTAAATACGTAGGACTGGTTTTATTTGTGAAATTTTCGCAGTCTGTGTGGGTATATTAAAATTTATCGCCTCCGCACCTGAACTTACACAAATGTGGATGGGGCAGCTGGGGCGTTATGACAATGGTGTTTCATTGGGTATCAGATGGTTGGGGGCTCAAATTTAATTTTTCCTACAGTAAGATCAATGCAGCTGTTTCGCCCTCCAACAAGGCCCTTAACCCCATAATTTTCCCATGGGAGTTGTCCCCTGCTTTGTCCAATCAACTGTAAGCGACTTTGGATGAAATTGCCAACAAAATAAATTTAACGTGATGTAATGTAAAATCTGGACAAAGGCAATTCCATCCTGATCCCACTGGAAGAGCCCAATGAAGTCTGACACCTCCTTTTGCTTAGACCTCATACGAAATAAAAAAAAAAGACTACTAATTTTGTTTTTAATAATTTATGAAGCTGGGTCCAGCTGAGAGCTTCACACTCAAGTAGTCAAGTTAAAAGCCCTCTCCATGCTCATTCTGGTTGCCACGGTTACACCCCCCACCCCCCAACCCACATATTGCCAGCCCGTTTGGATTCCAGACACCCTGAACTGGCACCGACAAAGTAAAAATAAATAACGGAACGAGCGGTGGGAATGTCGTCAGCCTCCTTGGAAGTGGAGCAGTTGGGGGGAGTTGAAGGGTGGGTAAGGTTGAGGGGGCACTGAGTTAGTGTCAAGTCTGAAGTCATATTATTGTTCTCCATGAGAGAAATATGACTTTTGGGAAGCGAGGAACAGTATATCAATTTTTCACCAACTTTTTGTTGACATCTGTCTCTCTCGTTCCTCATTCCTTTGGCTTCTGGCAGAAACGTCTGTCATATTTATGGTGGGCAGCCCATTTCAGTAAATCAGCAGAGCTGGTTGCCAGGGATTTACCTGCAGTTCTTCATACAGTTCTTAATGGGGGAAAAACGCCATTGTCACTCTCGCACCTGCTCCCACAGCCAACAGAGGGAAAGTATCATACGAGTCTGAGTTGGCGTCTATCGATGACGCCCAGGGTGCAGCCATGTGGAATGGAGACAAAAGTCCAAACTCACAGGCGAGGTTCAGCCGCAATCTGAGAGACAAACCGCCAACGAAAACGGACTGGTACATATCACCTGCCACAAAGCTCAAAGTACCAAGTGCTTTATGGTACCTGAGAAGGACACACAGGGCTAGAGCACTATTATACCAGTTCCCCCAGGGGCGCCACAAAAACCATAGGGCTGTCAGCTCTCAGTGGCAGAAACACCTGCTCTTTCGCCGGCCTTTGTGATCATAACCCGCATTCAAAGGAGGTGATTTGGATTCTGAGACAAATAAGGCCTGAGAGAACAATGTTTGTTTATTAAAATACTTAGCATTGCTGTAAAGACGACCAGGAGCCATGGCCGACAGGTGAAATTCCCGGGCCTTTTGGAACAATGTGTTACAATGGGCAGCCATAACAGAAGGACGTCGGACCTGTGCATATTAACCCTTAACAATTCCATAAAAAGTGAAATTATTGCTGCACATGAACCACACAGAAAAATAATGTCCTTATAACTGATAAAATTAGATGCTTCCCCAGCAACATGGCCAGAAATCATGAAAATAAGTTATTTGGAAATAATGCCCATTACCTAGCTCTGGAATACACATTACAGGAGACTTGAGAAGTCCTTGCTACTGTCAGTGCAGGTCAAAAGAACACAAAAGCACCTGAAACACAGAGAAATTTCACTGCATGAGTCAGCAGAAAAGAAATAATCCCACCATTTTTGAACCATAAACATAAGTCTTCACAAAATCTGTGCTTTTATATTTAGACAAATATATAACTTATTACTTTTTTCCCCAGCAGAATACTTCAAGCATCTGCCAGGTGGATGAGATATTCTGAATCCATTCAGAATCTTTCAATGGTGGAAGAATATTTCACTTGTCAAGCGAACAGTAATTTAAAGCCAGTGTTTCTCAAAGGGTGAAAAAAAAATCTGCTTTCAAGTTTCATTAAAAAGGTAAAACATTTGTTGAGACAGGCCTTTCATGAAAGAGCAAGGAGCACCTTTGAAAAACTTCTGAAAGACGTTTTACCGTAAGCCAGTGAAGCACCCTGTTATGTCTTACACCATAAATCAGGATCCAAGACTTAAGCACCTTACTTATACTTCTTTTTTGCTAAGTAAGACAAAATAATTCCACTGGGATTACAACAGTTCGTCTTAGCAGGGAGAAAATTTCACTTCATTAGGTAGGAAAAAAATGAGATGTTGTCTTGTTACACGATGGAACCAGCAACACATTCGTTGAAGTGTCAAAGCATTGAGTTTTTTTTTCCTGCACGAGCCAATAAAATATCCTGCCCTTTAAAAAAATAAGCTTAAATCAGGATCAAAGGCTGGAACGTGCAGGATAAATATTTTGTTGATTGTTCAGTGGACACCCCCTACGGTGCTGGAAGCTGTACAGTGTATTTTGCAGCAACCTGACACCCCCTGGGCAGAATGATGCGAGCGTTGGCATAGCAACGACCCTCCAGGGGGTGAACAAGTGGAACAATGCGGCCTACGTGCGCCAGGAGGCTTCCTCCCTTCAGAACCGCTCGGCACATGAAGGCTAAACTCGGCGAGGGCCTTTGAACACGGGTCGGTTCGCCCTCGGAATGCGATTAAGCCGTCTCAATTCCAAGCCTCGTCTTTTTTTTTTTTTTTTTTTTGGACTTTTATTACCAAGTCTCAAGGCCAGAGCAGTGATTCACCCATAGACCATTTTACATCTCGTGTACTGATTAACAAAGGGCATCGGTGAAGGCATAACCAATGTCCACTGTCTGGTACCAGTAATTATTTTAGCTCCAACCAATGCTTGTGCTGTTAGCTCTGCATTCGTCAGGGAAAAAGGCCGCGTGGTACGGGAGGGCATTTGAACACGGGTCAGTAGTTCTCCTCCTTCATGGGGTTTGGAGAGGTGCAGGTGTAGTTGAGGTTTAGCCGCATTTCAGAGATCGCAGTCCGCAGTTTTCGTTTCCACTGAAAACAGAAGCAGATATGCAAATCGATTTCGAGGTAAAAACAAAGATTTAAACAGAAGGAAACAAAAATGCAGACAGGAGCTATGATACACCGTGGGCACTGGCTCATAAAGAGATTCTTGCACATGAAAAACCAGCTACATAACTAGTGATTGACCCCAGCATTTCCACTGCACCAATGAGAGGTTGCGTTACTGTGTCTGGTGGGCCAACAGGTTTTGTTCATGCAAAAGGCGTCAGTCAAAAGAGCTCTATGGGTACCCTGGCTTTAGAAAAAACCATTTAGCACATGCAAAACTAATAATATGTCAGATGATAGGTCATGGTATTTGTTTTGGACCAATCATAGGCTGTGTTAGTAGTTAGCAAATCTGAATAAATTAAATGAGAACAGCAGTTAAGCATGGAGAGAAATGTGCTTGGTGTTAATAGCCCACAAATTGCCTTTCATTCTCACAATACTGCTGCCTCACAGTGTCAATGTGATTACTTTGTCAAAACATGGGATGAACTGAAAGAGGAGATTTTGCTTTAGCTAGGATGCTAACCAGAGAACAAGAGTGATAGCCAAGACTTGGCTTAGTTTATCGCCGTGACTTGATGTTTCTCTCCCGAGGAGTGGAGTCTCCTGAAGTCCCTTGCGGTCCTATCGTTTGGCTTTCACAACCAGCTGTAACCACTGGTTGAGTCACCCACTAATTAACGAAACCTCATCCAATTCCCTCTTCCAGTGGTTGGCGAGCATTAATTACTGCGTTTTCCGCTTCGTGCCACATGCGTTCAGACAGATGCTGTCTTAGGTGATTTTTCTCTAAAGACATCGTTCTCCATGTGGCCTTTGTGCGCCCAGAGTTCATGGGAAACTCTTGCCTCGTATTACTAAAAGGTAATGAGGCTAAGAGTTGTTGCTGCATACAAAATACTGAACACAAAAGGTATAGTTGCAGAAATCAGCCGACTCACAGCAGCACATGGGAAAACTTTCGTTGCCTATACAATGTGTGTGCTGAGTCATTCCATAGGACATGAGAAATCAATAAATTGATGTGTATAATCAAAGAATAAAAATCAAAAATTGTCTTTGGTAACGGTTGTGACTTACAGGACACCGCATGATTTTTAGTATTTGAGTTAATATTTTTCAAAATTGATGGAAATTAGCGGTCAAGAAGTTGGTCTATCATCAATTCTTCTGTGTTGTAGCAGTACATTTGAGCAGCGTCACTCACTCTCCTGCCTGCCGTGGTAACAGTCGGTAGCACAGCGGACACGTCAGGCAACGACCGTAACCCTATAATATCAGTCTCATATTGTCCCATATTCTGACCAGAAAAGTTCTGTTACAAAGTGGAATTTATTCATTGGACTGAGTAAATTACTTATGGGCAAATGCACATGATACTTCTTAATTTTAATTTCCATCATCCTTTTTGATAAAAATTTATTTTTGATGTCACGTTTTGGTGTCCTTATTTGAGCCAAAAATAATTTGAATTAATTTCATTTTAAAAAACCTACTTGGGTTGAAGTGGTAGTTTTATTTTCACTATATCTCTTTTGTGTGCTAAACAAAATGAGCATGAATTTAATGCATCAATCATTATCTGCTGATAATAAAACAATGAACAACAACTACCCCTGAAATCTCTCCAGTATTGTGAAAAGACACACGCATACACACACACACACACACACACACACACACACACAGTATATATCCTTCTCTCCTCTCCTCCATTTCCTATTTGTCTGTATTTGGGGGAGGTGGAGGGTGAGGGTTGAAGAGAGGGGTAAAAGAGGTTACGTTTTTCAAGCATTGGGTAAGACCCATGGATACAAACATACACTGAGCAGGAATGTGGCCTATATGGGTATCCACGAGGGCGCTGTTTGGCTTTCACAACAAGCTGTAACCATTGGTTGAGTCACCCACTAATTAACAAAACCTCATCTAATTCCCTCTTCCAGTGGTTGGCGAGCGTTAATTACTGCATTTTCCACCTCGTGCCACATGCATTCACACAGATGCCGTCTTAGGTGATTTTTCTCTAAAGACATCGTTCTCCGCGTGGCCTTCGTGCGCCCAGAGCTCATGGGAAACTCGCCTCACGTTACTAAAAGGTAATGAGCCCAAGACACATCTGCTTAGTCTTTATCTGAGATTTTTTTCATCATGTTTTTTTAAGGGCTGTAGTTAATTCAAAACATTTCGGTCCATCTTCCACTTTGCGAAAATTCTCCACTTTGGTTTTGCAATCATTCTTTTTCTTGTTTTACAAGAAGGACGTCCATTTGCTTCCATTTTTGCAGCCTGTGTTTATAGTCCCCGGAGTATCAAATAACTAACACTTGGGAAGGGCAGACTAAACAAGTTAGTATGACTTTGTCTCGCCGAAAGGTGCATCTTAAGCTCTGGTTTCAACTGGGGGTTTTCAACTTTTTCTGACTTTGAGAGTCCCCCAATCCCATGCTCAAAGGACATCCAGGAGGATTTTATTAGAACAGTTATGTTTAAATGAAATGAAGTCTTACATTTAGATGTAATTTCCCCAAATTATTCCCCAAAATCTGGCCGAGGCCTCTTACAGTACCTTCAAGGAGCCCGTGTTGAAAACCAGGACTTAGAGGACAAAAGGTTCATGAGGCCCCCGATACATCCTAGTTTCAGGATAAAAAAAAAAACCTTCTCTCCTCCGCTTGATTCCTTTTCTTATCTGTAGATATTTTGGGAGGGGGGAGAAGGGTGAGGGTTGACAAGAGGGGGAAAAGAGGTTACGTTTTTCAAGCACTGGGGTACACCCATGACCACAAACATATACCACTGAGCAGGAATGTTGCCTATCTGGGTAACCCACGACAGCACTGTTGACATAAAATCACCAATGAGCTTGAGGTTGTTTTTGAGGGAAGCACAGTCAAGGTATTTGTCGCATAAATGCAGTGAAACTTGATTCCACCCACTATGGAAAGCTACTGTTTTGTGTTTTTTTCTTTGTGTTGTCATATAAACTGTTGGGAACCATAGCTTCAGGCAGTTCACACTGAACCTCATTCATGCAATAGAGAATCAAGAGAATTGGTTTTCCTCTTCTTGCGTAAAACATTCATTTTAAATCTTTATTTATTTTACAGGCGGTGCACAATTACCTAGCCGTGTAAGAATTAGCTTTCAAGCTCAGTTTCATCTGTTATTTTTGGGCTAATAATGCTAAAAAATACTGAACAAGTACAGACAACAGAGTCGTGATTAACACAATGAGCGTGTCAAGCACAGACAGTCCTTGCACAATATGTTTAAAAGATAATCATTCATGTTCCCAATTCTGGTTATGCCCGCTGCAAATGCCTGTTCATACTAGATTTAACTGCCTCTGGTTTTAGCTGTGTTTTTCTAGCTGGTTTCAACTGATTGACCAGCTGTTCACCTGCACAGCATATAGTCAGCTAGCCGAGCATTTGGGCTACCAGCTAACTCAACCAGTTTGCCCAGCTTTGAGCAGCCCTAGACAAGCTATGACCAAATAGAAGTGCCCATAATAGTGGCTAAAATAGCAAATAATCCCACCAGATATGGCTAGATTTTTGACTAAGGACAGTCAATGAAAAAGAAGATGGTTATGGGCTGTCCAATGACAAGGAGCTGTGAGCTTGTTTCGGTGGAATTGTCACATCCCTCTCCATCGGCAAAGACCACTTGAATTCGTGAAGACCCCAGCTAATAACACTAAGTAACTGCAACTGGGTAAACGCTGGCCTTCCCAAATTAGCTGTGCCTCACTTAATCTCCTTACCTATGCTTGCCTGCTGCCTAATGTTAGCACGTTAGCTGCAGCCCCATGTTAGCAAGTTAGCTAGAGTGCAATGTTAGGATGTTAGCTGCAGCCCAATATTAGCACGTTAGCAGTCCCCAATTTGGGGTAAGGTTGAGATAGAATCAGTAGGGTAAGCTGGGTGGGTGGGGAGCAGGAATGTGCTGTATCATGTGTTGACCACCCTACCCATTTTAAATTTACCCACTGTGGTTGAGGTGAGCAATTAAGCTATTAATTTCTTTACAGCATGGCATAAGGGTGAACTGCTAGAGTTTGACCTTTGTTGAGAGTCATGTAACCTTTGGTGACCATGTATCCAATAATAACATATACGTCAGTCAAAATGTCCATCCAGCTACAGGTCATTGATTGACAGGCGATAACGCCATTCCACACATGGAAATACAAAGTCAAATCAAGCACAGTTTGTTTTCATTTCTTTTCTTTTTTTTGTTTTTGCCCGCCCATGTAATAAAAGCCGCCATACGCGGTTTACGACCCGGGCACTCCTCGCTGTGAAACTGACTCCCAACACTGATCGGGGTCTTGTTACGGTGACCTGGCAGTTCCCATGTTTGGTACTTTTATCAGGGCTCATGGGAAACAGCCTGACTTTCCCACGGCAAGGGTGTTTTGGCTCGGCTTTCTCTTTTTTTTTCCCTGCATAAAGCAATTTTCCCATGTCCCGTCATGGGAATGTACTTGAAGTAATGACCATGCGGTTTCTGTAACTGTGATTTCGACTGCCAGTCTCAGCTGCAGAGGGTCACTCTTGTTTACTGTTTGTGAGGTAATTTTTTGATTCCCGCAAATGTCAGGCAAAGACCAGAAAATTGAATTTATAATGCATGAATTTGAATGAGTCATTCAGTCAATGTGCTTGCATAATTCGCAAAAGGTGAAGTTGAGGTAAGTGTTGTATTTTCATATCACCTTATGTGTCCTGCGCTTATGAAAATGCATATTATTTGACATCTAACAAATCATAGACTGTACTCACGGATATGATGGGTACCCTCCAACCGTTTTAAGGGTATCAGAATCACATGCAGAAAGTTTACCAAGGTCACAGGAAATCAGATTGTATTTGTTATACTCTATTTCCGTGGCTGAAAATAGCTATTTAGATAGAGAAACATCAAATTATATCAATCTACTTCACTCATGAATAAGGGGAAATAAAGGAAAGTGTGCGAAAACAGAGGAAATTGCCCATATCTTCATTAAAGCCAACTTCCTTGTCCTTCACGTGTTTACTGTTGTTAGCTTGTCTTTCCCTTGCAATATCACAGGCGAAACTGCTTCCTGATTGGCCATACATACAGTAAAGCATGATGGGAAAAATAACATGCCTCCCTAAAGCAGGAAATTAGGTAATTCCCAACTGAAAGATAACAAATTTGACTCAGGAGTGGAAGCTACATCAAAATAACATTGACTGGCACCATAAATGGGCCTTGTGCCCCAATTTCCTCCTTGCAAAGGAAATGGCAAGCAGACGCTGACTCTCCCAGGTGATAAACATAGATAAAAGTGGCATATGTCGGCTGGTCAAATTAACACCATCCAAACAGCCTATCTGATAACAGCCAGGAAGTTGGCGAATGAGAATTTTGCGACCTTTGAATTTCCATTTTTGAAATCTAAAGGGGATTTTTTTCTAGCACCCATCTCAGGTTCACTTAAACACCTGCCTGTTTTTTATCGTGATACCCTCTTGATCTTTGTTGCAGAACCTTCAGAGTGGGCAGGCTCTCAGTTCTTGGCGACTCCAACGCCACATTCACTTTACAAGCCTCGTCGCTCAGTTACGACTGTTTGCTCAGTTCAGATCTGCCTATCTGGATGCTTCACGTTCATGATTACGAGTGATCTGTATCCATCTGCAATGTGAATACATCTTCCCCCCCAAAACTGCACGCGTGCACACATTGATACATTTGCACAAGTAATCTTCCTCACCAACAAAAACAACATTTTTTGACAGCATTCATGGTATTAACCCTCGTCCAACCAACAGATTTTTTCCTGTCGCACAAAAACGTTGACAGATATGATCTAATGCTTCTAGGTAATTGTTTATTCAGCCTTTGCGCTCATTTTCATGAAAAAACGATGAGGGTACCTCACCCCCCAGGGGTAGGGTAGGCCGTCAAAGTCAAAGGGTGGGGGGTGGGGGTGCTAAAATTGAGGGAACAATATGAAAAAAACATGGATTTTTGTTTTTTTTCAGATATGACATCTATAATGACGTCATTGTGACATCACAGTGCTGAAGTTTGTGATGTTTGATTCTTGTTTTGAAAGAGAACATATGTACCAGACATATTACTGATATTATAAGCCTTGTTCTATCATAGGGAAAAACAAAGTAAAGATAATGTGAAAAATGTTCAGAAAACTATTTGTTTTCCTTTTGTGTGTGTTTTTCCCAAAATGAGTTATTTATGACATCATAGTAATGTCAAATTTATGTTACTCATGAGTTTATAACATTTATAATAATACTAAAATATTAATTGTAGTATCAGTAGTTCTAGAGGTTACAGAAAGTTACTTATTTTCAGCTAAAACTAATAAAAATATTTTAAAAAACATGGATTTTTGTTATTTTGATGTTTTTTCCTAATATTTCCTAATATGTTAGTTATGACGTCACTATGACATCATAATGTTGAAATGTGTTATATTTGTACTTTATTTGAAGAGAGGGCATCTGTAGCTGTACACTGATACCAAACAAGATGATGTTTATCGCTTAATTTCGAAAAAACCCTTGGTTGGACGAGGGTTAAAACCTGATTGAAACAGAGAGAATGGACATGCTTTTGCAAATGCATGGATTGGATTTTGCCCAAACAGTATGTCAGCTGTACATGATGAAGTCAAGAAGGCAAAAGAAAGCCAGACAGCTAGCTTTTTAGGTTTTTTAGCTGCACTCAGTGCATGCATACAGACTAAAAGCCACATGGATTCTGATCTGATTGTTCTCATTCATGTCGCATTGCCATGTATCTGATTTGTATCCGATCTGGACCAAATATGAAAGTGGCTCAATGAAAGTGGCTAATTTCAAGCTCGGATATAAGATCAGATATTTGTATCCACACAGCCCAGAAAACATCAGATCTGTGTCACATTAAGGCAAAAAATTAAGAATTGAGTCGCTTCAGCCTGGTAATGAGACTGTAGCACAATATATGTTTTCATGTTTTCGGCCACATCTTTTGGTATCTGACAACCTGCAAATTGTCAGAACTCAATTTGATTCCCCAGTCTGCCAATGGCAGTTAAGCTCTCAGTTGGCTAATCAGCTTCTGCGATGATAAACAACTAAATACTTTGAATCAGTTAATCCACCCATCCACAGTTCATGAATACGGTAAGATCTTGGCACATTTGATATGCACATTTATAATGAACAAATTATTAAAAGTATTGTAATTAATCAAGGCAAGCATATTATATTAAGTAACCTGCCCTCAGAATGTACTAGCTTCTTAAAACATCACTTCAAGGCCTTGTCAGTCACAGGTAGGCAAATATGTGACTGGTAGCAGAGGCGGATCTAAAGGTCAATCATTTATTAGTCATGCACTGAAACAATACTTCCTTAATGGACTCATTTGAGTTTCCTTGCTGAAGATATTTTTGATAAACTCCAAAGTCCTTGAAAGATCATTTATTTTGAGGGATTGGAGCAGCATTTTAGGGACAAGGATCTGCTTAATGATGGTGACCCTTTGGCAAATTTTTGGGTCAAGCAAAGAAAAAGTGCAAGGAATGGAAGGAGGAAGTTAAAATACGCAATTTGAAGAAGTCCCATCATTTCAGAGTTTAGCAAGCCATATTTTTGTCAGTGTGACCTATGACCTGTTTTCACCTTTGACCTGTGAAAAATACATGACAACTGGACTGCTTTTGAACAGTCAAAAAATTATGTCCCATCCTTTAATTCAGGGGTGGCCAACCCTGGTCCTGGACAGCCGCAGTGTCTGCTGGGTTTTGGTGTTACTCAGCACTTGATCAGTGAGTCCAAGCAATCGATTACACATCTTTTTGTATCTCACCTGGTGTCCTAGGTTTAAATTGGATGGAGAAAACCAAAGTCAGCACATGCTGTGGCTCTCCAGGACCAGGGTTGGCCACCCCTGCTCTAATTCCAGGCCACTTTTCCTTAACCTCAGAGGAAAACGGCATGAGTTTGAGAGAAGATGCAACAGAAAATTCATAAGCATTCAGAAAAGACGACTGCTCTGCTAAGAGAATCCGACAGTATTTACACTGGCGACGTAATCATGTGTCCCCTGTCCGTCATGTTCCTTTGTTTTGCTGAATGGCCAGACGGATGGTGCGTCTGTCACGGTCTGAATCTTGTGTTTGTTATTTTTCTTGCATTACTCATGTGCATTCTGTGTATTTCTCATTGCCCTTAGTTATTTTGTATTTACTGTGTCTCCTTTGATACTGTATGCAGTATACAGATGCCTTTGCTTTCTCACTCCCATCCAGTTTCCACGTGCTTTTGTTTTTCCTGCACTCACTCACTCATTCACTCACTCACTCCACCTCCCTGCTCTGTTTAGTAAGTTACCTACACTTATTCTCTTCAAAAACGCATAGTGCCAAAATTACAAAAAATGAGATAATACCATAAAGCAACATCCAATAAGTCTTATTCTCTTTGCAGTGATTTTATCCATTCACATTTGCAGTGATTCCTTTTAGCTTCTGTTCTGCCCTTCTTTTACCCCTTTCTTCAATTAATTCTTCACAAGTCAGTTTGCCGTAATTCCCGGTCTACTAACAAGCCTTCTATATTTCCTTGAACACTTTACGGTTACAATTTATTTTCTGTCCATGGTTTTTCAAGTCCTGCCTTGCCGTCTTTGTATTGCTGTTGTTTTTCTGGCGACTAACTTTGGCTGGCTTCAAGTTTATGATCCGGATTGCCCTTTGCTCTAACGTACCTCCTGTTCGGCTCTTGATCTGTGAACTGTTCATTGATCACGACTTGGATTATCCTCTCAGTGCTGTAAGCAGCTCTATTGGCTTTGACCTGGACAGCGTGACCGCAAACTTGACTTTTTAATAAACCATTGAACTGAATTCCTGTTTGCACATGAGTTCTGTGACTGATCTCGCGACAGCATGGCTTTAAATAGCCACAGAATTGTGGGTTGGAGTTGTGTCCTTCCTTTTTGTAAAGGATGGTCCAGTGTACCCTATGCTACATAAGATTGGGAAGCACTGAAACACCCTTTCTTAGCATTTAGAGGATTCAAAAACACTTATCATGGCTGCCAGGTAAATACTTTCAAGTTATTTACAAGGAGTCAGAAACTCTCCTATGCAAAAAAGACTATTCGAATGCTGGCCTGGTTTGTCAAGAACCACTTCTTAAACCAGGGGTCTCAAACTGGTTTTTTTAAGTGCCTCTGCACTGCAGCCCCTTGGCCCTTTTATGGACTAGTTTGAGACCCCTGTTTTAAACCCACGCACAGGCTTACCACACTGCCTCTTCTAAACACAGATAGCTGCTCACACCAATGTGATTTTGTCTCTGAAAAATAACACAGGACAAGCAATTATACCCCAGTCTGAAAACACACAAACAATGCCTGAAATTTTGGCCAGAACTTGTAGCTGGTTCAACTGACTAATCAACCCCACCTCTGGGTACTGGAAGGCACGCATTACCGTAACCAGGTCCCGATTTAGCAACTACACGGGCATTGCCACATTTCTTCCCTGGCGTGAATTCCAGCTGGGCTGCTGTCTGGTTTAAGGCTGGTTGGGCTGGTTTGAAACTATGTAAGAGATGGTCAAGAAAGAAATAAAAAGGTTGCAATTTCAACAATACTGGAAATACCATGTCCACCTCAGTGGGCCAGCTTGGTGCAAACTGCTAGCATTACTTCCAGACGGCATCAAGCAGAAGCTCAAACTGGTTGCAGTTAGGTTATATATGAGGATGTTAACTTGGTTTTCCGCAAGGGTAGGCCTTCACTGTCATACATTTCAAGCTGGTTAAACTTAAAAATGAAACTTGACCGACAGCCTTGAGAATGTGAGTTAATTCAACTAAACATGAGTCAACTTAACTTGAAGATAAGCTTTTTTTCCACTCAATTACTCAAGACAATGGATAACCTAAAGTTTAACTTTTGAGAACTTGAGAACATGAGTTCAATATCCAACTATTGTCATGACAAATGGAGCTAAAGATAACTTAGTGTTTTATAGTGTGGACTTCTGCTCATGCATAAGGCGCAATAAGTCAAATGCTCTCTGGATACAAGCGTACATTTGTGCATTTGTTATCGATTGGGTTCACGAGTGAGTGTGCGCGTATGTTCTGTGTTTAGGCATATCTTCACAATTGCTCATATATGTTGAGTGTTTGAAAAGGTATGATTTCTATGCGGTATGTGTGAGCATGTGGTTGTGTTGAACCAGTTTGCATGCATATCTGTGTGTATATGTGTTTGTTCTGTGTCAAAGCTAACCAACACATTGCACGTAAGGAGTAACATAAAAAACATGTGGAAAATGAAGAGTATGCAGTTCAATGCTAATTGTGTTTGCAGTTATTTTCCAACACAAGAAGATTCACTCACACCACCGGGGTACCATTTGCTGAATTGATTTGCCCGCGCTAAAGGTTTAGTGAATCAAGCCTACTATGTCCAATAAACTTCTGAGGTGATGTAATCATCTCAGACCTCAAAATCAGCCATTTCCAAGCAATTTCTGCCAACTTATCATCAGTACAATGGAAGTGGGAGGCATACGTGGTAACTCACTGCTACTGATTGGTAGAACAGTTGATTACTGAATAGTGGTTTGGAACATGAGACTGAGAACTATTCCAATCAATGAGGCCTGTTTAACAATGTACCATATCAACTGATCAGGCCTTTGAATGATAGAGCAGATTCTGAAATGTCATTGGTTTCCTGAAATAAATCACATCATCTCCGAGAATTCACATTTGCAAGAGAGTTATGAGCAGGGCTTTTATAAAGATATGAAAGTTAATTTGAACTCAGCTTAGTTCAGGGTGTTTTCCTGCTTTTCAATTGATGTCATTGAGACTGTTGGGAGAATTCCGGCCACTGTGCGAGACTTCTAAACAATCTATTGGTAGGTTCTTTCCCAACAAAGTGCACTTTTTTCGCAAGCTATTGAGCTTCTGTACTTTGATGATTGACCATAGGCACAATAAAATTAAACACTATTGGTTGATTTGTTTTATCACACAAGATTAATTCCCGAAGTATGAGATTCTGATATCGGTGAGTGTGATATCTGGCCCAATTGCGTGAGTGGAACAAAACTGCCCTATTTGACAAAGAAAGAAAGTTTTGTTTTTTTTTTTGCACATTTAACACCAAATTTCTGAAGCCAAGATGCCTCAGTTTAGCTGAGAACAGTTGCTCCATCAGGAGAGCACCACTGACCTCTTTTAGGTGTGAGGTCACAATACATGATTAGAATGTTCTCAACTGGAAAGCTGGGATAACTAACTGAATGCAAAGCAGTTCTAGAACACAGAATTAAAAAAAAAAAAAAAAAATCTGGAAAAAACCTATTCTGTGAAAGCCGAATAGACCTGCACAGTAATCTCCACTGCTGATGGGCAACGGATGGATTATGCATACTGATGAATTCAACATCTTGCATCGGTGCCATTGTGCTGAACCTTGGCACCAGGAAAGGGTTAACTCATACAGTGGTGGTCACATTCCACATGCCTCATGGTGAGAATTTTTTTTTTTTTTTTCTTTTTTTCAGGTGCTGCGGGGCGTCAAGAGTCAGAGCCTCTGAAACCCGAGCCTCCCCCCCCCACCACCACCCACGCTAGTCTAATCACTCGCCCAAAACAGGGGCAACGAGTTGAGAGGACCCTGTTGGCCATTTGACCCACAAAATGACTCCTTAATGGCTTTCACAGACCAAACCGGTTAATGGCTGCATGCGTCCGGAAGGACAAGTCTGGGCCTGTAGACAAGTCGCCAGACAAAACTATCACTCAAATCCAGCCACTGTCTCCTCCCTCCACCCCACCACCCCGCCATACCCCTGGCCACACAGGTCTCTGGCCACAGTATGCAGGTTTAATGCCGTTGCCGTGGAACCAGCCATTTAGCAAGCAGGTGAAAGAGAACTAGCGTCTCCAGAGGTCCTCGGGGCAGCGGTGATTGGAGGGGGCGGCGAGGTCGGAGGGGGAATTTATGTTTTTGTGTACATTGAGGCAAGCTGGGACGTGCCGTGCGACACGCGAACGCGGGTGGCCAAAGTCTGCCTACGTGTCCAGATCAGTCATGAGCGCGCAATAAATACACGGTTGGCAGGGTGGCCCTGTGATTGGCTGCTTGGCTCTGGAGGGACACTCTTACTTGCATCTGGAGTGATGAAGTTGAGAACAACTCTGCAGTTTGGCCCCTGAGTTAGGCCCTTGACCCAAAATGTGGTTCCTCTCACTCTCCCAACGTGCAAATGCAGAGTTTGTTTCCAAAATGCAATAAATGCCAAAAATTACAAAAATTGAGATAATACCATAGAGCAATAGCCCTGTGCTTCTTACACATAGTGCAAAAATCAGTTTTTAGACATTCATACTATAAGGTGTATTTTTCATGGTCAAAGTTTGCATTTTTCTTTAAAATGCAATAGGCACCAACATAGAAAAAGCTGATTTCCTCAAAATGAGTAAAATGGATATGTTGCGTTTTGGAGACAAACTCTTCTAATGTTCTCTTGCAATGGGTCGAATCCAGCAAGGAGGTAGAACACTTGTTGGTTTCCATGAGTACGGCTTCTCTTCTCTTGCATTTTTCCAAACTGAAGGTGCCAACCAACTCTTTGCAGTCAACCGTCCGGCCATTATTGATTCCAATTATTCCTTTTAAGGGTTGCATTGGATGCTGGAACCCGTCCATTAACGACATTCAAGTAGACAAATTAAATTGTTTGACCGGCCAGGATTGTTCATTTTCTGGACACAGATTTACATTATATTACAGGTTCTTAGCAGACGCACTTATCCAGAGCGACGTACAAAAGTGCAAAAGATCGGGAGATAAGTGCAGAGCTCCTAGGAGGCAAGTACAAGTGCTAACAGTAAAAGAGACAGAGAACACATTGAGTTGTTACAGGTCCAAACCAATAGGCAAACACCAAATATACTGCAAAAAAGACCAAGTCAAGGGCAACATAATCAGGTCAAGTGCAACAAAATCAAGAAAAAGTGCAACAAAATCAAGAGCAACAAAATCAAGTCAAGGGCAACAAAGCAATGGGGGATGTAATGACAGAGGATTCAGGGCAGCGGAGAAGGGGTAAGGTGGAGCCCGAAGAGGTGGGTTTTCAGGCTGCATTTGAAGGTGCTCAAGGATTCTGACCATCTATCTATCCATCCATCCGTCCATTACCTAATCTCTTTATCCATGGGCAGGGCCGGTGGTATTGATGGAACCTATCCCAAATTGCATTGGATGAAAAGCAGGACTGCAACCTGGGAGATGTTTGCCAATCCACTGCAGATCTTCAACCAAAGACTAATAAAATGAAAATGAAAATGCACTACTATGCTCCAGTTTTTGCCAGTGTTTAAACTTGCACAGATTGTATAGAGAAACCAGATACTTAGCTCTCATAACAAAATTACCACTGCCACTGCATTCATCCAGTTACAACTTCTTCATAGTTGAGAACACTAAAAATTGTGATGTTTCATCTTCCATGATGGAGTGGCAGAAGTTGCAAATATCAAAGAGCATCTGGTCAGCCTGGTTAATCACAGGTCTGAGTAGTTTGGGTCTGGAATATGCACCACTGTTGCCATGGCGATGAATATCCTACTGCTTTTATTGGACGTCCTGAAACCCTTAATTATGTAAGTAGATCGCTAATTGGTGAAAACACACTGAGGGCTGTCCAACTTTCTAACACATAGAAAGGCCTAGAATGACCACAAGAGCTTAAAGTCTAGTACAGGAATGCATTGTTCTGTGGGTATGCAATTTCAATATTTATTGCATACTCAGGTAACACTAAGTATGTAATACTTCCTCAATGGTTTCTTCAGACGAATAAATGAATACAGTCATCATTAGTTGGCAAATAAATTGACCTGTGGCTGCTGTAGAAGAACAAGAGAATATATGGGCGTAATTAAATTTAAAAAAGAAAGCTGCTTTTTCATTAACTCATCCATCTCTTCACAAGGGGAAAAATGCCAAACAGAAACAGAAGTTTCATGGTGATGACAAGAGAACCAAATAGCAGACAGCAAAAACCCATAAATTTACCAAAACAGGTTAATGCTTTCAGGAAATCCAATTCAAATTACCCAACATGGATAACAACTTAATATTGCTAATCTTGAACCAGACATGAGTAAACACTTTTCAAGTCCAACAAGTAAATACTTCTCAAAAGTGCTAATCAGCAAAAGCCAGATAAAGTGTTTCAATTCCAGTAAGTGTAATGAATAACAGACAGTCGTTCTCCGCTTGTTTTCGTCCTTTAGTTCTGGCACAATGATGGCCAGTCATGACCCAGCGCAGGAAATCCGGAACGGGCTCTCAAAGAATGCGGTTATTTCCAGGGGTGCCATTTTTAGATATGTTCCCAAGTGATTTCTTCCACTTTTTGGGCAGGACATTTTGAACCAACCATGCCAGGAAAACAAAGTAACATTCTCTAAAACCTGTTGCCAAAAAACAAGCCCTTTTTCCAAGCCTGTTTGTAAACCATGGATAACATGAGGAAGCAAGAATTAACTTACGTTGTTTAGACCTTTTTCCCCTTAAAATTCAATGGCCTTGGTGTAGAAGCCCTGCTTTCAGCTACTCGACACAAATAATTACAGCAGTATTTTGAATGTTGAGCCGAGAGCATTGCAGTTTCATAAAGGGTCATCCATAATTTTTCCTGAAAAATTCACACAGCTAAAACCAGCAATGCAAATCAGTCTCAGCAGTTTAGCATCTTTACCCCCAAAATCTTATTTTCCTCACTTCTTTGCTTGGAAATGAAAACACCTGCCAGTTGGAAGCAATAATTAGATTTATTTCAAGATTTAACAGTGGGGTGAGAAAATTTGACTTGCCAAGCACAAAGCGACTAAAAAGCGAATACTTCCACTTCAGCAAGGAGAAAAATATGATGTTACGTGATGTCTTATGGGAAGGAAACAGTTGTTTAGGCAGACATTTCTAGCAGTATAGTGTTTAAGTCAGTGTTCATGAACTCCATTGTTTTGGTGTCACAAGTCATTGTTACATCAGCTGTATACAGTTATGAAGGACAGCTCAGGTATAATGCAGTTGATAAGTAACTGAGCAGATATAGTTAACAGAGGCTGGCTTTTGTTTTGGCTGTTTCCTTAAGCAAACTGAAACATAGCAATGAGTATGGGGTTATAGTGTAAATTGTCAGCTTTAATTTGAAGACATGTACATCTATATCAGGTGATCCTCTCAAGAGCTAATGCCGTGTTTGTTCAAAGTGGTTGTCCACGTGATCCCACACCTAAAGGGTTTTGCCTGCATAAACACTGAGGAACAAGGTCAGCCTCACCGTGAACGGCCTGGTGAAGAACAATCAAAGCACTGGGAATGTAAACTACACCTGGAAAAATGGAAAAACAAGTCCCTGTATCTTGGGCTGGATCCGTTGTGTCATTGAGGATATTCTGATTTTCCAGAGGATTCCACTCGAATTAGATCCGGATTTACTGGACCGTAAGATGGAAGACTGTAGCTTCCGTCCCTGTTCCTGGAAATTTTGCGTCCCAAAAGATTTTTACTCCAACCCTAAAAAAGCACACCTCATTCAACAGCTGGAGCAGGGATGTCAAACCGTGTTCCTGGTGATCGACTGTCCTGTAGGTTTTTACTCCAAACCTAGCAGAGCACACCTCACTCAACAACTAGAACACGGCTGCCCAACCCTGTCCCTGGAGACGTGTCATCCTGTTGGTTTTCACTGCTAACCAAACAAAGCATATCTCATTCAACAGCTGGAGATCTAAGCTGTAAATTAATTGAATGAGGTGTGGCAAATTAAGGTTGGTATGAAAACCAAGAGAATATTAGTTCTTCAGGAACACGGTTGAGAACCTTTGTTTGAAAAAATACTGCGAAGAAATGAACAGTTTTATGAGATGCAGTTGTGCTGAGAATTTTTTTGATTCAAAATTGTTAACACACTGCAAAAAATGAAAAGTGAGTCCACCTTACCGTGCAGTTTTAATCTTGCATTCAGACTAAAAACACTCATTTCTATCACCTTTTTTCTCAATAAGACAAAAATTTGCCAATGAGGTAAGATCAGTTTGACTTATTTCTCAATTTGCCAATGGGACAAGAAAATTTCACTTGTCAAGCACATGGCAACTTAAAATAAGCCAATGTTTTTTCTCTCAAGAAGAAAATTAGAGAGTTTTGTCTTATATTAAGATTAAATGACTTGTCAAGACGGGCACTTTTTGTGGCACAGTTCTTGAAGTGCAGATTTTCTTGGAATATTTTGTCATCACACAGCGTTCGATACCTCAGTAGCTTTGGGCCTGCAGTAGTTACTGTTGCATGAGCATTAAAATGTTCCCTTATATTCTACTCACATATCTGTGGCCTTACTCCTGAAAGGGTTAACTGGAGCCTGTCTGCAGTTCACATGCCCTTCACAAATAAGGGTGCGCGAAGGACTGCAAATGGTTCCTTTATTTTGCAAAGGCAATGATTGGAGTCTAGACCCTGGTGTTTAGCCAACTGGAGAGGCTAAAGCTTTTAAAGGGCTTCACACCCTCGTAACACCCACATGGGCGCCATTCACACCGCAGAACAAGAAAATAAATAAAGTCTCCATGGCGGCATACTTAACAGCTGGCCGGTATTATTTCAGATTTCTTCCATTACTGAGTTCCTTGGCAACTTGTCAAGCCAAGGAAATGCGCTGCCAGCACAATAGATGAAGCACAATGACTCTGGTGTTCCAGTGAATTCAGAAGTACGTCATCGCGTGTTTACGGGGCCGGGACTGCATTTTTTTAGCACAGGGAAAGAAAGAGACAGAGCGAAGCCGAAATGCAAACAAATTCTACAAGGCCGACATAAGAAGGGTCCAATTCAGTTAAGACTCTGACATTTGCCTCGTAGCTTGAGCTGTGAAATCAGATGTTAAGTTCCTGGAGATCAGGCAATGTTCCCCTTGTCTCATGCAATCCATGGTACTTTGCATGGGGCTCTTTCCTCAAACCTGAATTATGCAGGAGGAGAGGAAGTGGGGATCGATTTTAACGCTAGTCCTGCCTCTAGGCTAATGCTTATCGAGGACAGGCACACAGGGAAATAGCTAACAGGGAACAGTATATTGACGACTGGCACACAGGGGAACGAGTGTGGGTCCCTTGAATTTCGGCGACAAGCAGGACTAAGGTTAAGGCTGCACAAGCGTTTCAGAGAATGTCCTGCTAGCCTCTGAGGTGATTCACTGATATTTTAGAAGCGCTGTTTTAAAGATATGCACCCTGAGCATGCCCCAGTATACAATGGGCGAAAGGCTGGAATGCACTGAAGCCAAATCATCAACCCATTACATCCATTACTAACACGCTCATACAGTAAAGGGGCTTTCACACACATTGTACGATGGGTATACAACAGGTCTTCGACAGAAATGTGGGGTAATTCATGAGATGCTTGCAATTATGTCCAACAAAATTCATGTATTGCACAACGTAAAAGGCTGCTGTCGACCCTCGTTTTAGAATTTCGACCATGTTCAAAAGTTTTTTGGCATCGTAGGTGATTCTCTATGTCGGGCCTGTTTCGTAGGTCTGTCGTGCGGTGCCCTACGAGGTTTTTCAACTGCGTTACGCTTGACCTACAACTTTCATTTGATTTCTGGGGTTATCTGAGGTCCTCGTTATCTTTGGAATTTACTATGCTAGACCTATGGTCACCCTACGTTAAACCCACGACAGTCCTACGAATGTTCCACCATTTGTACGTCCTTTCTGTGACTGTCATGAGTTAATCCAACGATTACAATTCGCACGACTGACTTGAAATTTTTTATGACATATTTTCCGATGACGGTAGTACAACACATGTTGTTATGTGACCAGGACTACGCAACCTTCAAATCCACCTCTGTAAAACGTACGTCAGTCCCTTCTGTCGTGGACTCACTAAAATCGTACAACGAAAAAAATCGTACGTGTGCGAAAGCCCCTTAACTGACAGCCTCAAATTAGCCTCATATGTATGTTTTTGGACAGTGGGCGAAGACTGGAGTACCCAGAGGAAATTCATGTGGACCCGAGGAAAAACTGCAAATTCACACACAGAAAGGCCAATGCTGGATTCCAACAGGCAACCTTCCTGCTGTGAGGAGATTGTTATTTACCACACCTCACCACGCTGTCCATAATCAGTCTCAATCACGTGCAACAAATCTCACACCATAGCAGGTTAACCATGTAGGAATCACAGAGCTGAACATATCAGAGATTGATTGATTGAACCATAGAACAATCTCCATAAAAGTCACATGCAGGTTCTTCTGTTTACAGCAATACAGCAAAGATAAGAGGCGATAAAGCTGTTATTATGGATGCAATGATTCATGAAAGTTTAATCTACCATTGTATGAAAAATCATACCAGCGATCAAAGTTTCAATTTTAGCGTACAGCAACCAAGGGAGAAAGCTTGACGAGCCAAGCTCGACAAATAGCTCAATGGAATACAAATTGAATGCAAGATGAGGTGGAACAAACAGTAAACTGCAGCAGCAGGTGTTGAAAAATTAAAAAGCTTTTGATTTGCAGAGGACGTTCAGTAAAAACAAGCAGGCAAAACTTTGTATCTTCAGCACGATATCCACAGACCTGCAGCACAGCACGCTGTTATTGGAGTTAAGACCAAAACGCCCTGTAATACTGCCAGTTTATTTTAAAAGCTGTACCAACCCGTTTGTTTATGTTTCACTGTTTCAGCTGCTGCCAGGATATGTTCAAGGCTTTAGTGAGATAGGCAGCCACCTGGCCTGCTCAGTGACTTGGGGGGGTTACCAACTGTGTCCAAAATTACCAACTCCATTGTACAGGTATGCCCAACTCCCCAATGCCAGGTCCACTAATTTGGCAAGGACAGCTGAAAGGACTGTCCGTGTGTGGATGTCACCAAAAGTATTGCCATACCTCTGATACAAACATGCTGAAGCAGTGTTGTCCAATAGTGGATTTAACAGGGCACGTTTAAAAATGAAGGGGCCTCTCTCGCCCCTTTGGGTGTAATTGTGTCTCAAAGTGTTTATTCATCCAAAAATAAGATTTGGGCCACAGAATCTTTAATATCAATACATCCTTTGTGCACTGGTCATTTCTAATTGTAATCAGACCTTGCAAATATATTCGTATTTTAATCACTGCAGATCGCAATCATCTCGGAAAGAATTTATCTTTGGCCATCTTTGGCGATGACGTTACGGGTGGAACCAAACCAGCTGCAGAGAGTGCACTGTCAATGGCATTGGACTCAGTGATTCATAATTTTGTATTATTTCCGTGGGAAAATGTTAAATATCTGCCTCGTTTATGGCTGTAACAATAAGGCAAATGCAAGCAGAGGCATCATGGTCCATACGTTTCCAAAAAAACCCCACAGTTCGAAAGGCGTGGGTGGATTTTGTGAAGAGGAAATGAGCGGAGGCCATGGAGCCCAGTGTTGAGTCCGATTCTGCTCCCCTGTCAAATCGTGTTCCCTTTTCGAGAAAGTTTTATGATGCTGTTGCTGATTTAAGAAAATCATGAAAGAAATAATGTAACGGGGATTGATGAATCAGCTCGCTCTTACGAATGTTATCACATATGACGTCTCATAAAGTGATGAATTTTGATGCTCCGCCATCTCCCGCAATTTGTCTTTTTGCAATATTGAGCTCTTATATTCGGCAGTGATCACACAATTACCCCATGCTTTAACGATCCGTTCTGCCATCAAATTCAGAGTAAAATGTACAAACGCTCTCCACACTATTTAGGGATATCATTGCATTGCGTTCTCTGTGGAAACACAATTTGACAGGGGAACTCAATTGGACAAAACACTAGATGAGGATGGAGATCTGCTCTAAACGCTACACTGATGAATGCTTTTATCAGCCAGATCCTGAGTCACAGGAAAAGTCTGGGCATAACTACGGGTTAGTCATTACTGAAATCGCCGCTTAATGAACCATCATTAAACCGAACCCAAACTACTCTGGTACTGAATCTTTCCCAATCTATTCTGTACTCAGAAAAGTGGGTTAATAAGCCCATCCTAAAATGAGTGTAGATACTGTTTTATGCAAAAAATGACTCAAAATGAAACTAAATCCATCGTCCATCACGAGACCTTGAGTACACCGTGTCCCAAAAGTTCATGCACCCCAATGGGCAACATGTCTGCCTCCAAAATGGGTTGCACCTGGTGAGCCAGGTGTTTTGAGGTTGTTTAATTAGTTCATGTTTGCGAGAGGCCTATAAATTTCTTGGTTGAGCAAGGAACCAAGAGAGAACTGTCACTGAAAGAAGCTTTTTGGTAGTGCTGCCACGATGGCCAAACAAAAACCTGGAAAGGCTGCTCTTTCAGAGCCTCAGGTCCGTGCTCAAGCCATTGTCTTGCGCAGGGCAGGGAAAACTTGCAGGGAGGAGCTCAGGACCTTGGCAGAAGCATAGGATGAGTGAAGAAGTGGTGGCAGAGACACCAGAGTTGTGACTCCCTTGAAGACGAGCCCCATGCAGGAGCCCCTCAGTCCTGAGTTCCAGGGCCAAGGACCTCATCCGAAAGGCCAAGGGGAAAGAGACACCAATCCTGCCGCAGACTCAGTCGAAGACTGAAGAATCTTGGGGAAGCAGTCTCTAAGAGTACCATCCATCGTTTTCTGACTGAGAAACTGGGTCTGAGAGCATACAGAAGACAGTGGATTCCTCGCCGTACCAAACTGCAAAAGAAGAAGCAGCTGGCTTTTACAAAGAAGTATGCCACAATGACCACTGGGAAAACTGGGTTTTCTCTGATGAGTGCCCACTCTACTTATTTCCAACTCCCAACAGCCAAAATGACCGCATCTACACTGACAATCGAAAGAAAGTGCCACCTTCTGAACAAGTCAAGTTCAGCGCCCATTGCATGGTCTGGGGGGCGATGTCATCTTCAGGGCTGTTGGAGTTGCATGTTGTACCCCAGGGCACCACCATCAATGCTGAGTATTATGTCAAGAACATTCTCCAGCCAGTGCTAATTCCCATACTCACCAGAAAAAAGAAATCGGGCCCCGTCACTGCTAGGAAGATGTTCAACAGGCCTGCGAAAATGATCTTCGTGCAAGATGGCGCCCCCGCACATAGTGCTCGGTCAACTCAGCAGTGGTGTTCTGAGCAGCTTCCTGGCTTTCTGCGCAAAGAGGAATGGTCACCCACCTCCCCGGACCTCAACCCGATTGAGAACTCCTGGAGTATCCTGAACAGTCGGGTCTTCCACAGCCCACCCCCTACCACCATGAAGCAGCTCAATGCGAGGGCTGTGCGGGAGTGGGGCAACTTTGAGCTTTCCGTTCTAAACAACTTAGTGCATTCTATGCCCCACAGGCTGAGGGAAGTAATTAAGATGCAGGGGGGATACACTGGCTTTTGAATAAACGCATTCTGTTGAATATTCACAATCTGAGTTGACTTTTTCTGTGGTGCATGAACTTTTGGGACATGGCGTAAAATCGAAACTTCGGCAATGATAGAGAAGGCGGTACGAGACCAGGAGCTACAGTTGGAGAATGAAAAAGGTAATCTTCTAGTCTGTTCGGGTCAATGGGATGAATAATTCGCTAACTAGCATGCTAACGCTTTTCACCAATAAATTAATAAATTTGATTTATCAGAGTAGTGCACAATTGGCTATTGCACTACAGGGTTGCAAATTGGGAAGGGACTGCCGGGAAGGGATTATAATAGTTGCCTTGTTCGTTGCTCAAGCGCCTCCTGTTGGCCAGACCGGCGCTCGTCAGGAAGATTCTAAGCCTGGTCATGTCCGGGTATCCTCCGCCCTCGTTCTGAACTTGCGCAGATTCAACCAATGAGTGTATAAGAAGCGTGGTTGACAGGCGCGTGCTTCGGAGGAGAGCCGCGAACTGTCTACACTCTCCTGAATTGGCAGCAAGGGGTCGCATACGAGCAAGCCTTGTACATAGTTCACCAATTGGGTATTCCAGATTCGGGTGGGATTGGAGATGCCAAATTTTTTTTTAAATAAAAAAAAAAAAAAATTAGATTTATTTAATTCATTTTAGCGACAACTATTACAAGTGTAACTTGATACTTTAACCCTATCTAGACCGGGCCTTTTAGGGCTTCCTGGGGCCAGGGAGGGGGGGGGTCTTTTTACCCCCATAACTCGTAAACGACATGGCGTATGAACACCAAATTTGCAGGGTATGATGTACAAGTAAAACTAAATCACTACAATCATTTTGGTGTTATTGTGACCCATTATTACGTCATTATGATGTCATATTTTGATTTTGCTGGCCGAAAATGTCATAATACTGTAATTTCTTGCAAATTTAGGGTATGCATCACAATTTTTACACATAATGTGTTTTATAACACTTAAATGTCTACAAAGATTTCTGCTGCCAAAGGCAATAGCAACATCGTCAAAATGACATCATAAAATGACATCATAGATATGGCAAAATGGCTTGAACTTCTCATAACATGATAGTTAACTGTAACACCTAAACAACATGGCATATGACCACCAAATTTGCAGGGGATGATGTACACATAAAACTAAATCACTACAATTATTTTGGTATTATGACGTCATTATGACATCATGTTTTGATTTATGTTCCGTGAAAATAGTTTTTCATTTACTCTGAATGTTTTTCTTAGAAGTTCAGGTCAGAAAGAAATGACAGTAAATTTATAAAGGATTATAGGTTTGCGTAAGCAAAAGTTGCCCTGTTCTTATCGTCAACTTCTTTGTGTTTAGTATATTGATTTCAATACAGGGCCTAAAGACCGCCTTCATAATGGAAAAAAATGTCTATTTGTTGGTAGTAGAAGCTTTCATCATAGGAAAATAAAAGGAATCGATGAAATTTGAGGGAAAATGTACCTGAGTCAAAGATATAGTCCGCCATCTTGGATTTTGGCCCTTTAAATTCAATGACGTCATCAAATTAGCATAAATTAATTCTACTTAACAAAGCTGACATTAAATTACGTAAGATATTGTAAATATCATGGAATAAGTTAATGTTAAAAAGAAAATCTGGAAACTACATTGATGAAACCGAAATCAGCGATTTTTTGTCAGACATACCTGTTAGAAAACCATTGCCACGGAAACGGCGAAGATGGTGGATTTGACTTATTGGTATAAAATTGTTCCCAGACAAGTTTAAGGAAAAGTCACCAAGTTTGGTGGTTCTAGCTCAACCCCTTCAGAAATTATAAATTGGTGCGGGCATAAAAAGCGCCCCGGGTCTAGATAGGGTTAATAAAGCGAAAAGCATAAGCATGCAAGCCGGCCAGGGGTGAGTCTCCCAAAAGCACAGGTTTGTTCATTCACAGTCCGTGGTTCCAACTATGTGGAATTAGAATTAATAGACTCTGAAGTTCTTGTGTTGTCATCATGTATGTAGGCTGCCTATTTTCGGACACCTTTCCTCATCATGGCCCAATAAAACTCTCAGTAAGTACAATGTAGTTTGGGTGCACCATGTCTACAGGCTGATTGTCATGTTGTTCCTTTTCCCCTTCTGATGTGAAAAATATTTGTTTTCATCAGTTTATGGAAATGATATTCTTTGATAACATCTTGTTCTCCCTTTGTTTTCAGCTTGACCTCCGCGTTGAAACTCCTCCCATTATGCCACATCCGCTAATTGGCAAATTTGGGTCAATCTTCATTTTGTTTTCGGTAATCTCTGCTTGGACCTCAATAAAAGGCTCATTTTCGAGAAAAAACGGCACATTTGGGGTATTTAATTAGCAGGATACTGTTCATGAACTGTTTGGTCAAACATATACCAGTTTAGTTTTGTTTTGAGAAAATATGATGAAGTTGCACTTTAAGTAAGACACACTGGTTTGTGCTGCAGTCAGCTTTGAAAAGGCTATTGCTCCATATTCATTAAATATTGGAAAATAGGAGCCCAGATCTCAGATAAGTTTGAGGCTCAAAACACAGTGATGGGTATAAAACTGATCCCAGGTCAGCACTCCTGCATTGAGATTCTTCATTCTTCTTGGACATGGGCCAAGGAGAGGCAGCAACAGGTACGCAGAACCCAAACCAGCATCATTCCTCAGGGTCCGCACTCAAAATGTGTGCTGTGCTCTCTGCACAATAAGCGCCATGTCACCATTAGTACAGCGATCTTTCAGCTTGGTCTGGTACAAGTATAAGCAAACATTAGTCAGCCTGTGTGTGTGTGTGTGTGTGTGTGCTTAAGGACTGTGTTTGCATGTGTTTAAGGAGCATCACAACAGAGATAAGTGTGACTGATCAGGGCTCACAACGATAACAGCCAGCATCATCCTGCCCTCATCTGATCAGTGCCAGGCCACGACTTCGTACAACCCAGCAAACACAAAATGTACTCGCAACGTTGCGGAAATGTTTTTCTCCAAAATTGTCATTGTCATTGTCAAAATTGCCACAACATTGCAGCAAGACTGAGAGAAGGGATTATGTTTCCTGGGGGCACGGTCCCTCCGCCGTTCAGTAATGAACCTTTGTTATTCCTTTCTAATATATTATGGAATAACAACCTTGTGAAATTTTGTGGACTGGGGGCCATCACATGCACAGGAATTGAAATCCCAATCAGAGAATGCACCACGTGTATTTCGGCATCACAGTCTCTCGTGAACCAAACCTCATCAGAACACCCTGGGATTTCTCCATATTTGGCAGATTATGGCTGCGTCCGAATAGTCAAAATATTACATCCTCCCCACTAATCCCTGACAACTTTTCTTTCACCTTTGTGGAAAACGTCATGAGGTAAAGGAAAGGTGTTAAAGGGAATTCCTAATGGCTTACGAAGACAACCGCACTAATTAGAAATCCAAATGCACTTACACTTGGCAACATGATCATGAGTCCCCTGCCCATCATGTACGTATCTTTACACGGTTGGCCGGATGAATTGTTCTCGCTTTAAATATTGCAGCCGCTGGGAATCGTGGGATAGCGTTATCTCCTTTCTTTTTGAAAAGGATGGTTCTGTGTACCCTACGCTAAAGGAGGTAAATTAGGAAGCACTGAGTCAACTTTCCGTAATATTAAAAGAATTTGAATGCACTTGTTATGGCTGCCACGTAATTATTTCCGGATCATTCTTTAGGAGTTAGGAACTTTCCTCAGAAAAAAAGACAATTCGGATGCATCCTATTTTTCGACATAGTTGGGCAATTTTGGGGATTTTCTACACCTCAACTGACTTTTTTTTTCTTTCTTTCTTTCTTTTTGGAGGGGCTTTTCCAACACTTGCATAAAAGTCACTGAATGCCTGATTTTCTGAGCAAAAAAAAGAAGCGAAATACAAGTAAAGGGAACTGAACTAGCTTGAATCGAAATCAGAAGTGAAATTGACTATTGCAAAGGCTTGTCCCTGAATTGTTGAAGTATTGGCACGGCGAAACAAGTTGGAAATTCAGTCTACATTATTCTCCTCCCCTGACAGGGCACAAAGGTGTTGAAAGTCAAAGTGCAAGCAATGCGAAAACAATCACACCCACGGTTTTACATGTTGATTTCTTTCTATCATTCACTTGAAGGTTTTGGCACCAAAAACTAGTTCCACCCTCTCAAAGCAGAATCTAGTCATTTATCCAAACACCAGACATAAACCAACCCTAAAGCAGTTTATGGATTGCATTGACCAACTTAAAGGTATGCAGAGCTGATAAGATACAATATATTGCCACAATTCACAATGCAACTCAAAGATGACTCTAACTGTAGGTGTGTTAGATACGTTGAGGGCAACCAGTAGTGTTGCTGATCTGGTTTCCATCACTGTGATAGCAATAGTTGTCTTTGCTTTTTTTGTCATGAGTAAAATGCCCTCAACACTCACGCCGTACAGCACATTTGCAGCAAAATCTTTATTTCATATGACACAGCGCTGACCATAAGGATCTTGACAGTGAAGGAATAACTTTCTGTTTTGACTCGAAAAGTGAAACAATACGGCGAATTTTCGGTTAATATGACAATTGTAAGCAATTCTGGAGTAAATAAAATCCATATCAGGCTGATATTACATTCCTATCCTTTGTCATTTGTATGTACAAAGTGGCTTTTGCGATACGTGAACTGTTCTCTGTATCTCTATTAATTTCTACTGGTGCTTTTAGATTAAAGCCTCAAGTGTCACAGATAAGAGACATGATCTTTCATTGCAAACGACTGCAGAGATCAGAGCTGGCGTACTTTCATACTGCAGCCAGCACAATCTTTCCGCAGTTACAGACATTCACCCCTTAGTGCGCATTATAGCCCTCTGTAAACTCGCCAGATCACGAGCGCATTCCTTGTCATCGCGGAGACCATTTAAAGCCCGATTGCTTGCTCCGGCTCCGGTCCACATTTCAACCAAGAGGCCGGGTAAAGTTTAACTGCCAAAATCTTTCCATTTTAAACCCATCAGCCCCTCCCACCCACATGCGGTTTTTTTTTTTTTTTTTTTTTTGTCTGTCAGCTGACTTATGGGAAACGCTGTTTTTGTTGCTTTTTAAAGCAACGTGGGACGGCTGTTGCTAGGCTAGGCAGACGAAGCCGGCCAATCAGCAGCCACTTCCTCTTAGGTTGTGCTTTACGTTTCTGCAAGACTTTGCAGAGGAGAAGACAGCAGTTGCTCAGTGGGGCAAAGCCATATATTTTTTTCAAATAAACTAAATTTTATTGAATTTACATTTCTGGAAGAAAAACAAACAAGTTAAAGCCATTCACTTCAGTAGCAGTGCATGACCTGCTGCATGTAGTATGTACAAAAAAAAAAAAAAAAAAAAAAAAGCACAATGTACCATTGTTATTAGTAGGCACTTTTGCAGGGTAATGTAACAAGTAGTCCTGTCACAAGATGATCAGCTACAATGCAACATGTTCTACATACACTTTTAATCAAAAGTGAAAGTAAGGACCCCATTTTGCAGCTGTCTAGAAGTTCTTGCTTTTTCCTCACGCTTTGAAACTGCAACCAACCATCAGTTGCAGAGCATGCACCAGTCAAACCAAAGTGAGAACTGCGTGCAATGTGGCCCTTGCAAATGTGGGGAAAGCAAAACACAAGTTAATCTCAACAAGCATTTTAGTCTTATAATGTCACAAAATTCATATGACTTTTGGGCCAATAAGACCAAAAAAAAAAAAAAAAAAAAAAAAATGGCCAATGAGACAAGACACCCATTCCTGCATGACAGCAGCTGTGAGTTCACTTTTTTTGTACAAAAGACAATTCAAATCAAGCAAATATTTTTCACTCAAGAGAAACAAATGGGATTAAGGCCCTTTCCAAAACTAAAATGCTTGCCAAAACAAAAGTGTGTTGCTGCAGTGCGATAAGCAAACTGAAGTGGGAAGTTAATGAAGTTTGGTTCATTCTGATTAACCCGACAGCATAGCTTGCACACAGCAAGATGGAAAGAGGGAGGTCCTTGTCCTCGTGCCAAAATATGTCAAATTTTTGCCAAAAGCGCATATCTGTGTCAAAACATGTCAAAATGTAATCCCTCCTCCCCCACACTACCACTCCTGTCTCATGCCCCCTGCGAGTTTGGCGATGGAATGCAGGCTCGGTGTATAACATTCCCAGGTTTTGCCTATGGAGGACTTTATTTCATAAAACAGGACTCTTCTTCTATTGTTTTCATCCCCCATTAACCCCTGTGTGCAGATATAGATGCCAGCGTCCGTAATTCCGAAATATAATTCCTAAATAACTCTATATTTGAATTTCCAAATGTCTTGCCTCACTGGAATAATTTTCCTGAGTCTCTGTGACACAAATACTGAGTTATAAAGCCTAAATAGGCTCATGCATGACAAGAAAAACTTGGCATTGTTTGTATTCTGCGCAAAGGGGTTAAGAGCAGATGACTAAGACCACAGAAGAAGGAGGGCACCCACTATCCTCGGCCGCCAAGAGAACCATACACTTTCTCTTCCTCTCCCATCAGTGACGACAGTCGCTCATCTCTTCCCCTTTCTCTTGCTTCCCTATTTTCTGTATATCCTAATTACACAAATACACAAATCGGAGTGGGGGAGCAGTTATATAACCTGACCCACATAAACAATGACAGAATGCTTTTCCGTTACAGCGCCGCTCCAGTCCAGTCTGTACATCTGGACAATGGGGTTACACATCCAGCTTACTTCATTTCCCATTCAGTCTTTAGGGCCAACAGTGGACCTTCGCATTTTGCTGCAAAAACCTTTCCTATTTGTTGTTATTGTTTTGATATTTAAAATATTATATCATATTTAAAACAAATTTAAAATTTGTACTTCAGGGGGGAATAACATTTTGCGAATATTTGGCTGCCTGACGAGTAAAGTTCTCTTACTCAGCTGACAAATTTTCAAATCTCACGGCATTGACAAAATGTTTGTCTTGTTTACCATAAAAAAGAAAGAAGTTATGGGAACAAGATCCTGACTTATGCAGTGTGCAGAAAGTTAAAATGACCTGGGGCCTCATTTATAAGAATAAATGTGCATAATTTACATGCATAAATGTCGCATACATGCAAAATAAGAAGAGGTGAATTGTAAAAAATATGGTCATTTCAAAAATTGCGGGTTCTCTGAATTGCACACAGTTTCTAATCTATTAATCAAAATCAGCTTGAAATCTTACCAACACGCACAAAGCCATTAATTGAACGTGTTTTACGAATCCATTAATCCCAAATCCTCAGGTTAAAGTGGAGCACGTATCTTTTATTGATGGCACGCACTGTTTGTAAATGAGGCCTCTGATTTTCTGTAGTTCTATTCACCTTAAAAACGGAGGAAGTCCTGCCCTAGATAACTAACTTTGCGTCAAGCCTCTCAGTTCCCCAGACTAACCGATCAACCACTTCCCTTCTCAAATTTTCATTTGCGTAACAACTTTTTTTCTTTTCTTCACTTGTTGTTTGATGGAAATTTACCAGACCCACTAAATTTATCATTTAAAAAAACCTTTTGGTGCCTGATATTTAAAAAGATGCAGGCCTTGTTTCTAGATGGCTATGCAGTGAACATGGGACTGCTTGCATCAATGTCCCAAAATATTAAACCAATACCAGTGGTATTTCATTGGCTCCTCTCACTGCATCACTGGCATGTAGATGCATTTAGGTTTGTTGTCGTCATTGGGGATTTTATGACTTCTATCACTACGCAAAGCAATCAATCTAATTTAAGTGACACGCGTCAAACCAAAGGGGTGTGGAGTTGATCCCTCCCACTGAGACTGTGTTGCCACGGACATGCACTTTTGTTTACATTACCAAGGTGAGTTTTTTGTATATTCTTTTTTTTTGTGAGGTATCAAATCCTTTAACTACATTAAGGAGTTATTTTAAAATGATCAGAATGACCCTGACTTATTCTGACTGTCATAACCAAAAAAAGATGCTGAAAACTGAAAGCAATGGAATTCTAGATTTTTTTCCTCTCCTTGTCTCGTTTTGACTTCAGAGAGCTATAGAAAAAAAAATGCACCATTCTTCCTGTTTCTAGTCTCATTTGAAAGAAAACATCGAGGGCTTAAAAAAAATGGCAAACTTGTTTCCGTCAGCCCATAATTCCGCGAGTTATTGAACCCCAAAGTTAAATAATTGCCCAAAATTGCCATTTTTGGGCCATTTTCACCTCATTCCAAGCCATGTATTGTCAAGCCAAATAGTGCTAGACCACCATAAACTTATTTTTTCCTTAGTTGGGGGTCATATCTAACACTTCCATGTGGTTTAGCCATTTCATGACCTACATTTTTTTTTCCTATATCTTTTAATTGGAATTTCAACTCGTTGAAACGTGAATTAATGAAACTTTTAGACCATCAACTAGCATACTAAGAAGGTAGTCCCACTGTTCATATTACATCCAGCCAAGAGGGTCCCTATAAGGGTTATGTTCATAGAAATATTTTTTACATACATTGACCTGAGCCTGTGCCAGCTTGAAAAAACTATTTTTCAACACCGGCCTCATCACTCACGTTTCACTGACATTTACCCATATAGAGAGCAAACCACTGCTAATTTCTTTACTTCCTACCACCCAAACAAAGTTATAGGGTATATGTGGCAACCCTAAATGTAAAATAATAAAGAAAATTAGTTCAGGTTGGCTCTATGGGACGTTGCTTGGTGAGTGAAACGCAAGTGATCATCCGGCGCCAAAAATGTCACGAGAAGAGGAAAGCGACTTCTGTTAACCGGCAAAAGTAAACTACATCCGGGGTCCTTCGTAAACAACTCAGAGGATCTCAAGCTTTAATTGAGGCAAGTTTACGGCAGATTTTATTGCAAAATACAAGAGAAATTCTTCAGAAAGGTAAGGAGTTTTTGTTGAAATTCTTACAAAATATTGTTGAGGGGGTGTCTGGGTGTATGCAGATGTGTCAATTTGTACCGAAACCATGTTTTTTGGGTTCTATGGGTTAAAACAGAATGGCGAGTGAAATTTCCAAGCCGGTACGGCCACTGGTTTGCGTGTATGGAGCCATTTGCCGTGCCTGGCGTGGGTTTGGGGAAAAGTGAAAAGTGAGTGACCGGCCAGCCACCTTGCCGAAAATGGCCTCTGTGGCTTGAATTCCTGTATCCTTGGCTGTAAATTGATGTTGATTCTGTAGAATGAGGTGCCCCATGTGTGTTACTACCTTTTTAGGCCATGTTTGGGCATTTTGAGTCAACCCCCCACCCCAAAGAAGGGCAGAATAGTGAAATTTTGTCAGAATTTTCACTTTTTGGCCTCCCAAACGGCCTAATTCCGCGAGATTACATGCTTTTTCCATGTTATATTCCTTACTACACCTACTCTTAATCGTTTTAGTGTGATCAACCTATCCTGGGTAGTATAATATTGCCACAGTGCAAGCCTAAAGGTATTTGGCTATGCTGCGTCACTCACGTTTCACGTACTACGATTATGGCCGCCACACACCTCTATATGCACAGCCCAGGAATTTTCACTTGTTACTAGTTTAGATAGGCCTCTTCTCTAATATCCTGACCAGAAGTAATGAACATTGGGCAATACCGTCACTGCTTTTAGGTACATTTTCCCATCGTCACTCGCGTTTCAATTTCTATTTTTTCGTCAGAAAGGGCACCTCCACCCCATCCAGACTATTCATATTTCACCAGAAGATGGTCCTATGGTACCCCTAACATGCACAACAGCCAATATGTAGATACTGCATACTTTTTTTTCATCAAAAATTTCTGGGGGTTGTATTTTGGGTTTTGACTGGATATTTGGTCACTATCAGTCGCGGCTCGTGAACTGCCAACAGCAGAGGCTCAAACAATCCCTTAAAAAGAATGATTGGTCATGACCTGTTTTCAATCAGTCATTTAAATTACCATTACAGAAACTCTGAAAACTCTCAACATTATCGGGTGTGGCCAGTTTTCATTTATAACGCATACCAGTCAACTCTCACACATTCGGTATTAGTTTAAGTGGCATATTTTCGTTCCTCTGCTGTAGTCAGCAATTATTCAATCAACGAGTATGTAGATTCTGGCACGGAACTGAAGTCCTTGTGCACGGAGGAGTTGGAAGCAATGGAATTGCATAATGACATTTCAAATTATCTTATTTCATTTAAACGATCGCAAAACCTTGCATTGCTTCCAACCACTGAGTAAAGAAAAGCGTGTGAAGTCTGGAGTCGTAATCGGTATGCGTTGTAAATGAAAACTGACCACACTTCTTAATGTTAACAGCTGGCCCGCGCGGAGTCGCTGATGTCGCAAAAAAGAGTTAAATTTTATTTTCAAAGGCATGGTAGAAACCCTAGATGGGCCAGATATGTGTGTTTATGCCCTTAATTTAATAGTAGAACATGTTTTTGTACGTAGGAGTGATATGGATACAATCCAATGATGTATAGTGGTGCTGAGGTGGACTTTAGAATATGTTGTCAGAGGTGAAACCTGAGTGACAAACGAGAGGTTTTCCGAGGATCAATGCAGGGCCTAACTGAGCTGTTTAAATAATTTATGGATGGCAAAGGGTAACTGTTTTGTATAATACACACACTGTAGGCAAAGTACAGTGATTTTAAAGAGTATCTGATGAGTTTTGAGGAAATGAGGGTAAAGTTAAGAATGTGAGTCAATTTTTTTCCAACTTTTACCTTTTGCGCTATATATTCGACAATGCATAATTCTATGAGTTTTCAACCCTGGTTTTTTTATTTTTGGTACACTTTAAGTAACATATTGTAGTAGTTTGTAAACAAAATTTGGTGTAGATATGACAATTATTAATTGTACTTTTGATGTTGCATTTAATCTAATCACTCATGTTTCACGCGTTTCGGAAGGTTTTACGGCGCGTGCAATAAAAACTGACCCGTTAGGAGTTGGTGACTTGAATGAACCATTCCATAAAGCCATGATATAGGGCTATCAATAAAATAAAGTGTTATTAAGTAATACTGAGTTTGTTATTTTCATCCCCCTGAGCATCATTTCTTGGATTGACCCATATATATATATATATATATATATACGTCCTCCTTTGTCTGCGCCCGTGGAACCCAGCAGTGTGCAGTGTCCGTTCGACTGTCTGCCTTCAGACGTTGCCACCAGCAGGGCCCAGATTCTCCAGGATGGCCTTGGTGGTGATCCTTGGATTCTTTTTCACCTCTCTCACTATCCTCCTGCCCAGCACCAGTGTCATTTTCGGCTTCCGACCACGTCCTCTGAGATTTTCCACAGTGTGGAACGTCTTGTATTTTTTAATAATACTTTGCACTGTAGCCACTGGAACTTGAAAACATTTAGATATGGCCTTATAGCCCTTTCCTGACTTGTGAGCAGCCACAGGTCCTCAGTGAGCTCCTTTGTCTTAGCCATGACGGTCTACAAACCAACTGCAGAGAGTTGCTGTTTTCACTTGTTGAGTTGATTAAAGCTGCTTTCACACTGGACAGATTACATTCAAAGGTTATGGAACCTCGGAATTTCCCATAGACTGTGACAGTTTGCAAAGGGTATGAATAATTTAGGACATGCCACTTTTTGTTCCAATGTAAATAAAAGCTGAGAAATAATTCTTTTCCACAATGATGCCTCTCGTACATTGTCCTATTATCTTTTGGGAGAAGCCTGTGTCATTTCCAATCAAAAAAAAAAAAAAAAAAAAAACCTGCTTGTTGAATAAAAGTTACTTAAAGTCAAAATTTGCCAGGGGTATGAATAATTTTGGGCTTGACTGTGTATATATATATATATATATATATTTAGTACAAGCAATATGCAAAATGCAAAAATTAAAAAAAAAGCAATAGCCCTGTGCTTCTACAAAAAAATCAATTTTTAGAAATTCATACTTTAAGGTGTATTTTTTCGTGGTCAAACTTTGTGCTTCTCTATAAAATGCAATAGGCGCCAACATAGAAGAAGCTGATTAACTCAAAATGAGTAAAATGGATATATTGTGTTTTGGAAACAAATTCTTCACATGTACACATGACACATTGTGAAGCTGTTTCCTCCACCAGGAGTTTATCAACCCGCTGTGAGCAATGCAGAAATGCATGCTGTCCCGCAGCATTGCGGCCAGACGACGTGCGTCAGAGTTTCCCAACAGCGTCTGCAGCGCCTGCACTGACGCCACTCTGCATTCCAGTCACACAACAGGGTCATCTCGCATTTCAGCTGCCATAGCAAAATAAATAATACAGTGCAGTCAAGGCGGTGTATTATTATCAAGGCAGTGAGCTCAAGAGGACAGGGACACTGTCGACGAGGGTGCCAGCTTCCGAAGGCTGACAAGAACGTTTGCGCCGATGTGCACCAATCTTCCGCTGGTGCAGTGACTCCCTGGGATGAATATTGCTGAGCCCCCCCGCCCCTTTTAAAGCTTAACTGACAACTCTCACTATGGCTGTGGGCAGCTACTTAGTGTGCCTCTGACAGTTGGAAGACCCAGCTATTGCCCACCAGCACAATTCGAGCAGGCTTTCGTATGCCGTTTCACCAATTATTGGCGCCCACTCTTCGTTGCTGAATGCTTGTATTTCTAATCTGGATGCTTGTATTTAGCAGTCAACTTATGGTGATCTAAAGAATTTCTATAGAACTTTAGGACCCAAGTTCTATAGGAATTGATTCTTAAGAAATATTCTATAGAAAATAGTTCTACTATAGAAATGTGTTCTGTAGAGATTTGCTCTATAGAAAAGAGTTCTGCAAAAAGCTGTCCTCAAGAAAATTTACAGACCTCTCAGCTGAAAAGGTAATAGCAGTTGCATAGAATGTCCTTAAGATGTTCCATAGAATTCTTGGTTCTACAGAAAAGACTATAGAACCTTTATCTGGCCCAATAAAGTGTACCAGAGTTCTTGAGAATTTCCATTAGTTGTTCCATAGAGTCTGAGGCTCTGAAAGAATTCTGTACAGTTCTATAGAAATTTTATGGACCAAATTTGCAGGGATGCCGGAATAACAAAAAGGATTGCGCACGGAATTCAAATCCCAGTCCCTCAGCCACACCTACCCCGGAATAACAAAGTGGATGTTCTCAGTTCGAAATCCAAATTCAGGTTGGTGCACATTTCATACTTTAGGATGGAGCACATTTGTATCACAGGTGTGTCTCGATAACCTTGTGCAAGGTGAAATGAATGATGACTCTGAGGTATGGCGTGGGTGAGGTTGTGCAACAAATAAACTAGCTGAGGTTCTCAGACACTTTATCATCGAAGACGTTTCACACCTGTCTCTGGGCTGGCTTTGAGGGCAAGACTAAAATACCACTGGAAAAAAATCGCAAACAAGGAAATGCAACACGCCCAGTTCGGCATCTTTTCCGCATTCATGCAGGCAATGAGAGGCGCAGGTATCGCGAGTTGCACTGCCTCAGGGATGAGGCTACTGAAGGAGGATGAAACTGTGGATGGAAACTTTGAGAAACTTGGAGATATTATACACTGGAAACCCAAAAAGAATATTTATTCCAACACATGGACAAGAGGGCATCAGAATTTAAAAAAAAAAAAATACTAAAGATTAGGATATAACAATTGCGGGAACATCAGCAGTTTATGGTCAGCTTTATATGCAATCCTTGCAATGGTTTTGGGTGTCAAATCACAATCTATTCAGAAACCTTACAGAGTGCGATTGAAAATAAAATGACTTTGCACCACTATTCTTTGATAAGATATTAAGTGAACCTATATTGGGATCTGATTGCATTACATCCCTCCCCCTTCTTTTTTAGCAGTTGGTCAGTCTATCAATATCCAATGAACTGATCCTGCAGTTGTGATGTCACAGTTATACAGCTGCAGATCAGCTGACTGAACCAACGAAAGGCCAAGAGGAATGAATGGACACAAATCAGCGAATACTTATTCAAATAGAATAAATTTCCAGTACCCTGTCCATTAGCCTTTCAAACATAATGCATTAGAAAGGGGCATTATGTCTCATTTTTATGGGGAACATTTACTTTCCAATACTCATATTTTTAATGGGTTTTTGTGTGTGTGTGTCTGTGTGTGCGCGCGTGTGCGTGCACGCGTGTGTGAGTGTGTGTGTGTAAGTGTGTGTGCATGCCATGGAGGTCATATAATAGAACTAAAGAGAGCGAGGAAGTACAGCCCCTATTACTTTCAATGGGAGATGCTAGGCTAGCTACTTCAGCCCAGGAAGTATGGAATTGACCGACGCCATCTGTAAAAATGGCGTTCCATGGGTGCTTATTTCCGGCACCATTTCATAAGATTGCCAATTTGATTACACAGCACAAATGGCCAAGAAAATGTGTCGTCAGTGCGGATTGGCGATTGTGTTCGAGGGGAAATGACGAGCAACACTGTTGATCTGGGACGCGCACGCACTGTACACTCATTGGCTGAACTGCTGCAGTCAGAGCAACAGCTGGACAACCAAACTCGTGCATGAGCTGTCATCAAGCTCTAAGTAGCAGTTCTTATTTTACAGGCCCTCTTGAAAACATTGAACAGTTGCGTCAGACAAAGAGCAAAATAATGGATTACTGAATACATTTTCTTTTGTTTTCGCTTTATTTGGCAAGAAAAAAAATGCACACTTTTCAATTGGTGTCTATGGATCTTGCGCGTCTTTGGCCACAAAATTGCATCCTTGGGAAACGCGGAAGCAGGAAGCTAACATGCTAACTGGCTGAAGCAAGGTATTTCCTCGTTCTCTCTGGTTCTATTATATATCTCTATGGTGCATGCACGCCTAGCAATGGCCTAAAAAACGGCCAATGAGGCATTCCTCTCTTCTGCCCACTGCATGATGGGATAGGTGCCAGTATTCCCGGCAGCCCTGACTGAAAATAAAAGAGCTGGAAGGATAGATGCAGTCAGTTTAGCTCTGTCTCCAGTAGACCAAAACATCAGTCAGTCAAAGACTGGAGCCCACATTCCTGTACAGTGAAGTCATTCTCCCTCACAGTGCTTCACCTCTAAAATAAACAGCCTCCAAAACATGTGCAGCATGTCCTAATGAAACAAGAAACAACAGCATCACTGTCCGCAAACATGCTTGCAAATCACGTCTCCCTATAATGACCTTCGGGCAGAGGTATGCTGTGTGCCTGGCACCTCTGGTTGTCCTTTGGATAAATCACAGAAAACATGAAATCTGGCCCCTTTTTTCCAGTGGTCCCAACTCCTTGAGGTAATTCAGGAAACTGAATCTCACACTGGAAAAATGTTGTTTGCCCCTCCTGTGGCCTATTCTTAAGTCTACCCTGCAGTGAACATTTGTTGTGAAATGTGTCAAAAAATGTGCTATAGGAATCCTATAGGACAGTTCAATAGAATTCTATTGACCTTTAGTACCTCGAGTCCTATAGAAAAAAAGTTCTATAGAAAATTTCTATAGGGAACAGTTCCATAGAACAGCTCTTGTAAAACTTTCTTCATTTCGGCATCTTCAATCCCAGCCGAAGCAACTTTTGATTATATTTGATCCTGATCCATTTGAATTGCTTTGCTGAACCCAACACATGGCCCGTTGTTGTCGCGTGTCTCAGGGTCTTAGGGAATTCAAAAGGAACTGAGTGCCTTCGCTGAAAAGGAACACCACGTTAGTAATCCTGTCAGGTGACCATGATACATGTATAAAGATGGTGGGAATAAGTCTTAGCAGACCTCAAATTGTATTCAAATTCATTCTAAATCTGCATATAATCTGCAATCACATGCATGTAAATGGAAAGGAATAATTTGATTGAATTTTTAAAATTAAGGGAAAAGTTCAAAAGCTAAAACTTTCAACATAATTCTGTCTTCGTAAGCAAAAGAGGAACAAGAGTTTTCCATTATAGCATAATAAAGTTGTAATGCCTTACATTTATATTTTTGAATTGCTGCCGAGGAAATGGAAAGAGGTCTTCATATACCGTAACTGAAATACTGCTAAGTTGTGCAGTCAGTCCGTCAATCAATCGTCTGATCAGAGAATCAGTGAGTTGGTATGTGCCTGGTACCCCATGTGCTTAAGCACACCTTAAAGTTAAAAGGGACAAGATTTCCTTGCTACTTCAGTATAGTGGATATCACTGCATATTGCACATTTTCATACCATTAGTCCGGTCTCTCACTTCAAGAACCCTGGTACACATAAGGTAAATTGACCCTTCGACAGAGCATTGCAAGAAGTCATAAGATTTATTTTTATTTTTATTTAACCCTTATTTACGATGTCTTTCCCATTAAGCTTTTGTTCTATTAGAAGGTCTTAAAGACCATCAAAGTCCAATAGAACAGGTCTTTCAACTAGGGTGTTCTACAGGAAGGTCTTATAGAACAGCAATAATCTTATAGGACTTTCTTTTCCATAGAGGTGGTCTATAGTTTTCTAGCAAATTCCTATAGAACACATGGAAAATCCTATAGAACATGCCGTTTTACTAAAATGTTCTATAGAGTTCCATTGATGTTCTATAGAGTTCTATGGAATTCCATAGAAGTCCTAAAGAACATTTTTTGCAGGGTTAGCACAAGACTAAAATATTCACTGCCGAATAGGGAAAAGAGCTGAGACAAAATGCCCTTGTGAAAATATCCTATTGTTATTTCTTCGTAATACTATAGTATTTTTGGCATAACTATAGTTTTCATAGTATAACTAGAGTAGGACTATAGCCAACACATTATAACTATAGTATTACCACAGTCAACAGTACCATGATATTACTATAGTCCACACAACTGTATTGCTGTAGTTTGAGTAACTATAGTATCTCTGCAGTAATACTATACTATGAAGGTGAAAATACCACCCATTTACTGTAGGACAACTATAGCTTGGAATTACAGTAATTTTTCATAAGGGTGGTTAAATAAAGTTATTTCAAATGCTCCATGTGAACTTCTCTGTCAGGTAGCAGTGACATGAACAAGCTAATGTTTTCTTCTTCAGAGAGAAAAAATTAGATGAAACTCATCCAGGGCTACAGCACTCGGTACAACAGGCAGTTTTGCAGTGAACCGAGTCGCTAGGTTAGCAGCACACAAGCTTCAGAACAGGATTTTTTCTTTTTTTTTTTGCTGTATTTTTATTCATTGCTGTTTACCAGCCATAACCCGCTGGGCTGTGTATAAATAGCCATGCTGTCCAGCTTCTGTTCTCACAGGCTGGCATGGGCCTGAATGTGAGAGGGAGGGGTGTACGCGCGTGTGTGTGCGTGGGGGGGGGGTGACGTAAGCCAGGCGTAAACATTACTCCATCTGTTCCCGGCTGTAGAAGGGGACAGTACACCCTGTCCTCTCTCAGCTAGTTAACGTAGCGCGCTAGCCAGGAGCAGGATGGCCAAATGGGAGCTCCGTTTCCTTATCCTCGGCTACCCCTCTAATTTCTCCCCCCCTCCCCACCGGAAAGCAACTAAGAGGCTGACTGGAAGAGGGGTCACATGGTCAGATTTTACAGCGATTAAACAGGGGGAATGAGAGGCGCCTCGCTGTTCCGCTGCATTTACCGTACACGGCACCAAAACAGGCCCGTCGCTTTGCATTATGGGTAAGCTGGGGTTGAGCATTTGCTCGGACATGATAAAACAAAAAAAAAAAAAAATCACAGTGGCCCTCTTATACATCAGATTGAGCTGACACAAACTTAAATGCTGATTCCTGCAACCTTAGACAGGGACGGCTTGAGCGGAAAACCAGGATAACCTCTCATGAATGTCTGGGCATCACAGGAGATTTAACCCGCCTAGAAATGAACACAAGAACACATGATGAGGAGAAGAGGCCTTAGGGGCCACTCAAAAACACAAGAAGGGAAGAACAAAAATGAAGCAAGTGGGGTATCAAGGCAATTCAGAACATAAGAACATGCAGAACCTGCCAGAAGAACTGGACAATCTCAGAGTTTACACTGCACAAAGCCTCTCTCTTAGCAAGTCTTTTAATCTTACTATGAGACTTAAGTTCCTAATTTCTCTCTCTTTCTCTCAAGAGGAAAATATTATCTTATTTGAAGTTACCTTTTGCTTGACAAGTGAAATTTTCGTACACCAGTAGGCAAATCTAGAAATGAATCAAAATTGTATCACCTCATTGGCAAAATTTTTTTCTTACCTAAAAAAACGTAACAGAAATCAGTGTTTTAAGTCCAAATACAAGATTATAACATTTAAAACTTATTTTCTGCAGGTGTATTCCTCTTCAAAGTGGATCGAAGGTGCCTCCACAGCCCAACACAGAGGAACACAGAATGAACACTAGAGTGAGGGAGTGAGTGCTGAAGACCAGGCAGAAGACCAGGCAGCTTTGTCCAGATGAGGGATAGCTGTAGGAACTCGGCTCTTGGTTTCATGCCAAAATCCTATTGGACGGGATCCATAAGTGGAGATATGGACTGGGAGGATATCCTGCTCTGTTAAAGCTCTTTGGGGTGCCAGGGGAAGATTCATGCAATGTACATCCGACCTCACATTTTTAAAGCACAGCTGCTCATCATGTTTATGGGGCTGCACTGGTCCTTCACTCTGAAAAGTAACCTTCCGAATCCACTCGGGAAAAAAATCACGGAAATAAGTTCATCACCCTGGAAAGTCAAGTAAACTACATTTAGATAAAATTTTGCTTACTACAGAGCTTTCTGAACCTGGGTATTCAGCAAGTATGCTAACAGAGGGCCACTGCACACGTCTGGACAAGGCCCGAGTTGGTGCAGTTTAATAGGCGTCTACGTCACTGCCTGTTTAGAGGCCTCAGAACCATAGGGTCCTTTTCTCTGGAAACCTTCATTTGCAATGAGCCAATTATAATCAAGTGACTTGCTTTTTTCCCCACTGAAGGCCATAAATAAAGACTCTGATTCAGTTTAATTCCTAAGCATTTGTTCCTATTGAGGTGCCCAGTACACACTCTGTGGTGCCAAACAGCCCCATAATCAAATATGGCCGCCTCCATGAACTGCCTTTTAATGGCTCAGAGCAGCTCCCACTGGAATTTACAGTGTTATAAATTGACTGAATTTGGCAATTAAATTAAGGAATTGTCTCCTTGTTATTTTAACTGTAAATGAAGTCCTGCATGCATAAAACTATGTTTTACAGTTAACATACACGGAACTTCTGTTATAAACTGATTGTAAAATTACAGCTAAAATAACGGACAAAAAAAAGTGCCAGTTAAAATAACTGGCAAAAAAGGTGCTAGTTTATAAAAGTGTAAGAACCCAGATGGTTGAAGCCATCTCCAGTTCTATATACATCTCAACATCAAACCTCCCCACTCCTGGGCTGTGCCATGTCTGTGATTTTGAGAAGGGAGTGTCCAGTCTTATATGGAAAGGGCCAGTGTAGGAACTGGTTTAGTCCCAGCACTGTGGCAACTGTTTCAGCCAGCTCACAATGGTCTTCAATTCAATTCAATTCAGGTGGGCTTATTGCTAGGCTAAAACTAAACTGTGCAGCCACACAGCCATTTTTGAAAAAGGTCGGGCACTCTTGCTTCGATGGGCGGCACGCTAGCGCAGTGGATAGCGCTCCCTCGGTTCATGTGGGGCCTCTCTGTGTGTAGTTTACCTGTTCTCCTCGTGTTCATAAGGCTTTTCTGCGGGTCATCCAGACCACTTTTCTTCTGAGAGGTCAAAGACCTGCACGTCTGTCGAACTGGAGTATCGAAATCACCCGCTGGTATGCACAGGTGAGCGAATGGTATGTGAGCCCTGTGATGCATTGCAGGAGCATCCAGGGTGTGTTCCCGCCTGTCACCCATTGCATTCTGGGATGTGATTCAGCTCTCTGTGACTCTGTTGGGGAAGAAGTGAGATGGATAATGGATGCATGGATTAAGTGATTCAGATGTTGCTGGACAGGGGGGGACTCAGGTCATGAAAATAATTTGTATGTTTTTACAGACAATGGAGGAAAAACCTGTCATTTAATTGAAAAAGCTAGAAAGTCACTTTTTTGAAGAAAATGATTTTGATGTTACTTTGGACTTACTGGCTTCTTGCACACTCAAAAAAATGAAACCCTGTGAAATGTTAGATTTACCTAATAATGTTATGTCAACTGGTTCCACAAAACTGAGTTAAGTACATTCCACTCAATGCAATTAATTAAACTGGCCAAAAATGTTAGAAGTCAAATAAAGGTTACGCAAAGCTATTGCATGGAACCAGTTGAAATAACATTATTAAGTAAATCTAACATTTCATATGGTTTCATTTTTTTTTGAGTGCACATCATCTCACGCTGGAACTGTATATAATTCACAGACTTCCAAAAAAAAAAAAAAAACCAAACAAAGGAATTGCAGAAGGCGTGGCCTTATTGACGGGGCTGGATGTGTTTTCCCCATTTTTCTCAAAATGTCCGAAATGTGACTCACTAGCTTTTTCGATTTAACACCAGAATCCCCCAATGGGTGAACTCCTATCGGCACACAATCAGCTCCGTTCATGGATCTATTGCTTATAATTTGCCTGTGGGCTCATATGATTGTCTGAAGGGCATACTAGCCTACATTGCAAAAACAAAAACAAAAAAACAAACAAACAAAATAATCACTCAAAAAGCCTTTTAGCTTTTAGCGACTTCTTTGATGATATAGTTAAAAACATTACAAATGATATGAGAGCTTGACTAAAAAATTTGCTGACAGGTTGAAAACATCTAACTTGTCAAGCAAACATGAAATATTTTAGAGGGCACAAAAATTATGTTTCAGGACATGACCAGTTGCAGACAGTCATTCTTTACAGAAACTAGCATGGAAACCAACTTTCAGGGCTTGAAATCTTTACTTGCGTGGACTCTGCAGACGCACAAACAACTTTAGCATGGCAATATGGCCGTTACGGATTTATGGTGTTTCATCTGCCTGGGAGACGTGCATATCGGTCTGATGTATGCACAGTCACAATGCTATCACCACAGGAATTATTGTTTCAAAACTGCTTACTGGCAGTGAGGAAAGCAGCATGGAGGGATGTTGCGAGACGCGTTTCAACCGCTAATTTTGCTCGCTTGTTGACCTCATCCACATCCACAGGCCATGTCCAGGGGCTGAGCTGTTAAATCTTAAAGACGCTTTCATTGTCATGACACAAAACAAGTGTGCAGGATTTCAAGGAATGCCAAGAGTGTTGAAAATGCAGTTGACTCAATCTCAGCTATGTATCTAACGCAACAGCGAGAAATGAGAGGTGAAGGGTTTGTTGTCCTTCCGCATAGTTGGCATAGTTTGCGTGATTTACCTTTTTAGCCGGCCAAACATTTATACTTGTGTGTGCGTTCAGTCACACGGACGACACAATCCGATTTCCGGTGAAACTTCTACCATTTTAGCGGTTGTTTATTCATCTAGTTCGCCATTGTCATAAAACCTTTTGGGCTCTCAGTTTTTTTATTCACATTTTTTATGGTAGAGACTGTCATCTTTATCCAAATCACCAGGCAACCAAAGCAGCATCTGTGTGGAGTATGCTATCACGAATTGCCAACAATTGGCTTGAGGCATGCGACATCTACATAGACACAGTTTAATTTTGCACACGCTGCTCAATCTCCATGCACGCCCATTATTATACTCACTGCACTGAAGGATTAAACAGACATTAACACTTTAAAAAAGCATGATTATACTGGATGTCTGGACCAATGGTTTATACTTCAATAAATCCAACTTAAAAGTTTTCTTGGTTTCGTCAGAGATTTTTTGGTTTTGGAAGAATGATGGAGAAAAGCTGTAGGCCTAGATTACCTATTTTAAAGTAGCAAAATTGTCAGCAGGCTTGGCTGTATCAAATTAAAAGAATGGAAACAGACTAAATTCATACGATGCTAAGCCTCACTATATCTAAGGTAGCCTATATTGACTTGGGGAAATAAATAATTTCGGAGAGAAAGCTGGCTTTGTTTTTTCCTTGATAACAACCATCAATCTGGACCCAAGTAAGCAGGTGAGGTGAGTAACCAGGCTGTTTTTACTGAAATTGAGGTCTGAGTAACATGGAAAAACCAGCAGACACTTCAGAACCTGTGTTCAGACCAAAAACGAAGAGCACTTCCGGTGAAATTTCACCATCTCATTTCAGTTCGGGGGTCTGCTCTCATTGATTTTAGTCTCTCTCTTGGACCACAGCACAATGAGACAAAGTTACAGCAAACAAAGGCTTTTATCTTGCAATAAAAGGTCCTGGGGTACGTCACTTTGCTCAAAAAAAATCAATCCTCCTTTCATCCTGTCATCTCCGGAGAAGGAGACAAGAGGAGGGTGGAAGGACACATCTTACTGAGGATCGGGACATACCCTAATCACACAGATGCAGCGGTAGCACAATGTGAAGATATCCAAGGTGTGCCAGGAGACATCAGGGTCTCCCCCAATCATTGACTTTCCTTTCTCAACTTGTTCTCAACTCCTCTCATGGATAAGACAAGAAAATAACTGAGAAAAGAAAGTGAAGAGAAGAGAAATCTAGGTGAAGTTGCATTGGCCAAGGGGAACGTCCTGGCTCCTTCAAACGTCAGTCAGAAGCGGCTTCGGTCGCAAGCATGGCGGGCGAGAAGTGTTGCACTGTTTCATAACTCCCTTGAGGAATGATAGAGATTAGGAACGTCTGAATCACAGTGGACGGCGATCGATTTACAAGGTCAGACACAGGGGAGAAGGTGCAGCATGAAAAATGGGCTCTGGAATGAACTTGGTGTTTAGGAAGGCAGATCGGAAATGGCCAACTCAACCCATCGACCTGAAGACTGAAGCAAAATCTACTGTTTATTTGACAAAGACAGAGCATATCAAGGAGCGATTTTGTAATCGTGCCAGACTTAGCTGGGGGGGCAAATTTTTATCCATGGGCCTTGGGTTATACATTTTTACTGGCTGGTTTTTTATTTACCTCGTGAGTCTGCGTGTGTGTCATCATGGCAAAATACGTTCTTGGAAACACCGACTGTGGTACTTTGCCTGGTATTTATATGTCTGTCTGTCTGTCTGCGGACAGATGTTGTCATCATAATACAAACTTTTGAAGGTGTGCGGTTGAGATCACGATGAAGGCCGATTTCACAATAGGTGCGGTCCGAGCAAGGGCACTGGAAGTAGGGGGGTAGGAAGAGTGTCTGGGGTGATCCCACCACACAATTTTTTTTTTTTTTTTTTTTTTTCTGTGGGAGGAAACCAAAGCACCCAGACGGAACCCACTCAAACACGGGTGGAACTTAGCAAACTCCACATGGGTGAGGCATCCAGGCCAAGAATGGGACCTAGAACCTTGTTATTTTAATGAGCAGCAAGGCTAACCGCAGTACCCGGCGCTTGTGTACTCGGCGTTCCCTGGCAAGCCGTGTCTCATGACCGGGCCGGAAAAGCAAAAGGCAAACAGAGCCGGGCTGGCAAAGCAAACACGCGGAACAGTCTCGTGCTGTCTGTCCGGCTTTGAGCCAGTATCCTGCTCCAGCCCTGATCATTCACGTTATATCAAAGACAATTTCAACAGTTCCTCACGCAGTTCCTGCTCTCTGTTTATCAAAGGTCATGTGTTCCATCAGAACAGATGGACAATCACAAGGAATTGATGTACTGCAAAAAGACAAGGATAGTCAGTCTTACCAAGTATTTTAGTACTGTATTGAAATCTTACATTTTTTGGTTCAGTAAAACAATAATGTTGCCAATGAGGTAACACAAGATTGGCATATTTGAAGATTTGCTCGTGGATTAATATTAATGACCAACAACAAAAAATAGTACCTTAAGGCAAAACCCCACAGTTTGAGTTCTGAATGAGGTAGGAACTGGCTTTTTGGTCTGTGGCATCTTGGGGTAAGTGGCTACACATAACCTATTTCAAAATTGTGATAGAACATATTTATCATATCATATTTAGGGGTCAAACTTTGATTTTTGGAAAAAAACAGAAAATAACACAAAAATAAGTTCAACAGTCATTTGACAGGTTATGTATCAGATGTACACTAAAGTGTTAAGAATGTCCTTACAGCACAACTTCTCCTGAATCCAACGATACCAAGCATTTGATTCAACTCCTGAGATACAGCCCTTTTAAGTTAAGGTACTATTTTTAGTTGTTGGTCAAATATGGTAGTGGATTTTTTCAAATATCTTTTTTAAATGCCTTGGAAATATAAGTTTCGGTTATGACATGGTCAAAAGATTTAAGGCATTTTTGTTCCACCCAGAGACAAGTAAGAATCAACTGGGAAAAGGTTTGATTTTCATGAAAATTGAAAAAAAAACCACTATCATATTTGACCAACTACTAAAAATAGTACTTTAAGGAAAATGGGTAGTGTAGCCACATACTTTGACCGATTTGAAAAATTCCAACTGATTTGTGCTGTGCTCAGCTAGTACTTTCAGTGCTGTAAAGGAAATTCAAAATTTCCACTATGGTCATTAATGGGTTAAGAAATTACACTTGCCAAGCAAACAGCAACTTAAAACAAGAAAATATTCTCTACTGAAGAGAAAGTGTAATATCTTGTCTCTTGTGATAATGTTTTTTTTTATTATTAATATTTTGGTGTGGTTAAAAAAAATTGAAAGGTGGAGACTGAAGACATTTCTGCATAATCAAGCAAAAACCAGCAGGCATTCTATGGCTGGATCTGGTTTTTTTTAAAAAACATTACAACTCTGGGTGGCAATAGCTGGTCTGTGCCCATGGTAAGCTAAGGTCGCTTAACTGGTGGACTAGCTAACAGTTGACAGATTCTAAGGAAGCGACTAACTAGTCAACGAGGTAAAACTACCCAGATGGGTTGAAAAGACACCTTTTGTCAAGGGTGTCAAACTGGTCCGTAAAAGAGCCAGGAGGGCCGTAGGTTTTCACTCCAGCCAAGCAAAAGCACACCTTATACAACTAATCACCTGTGCAGCCGGAGATCAGTTGACTAAATTAATTCTTTCGGGAGTAGTACGGTGTACGTGCTTTTGCACAGTTGGATTGAAAACCTGCAGGCTCTTAGCCTTTTTACGGACCAATTTGAGACCCCTGTCTTATCTAAAGCTGCCTCATGAAATTTTCTGTTGGGGAGGGAGGGACAGGTGGTCTAAAAGACAATAAAACGTTCCTATCACCTTGCTGTGGTTCAGCAAGAATGCAGCCAGCATCTCTATAACTTTACTTTTCCTCTGAAAAGCGCTCAGTTGTTTTACGTCAACTTATTTGGAAACCTTTACTGACAACGTTTCGGTCAACAGACCGAAAAACAGTAATTTCACCTGACGAAGGTCTGTTGACCGGAACGTTGTGAATAAATAGCTGAATTGCATGAGGAACGGACAGTGTGCGGGAGTTTTTTCCTACTTTTCTGATCTGCAACCCTTTTTGGGCTTTCTCCTACGCACCTGCCCCAAATAAGAGGTGTGCAAAAGTCTTTCTTTTTTACCCACAACCTTTACTGACCCAGCAAGTGCCTAGACCACAAACAGCACACATCTTTATGGAGAAACACAGATTGATAAAATCTGATTTTAAAAAATGGCATTATGAGGACCTCATTACCTTTGGGTTCAAAAGCAAGAGTTGGCGCAGATTGTCTGTGACAAACGATGGCCTACTTTCACAATAATGGGAGAGTAAGTAGGATAGCTGAATTTGTGCGACCTACATCCCTTTTGTGCTCTCTCTCTCCCTCTGTTTGTCTCAGATCTCCGCAAAAAAGGTCTGTCTGTTCTTGTGTTTTAGTCTCATGTGCAAAACGTAAATACACATTAGGTTGTTCTGTGTCAACTTTTTTCTTGTACAGCAGAAATTTCTCCCTCAGTCACAGATGTTAAAATGAGTCGAACTGTCTGACCTAATTTGTTGCATTTTTGTTTAATTAAGTAAAAAAGTAATGGAAATAAGACTCCAAGTCTTCTTGCTAGACTAAAACACTTCAGGATATTGACTTTTCTGCAGAGATGCAGGAGAGTAAGTGGGACAGATGATGATGACCTGTTTCAATTCTCTTTTTCCGTCTTTCTCTCTCAGTCACTGCTAAACGTTAAACTGAAAGACAACTTTTGCACGAAGCCAATGTTGAGCAGAAGAACTGAAGAGTTGATTTCCAGAAGTGCTCAAGTCTGTTTTCCTCTTTTCAGAGAAATGAGATTTTAAGAATTTGACTACTTGTGGGGATCATGTTACATGTGTTAAGCTGATGTAAACGTAATGAAATATCATAAAAGATGTCTTAAAACATATTAGGAGACCCTCTAGCCTCTATCTTGATTCTTGGCCCAGATTTTTCCAACACCAGTCTGCGGACTTGAGTACTTTTAGATGCAAATGCCTCAAAATAACAAAAATTGAACTCGATTTAAAAAATTAACAATATTAAATTGTATTACTTCAGAGTACTAAAACAGAGCATCTGTTTGAAAACAAAACACACCACTTTCTATGAAAATGAACAGCAAATTTAGTCATACCAGTATACTATACTCATGGATGTCTACAAGCTTTTGAACAAAATGAATGAAAGATATATTCAGTGAAATGGAACGTAAATACAGCTGAACAAAAGTCACAATAAAAACCAATCTCCATAAATTATAAATTGCCAGTACCATCATCCAAACAGGTTTAAAGATTTCATTCGTCATCAATAGGGAAGTGACGCGGTAATTAGAAATTTTAGCCAAAGAATAAGCAGCTAAAAAAGATGACCTTTTGCCAGACTTTTTTTGCGTTTGGTTTTAGCCCATGTTTTTGGCTGCTTGGGTCTTTTTTTTTTTTTTTTTTGAGTTTTTTGGTTGAGTCCACACGCACACATCCTGGCCTTTAGAGTCAGTCATTTGGTTTGGTAAGAAAGCTACAGTAGCTGCAATTGGCCAACCAATTTTCTAAGCGATGCTTTGATTGGCTGACTGGACTAGTGTACATGTAGAAGTTTTAGACTGGACTTGGTCACCGCTGGAAGTACTAGCTTCTTACAGAATTTCCAATTCACTGCTCATTTTATATCGTACTTTGGTGCTTCTTGGCCAAAATTAGCTTATGTGGCTTATTCCTTATCAATGACAGAATGGATTTGTGTTGTTATCTGATTTTTAATTATTATGGACTTGAGCACTTATGGAAATAACCCCTTCAATTGTTCATATGGAGTCCGTATTTTATCACTAGGATTTTTTGAAACTTTTTTTAAAAGTTGAACAAGGCTTCAAATATCAAGAATGCAAGCAAACAATAAAAAAAACCTGATGGTCGTCATCTTTCCATCTCTCAGAAAAAGTTTAGCCAATGTGGGGCTGAGAAATGCTTGTCAGGTGACAGTGACGGCCAATGACCATTGCTTAACCAAAGTCTTAATTGATTTAGTATTAAATTCCCACTCTTTTTGAGCTGTTTTGTCAGCTTAAATTGGTTCACACATGAGCTAGTGCTGCCCCTCCCTTTCTGTGTTGGTTGTCTAGCAACGGGAGATTTATTTTCAGTATATGCCTTTTTTTTTCCTCCCATCATAGTGTCTTTTCTACAAAGTATGTGAAAAGTGAGTTGTCTTTTGTACTTATTATATTGAGCGGATATTTTCATTTGTGCAGGTATTACAACTATTATAAAGAGGATGTCACTCCTTTTATAATTCTAGGTTTTGGGAAGTTTGCTGCAGATTTGATCATTACACACTGCAAGTATGTATAGTGAACTACTCTATGTTTTAGCTTATATGGTTTGCCTGATGGCATCATTGTTAAATTGCTTGTACATATCCTCTTTCATTTCTTTCTTCAAGAAAACCATACATATTTAGAAATCTATCTACAACCATTCATATATGTGACTATATATCCGTACTGATGCATTATATAAAAGGGTGCACTGTCTCCTGCATCCTGTCTGCTTCCTGCCAGTGCAGTGGCATGGATATTTTAGCTGACCAACGAATTCTCAGAATAGTCTTTGATCTGAACACATTTCACTATCAACTGTGCAACATTGACTTATCCCCGCAGTATCAACAAAGTTGTTTCTGTAGTGTTCTAAAAACACTTGAGTTGTGTTTATTTGGTTACATAGCAGAGCATTGATTGTATTGGTGGATAAAATTTTTCGCAGATCATTAAATTGCGGGTCTGTTTGGCTGTTGGGTGTCAAAACACTCATGGGAAAGCAGACACTTCCTGTCTTCAGCGAGTGCTTTTTTCTGCTTCTCCCTGTTGCAAAGCTATAAGACATTTTACATCAATAAAGCTTGCTGTTAATGCGAAAAAGGTGGATTCTGTGTTTTTTTTTTTCCAATCCAGATGTTTAAATATTTATCATTCAGTTCAGCTTTGTCTAAAAGATTACCAAAAAAAAAATTAAACTCTGAAAGGGCAGTTCTTTCATTTGCAGTTCATTTCAGATGATAGTTGTATTTTAATTTCATCAAAAAATTAATGGCCATCACAGACAGTATTTGTCAGAATCCTGAACAGCAGCTCAAAATGAGCTCATATTTTTCACAAGAAAGAAAACATTTAAAGTGTCATTACACAACTTGAAGACTTTGACCATATTTTCCAATACACTCTCTGCCTTTTCTGGCCTTTCGACTGCTGTTAAAAGATAACGCCCAATGGGACAACGCAAAACAAAAATGGGCATGAGGAACATGAAAAAAGCCTCACACTGTCTGAAACAAACAGGGAACGAAAGAAAAACAAATACTTCAGTTCCTCAGGTCAGGTAGACCAATCTCTTCCCCATTCTCAGAAATTGTAGAGTGTGACCGTCCTTGCGGACACTGAGGTAAGCCCCAATGTTGCAGCTAGCTGAACGAGTTCTCTCTGGTGCATCCGCCATCTTAAGTTCTATTTGCTGTCCTTCAGTTCCCCACTGGCTGTTCTGAAAAAAAAAAAAATAAATAAATAAAACTGACAGAAACCCAGCTGTTGTCACTGAAAAGGAGAATGCCATGGGGGGGGGGCAGTTGTGAGAGAGGGGAATCACCCTATACTTTTAGCCACACCTACCACTGAATTTACATAAGTCAAAAGAACATCTGGTGGTGGAACAGAGAGTGGATGAGGGGCATTTCACAAAGTAATATTAGTAAGTTAGCTGGATAACCGCCCGTAAAAACCTGGGTTTTACGCGGTGCAAAAATTCACCGAGCGTCATGAAACAGGGCTTGGGCTTGGGCAGCGAATGCCTTGCCTTGGTCAGTATGACTGAGAGAACAAATACAGTATTTCACAGAGCAGGATTACTGATTTAGCTGGATAACTGCACACAAAACCCTTGGTTTATCCAGATCCAGTTATCTTGCTTCATGAAACAGGACCTTGGAGTTGGATAGAATCTTGCACACTTGTGTAAAATTGAGAGTGAGAGTAACCTTGGCCTCTTGCAGACTCATATACTACTTTTAGATTGAGCAAAGTCTGATCAGGAATTTACTTTGTCCTGGACGGATGCAGCAGGCTTATCAAGAAGGTAGTTGAGATTATAGTTTCCTCCAGTGTCTACACTACCAATAAATAAAATCTTACCTCCATGTACATGAATTAAATCAAAGATACAGCAACAGGTTTACTCATTTCAATATTTACATATTGGATATGTCAGCTCAACATGTCAAGCAAATAATAATTTGAAGCAAATAAATATTCTAAGTCAGATAGCAAGACTAATTAACTTAATAAGACTAAATTTTTGCAGTGTAAATTTGGCTTAAGGGCGTCAGTGTCAAAGACTGAAAGCCGAAGTATCATAATGACTCAAACTGTTCATATCAGAGTTAGCAATCAATAAGTCAGCCGGTTCTTTCATGTTCCAGGGCAGAGGCAGAGTTTCATCTGGGTTAAAGATCAGGTGAAAGGCAACCCAGCCTGCTGTAGTCACTTTATACTGCATAAGTCACCGAGACAGAAAGCTGAAGTGCATCAGACGCACACACACACACGCGCGCGCGCGCGCGCACACACCCTTAAGCACAGTTTATCACACTTATCCACAAGCCCAAAGGCAAACAGACTTTCATTGAGCACCATAATTCATTGGACATGACCCTTTTTTTTTTTTTTTTTTTTGTTATTTTGGTTCTATTGGCCTGGTCAATCACCAAATTGAATCCATTTCTGCATGCACTTTACATGCTGAAGACGACACTGAAGGCAAAAAGTCCCTGAAGCAAGCAGGAACTAAACATGACTGCAGTACAGGCCCAGCAGAGCATCACCAAGAAATTGACATCTGGTGACATCTATGCATCATAGACTTCAAGCAGTCATTGCATGCAAAGGATATGGGACCAAATATTGAGAGATTGTTCATTTACATGGTGTAAAATAAAGCATGTCCAGCATTTTTTTATGCACTTGAAAATGGGCGGGGAGAGACTGTGCAATGTATGTGTTGTCATTTCCAACTAGTTCAGCGTATATTGCTGATAACACCCTCAAATTCAAACAGACAGTCTGCACTTCAACCTCATTATCATTGTGTTCTTTCAAATACAAAGTGCTAGAGTTCAGAACCAGAAGAAAGAACGAAGTGAGTCACAGTCCAATGAATTATGGTGCTCACTCTACATGTTGTGCACACGTGTAAGTAACAGTTACTTAGCTGATGCTTTTACCCAAAGTGACTCACAGTTAACTAGACTAAGCAAAGGCCAATCCTCCCTGGGGGAACATAGGTGTAAGGGCCTTGCTCAGGGGCCGCACTTTGCATCAGTATGGTTATACTGGGGCATAAAACACCAACCTTTTTGAATCCAATTTAATCATAGCAGCCAGCAGGTTACATTCTGGCCATGTATACATTCACCATTGCAGCACAGGAGTCAAATTTTTTCCCGATTCTTATTACACAACTTTGTTGAATACTCAATTCTGATTGGTCAATTATGGCATTTTACAGTTTGTTACAGAATTTCTAAAGTGCAGACCACTGCTATGAATAACTGACCATTGCTAAGGGCATAAGATTCCAACCGTGCAATCTAACTAGCTATTGTTTTTAGTGGAAGTCATAAAATATATTTTAAATTAATGAAATTATTTTTTAAATCCGTATTTTTGCTGAATTATTGATTTATTTTGCAAGTACCCATGTTATAAGTGGAATAATGTACAACGTCATTATTGCAAAATATACCACCTCTGAGTGATTCAAGACCCTGCAATTGCAACAATGACTGTGCATTATCCCTTACATAATAAATTTTATCACATAACTGCAGTACTTTTCCCATAGTCATGTCGATGACATATTTTTGATATTACCCAAGGGTAATATCACTTTTGCGAAAATTTCATTGGGTGAGAGCGTGGGGAAGAAAATTGCTCCGTGGTACGTCAAGCTGTTTATATTTAGCCAAACTGAACACCAAGTGTAACGTTCGTTAAATCGGTATGGCTCAGTGGTGTTGCAAGCTAGCTAGGTTCCACTTACATAACTAAGTTCACATTACTTAGATAGCTTACTAGCGTGTACGCAATATGTTTTCATAACCATAATGCAACATTACTTTGTTAGCTAGCGAATGAACGATAGCGAGCTACTCAGTTTACTGAATTTACAAACCTTTGCTGGTTCAGCCGCTAAAGTCTGTGACTCAGTGACTGACTTTGTTAGCAGAGAGATGGCGTCAGCTCATGGCTAATAAACAATGGATGCTAACGGAAATTATGGTTGTTTTCTATGAAATTACGCAATTCAGTTATGTGATAAACAGAATCTTATACTCCTGGTCGTGTCATTAGAAAGTTATGAAACTCGTTGAGTACATTGTGGGTTTTTTGCTTGCTAAAGCTCACAACAAACGAAAAAATTTACTCAACTCGTTTCAGAACTTTCATATGACACACCCACTCGTGTCAGATCCTCTATTAGTTTCAGGGCATATTTGCAGTTATTGTGTTCAGGTTGTGATCTAGAACTGAATGTCTTATGGTTTATACTATGCTTCAGTGCTTGAGTGTTTTATTAACGTCAACCATTTACCTAAAGAGTCCACTTACACGCCCCTTTTCTAAAGGCCTAATCTGATCACTCATTGCACTGATTCAAAGAAAACCGCAGGAATGTTCAGATACTGTGATCCCACCGGGGATGCAGTTTTAAGATTACAGCAGTTGCCTGAGGTCAATGCCATATTTCACATTTCCTAGTTTCTTCCATGCATTTGCCCGGTTTGGTGCAATTACAGCCGGAGTCGCTTCAAGGTTTCTCCATATGGCCTGAATATATTCCAAGAAGAACATGTACACAGAAAGCTGCAGATGCCGCCAATGCTTAGTAATTTCAGAAATCCTCAAATCTGGACCCCAAATCCAGCCCTGGTGTTACTCCCTCAGTTAGTGATGCCGATCGGCCAGAATGGCCTCACACCTGACTCTTTTGATATTTCTACCCTTGACCTACTTCAATGGGACTTTGAAGCCAAGGACTGTGTGCAAAAAGTAAAAAAAAAAAAAAAAAAAGTCCTATCCACGAATTCCTGGCCACTTTTTTTAAACCTTTGTGGAAAACATCATGAGGTAAAGGAAGGTGTAAAAGGGAATTCCTAATGCCTTAGGAAGACAACCGCGCTAATCAGAGGATCCAAATGCACTTACACACTAGGCAGTATGATCATAAGTCCCCTGCCCATCATATACCTTTCTTTACGTGATTGGCTGGATGAATGGTTGTCGCTTCATATATTTCTGCCGCATGGATTTGTGGGATAGCGTTATCTCCTTTCTTTTCGAAAAAAGATGGTTCTGTGTAACCTATGCTAAAAGAGGTAAATTCAGAAGCACTGAGACACCTTTCCTTAACATTTAAAGAATTCAAATCCACTAATCATGGCTGCCACATAATTATTTCCGAATCATGTTTTAGGAGTTAGGAACTTCCTAGGCAAAAATTATTCGGACGCAGCCAAGGTGCACTGTCAGGCTGCTCAGTGTTGAGTGTCGGGTGAAACGCCCTGCATGCAGGAACTGGATTTTATTTGATTTGAAGTCAAGCATTAGTTATGACATTTCCCTGTGTCAGTTACTGGCGCAATACAGCAAACAATACAGAAAACAAGTAAAAACCTGTTCGCCACGGAAAAAAACTTTGCTGGCACTGTACACTTGTCATCAATGCGTGTTTTTTTTGCTCATTGTTGTACTCAATAGGCACACCTGTCAGAACTACACAACAAGCGTTAACGAGAAATTCTTTGCTCACAAATAATTTCGCTTGGGTAAGAGAGGTGCCCATGATGGGGTATATCAAAGCATACTCATTGGTAGGTGGATAGTGATGCAATACCAGACAGCAGAGTTGTTCCTAGTGGTTTTCCATGTGTGCAGTAGAAAAAAAAAAAAATATATATATATATATATATATATATATATATATATATATATATAATCTCAGCATGCATCATAAGATGGAATAGTTGCCAAAGGGGCAAGATTATTTAACTCAATTCAAGACTAGGGGAAGAATATTTCTATTGTCGAACACCACGCTTTTGAAAAAGAGTGAATAATTTCAATTGAGATTTTCTTAAGAGAAATGTAAGACTTTACCAAGGCTAAAACTTTAATGCTGGAATTTTTTCTCAGTGAATGACTCCAATTGCTGCCTAAAGCTGTCGAACACCTAGCTGAATGTTAAGGGTTCATCCAAAGAACTTTAGGAAGCCACACAGTACTACAGGAACTATTTTACTGCACTGTTGAAATGAAAGAAGATGCTCTTCAATGAGCGCAGTGCCATTGAGAGGTCGCACAAAATACAAGAACAAAATTGACAGACATAACGCGACAACACCAAGCAAATGTTTCTCTCAACGAGTTTTAGACTGCAAATGCACTGCAAAAGTGTCCATCCAAAAAAGTCTTTTAGTTTTATTATGAGACCGAAATTCCTGTTTTTTTTTTTTTTTCCCACAAGGAAAATTTGAGCTTATTTTAAGTTTCCATGTGCTTGATGAGTGAAATTTTCTTATCTCATTGGCAAATCTGGAAATAAGTCTAATTGTCTCACCTCATTGGCAGAATTTTTGTCTCATTGAGAAAAAAAGAGAAATGAAGTATTTCAAGTCTTGATATAAGATTAAAATGCTTGGTAAGATGGATTATTTTTCTGATTTTGCAGTGTCTTGTCTCAAAGTGAAAATATTAGCTCACATAACGTCACTTTTTCTGGGGAAGTGAAACAGTCTTGTCTTTTCCATTGGAAAGATCACATCTTGAAATGAACGGTCTCACCTAAATTTTTTTCCTTATTTGGCAGAAAAGCAGTAGAAATGGGATGTTTCATCTAAATACAAGATGAAAACACTCGTTAATGCTGACTTTTTTCCTTTTTTTTTTTGCAGTGTAGGCTTAATCCTGCATCTGCAGCACTTTTTACCAACTTCAATCACACACTCCATACACTGTACTGCCTGACCCGTCTCCCCCTGCTGCTCCCCAGTCCCCTAGACCCCATCCCTCCAGCCTCGCTGATTCAGCTCTTAGAACATGTGTGAAACCAAAGTCCAGTCGTGGCCTGGAGAGGATTTATCTACCGTCGTGCACATAAACGGTTTTACAAGTGACACGTTGACAAAGTGCAAGAGAGAGCAGCAGATGCAGAGAGAGTATGATAGAGAGAGTGCTTCAAAAAACATTTTATCTTTAGTCTTAGTCTAGTTTGAGACTAAAAGTCTTTTTCTAGAAGAAAATGGCAAGTACGTTGGAGGTAAACATTTGCTGTTCATTTAAAACTTTCTTGTTTCCTTGGATCATCTTCAAATGAGTCAAACTGACTCATTGCGTGGTCAGTATTGTTGTCCTATTTGACATGAAAATCATTTTATAGGATTTTAAAACTTAGACTGAAGTCTAGAATAATACGCTTTGTGATATTGTTCCGCAAAAGACTGAAATGGAAAAAAGAGAGAGAGAGTGAGAGAGAGAGAGAGAGAGAGACATATACAAATGTGACAACTGAAAATTTGGAAGGGGATAGCAACGTTACAGTCTCAGGTAGTGGGATAGTTTGATATCACAGATCTTGGTCTGCGTACACGGCTGAAAAATTTATCATGGAAAAGGTGTGTAATATTCAGTTACAACATCCCATCATGCCCTAGGAGGATCTCAGTAGCACTCACAGCACTGATGCGGCTCAACGTTACGATTACATAGTCTACATGATAGGATACAACTCTTAATTCTTGCACATATGTATACACTAAAACTGCATAAAAATGAGGCAGTGAAATAAGCATTTAGGCCTTGCTCAGGTCTAACTTCTTAAAATCAGCATTAATCCTTTTAGGATTATATAGGAGTGAAGTGAGAATCAAGTGCGTTCAGCCTGTAAGTATTAAATTCCAGTCAATGATTGGCTGAAGGGCCCGGCCTGAATTGGCTACTGATTGAACAGGCAAAACCAAAACCAGCAGACCCTGCTGTCCTCCGTGACTAGAATTTAAGGTCATTGGATTAAGATTGGGGTGGGAGGGGAGGTTGAGCAAAAACTTCATCGGGATGAAAGGTCGCGATGACGTGACGTCTCCATGGGACTTTCCGTCATTGGCGGCAGAGAAGATGGTATTTCTCCCCCTCAGGGCCGTCCATCGAAACCTTGGCAGCAGTAATTTCTTTCCACCTGCAGCCAAAACATGCCGCGAAGGCCAACTCTTCTCAGATTCTTGATAGGGAGGCCGGAGGGATTGTGAGCTCACACAAGTGGAAGACACTAGAATAGAGTATCCTGCGAAGGTGCAACCCTCACGAATCATCACAAAAGGATACTTGAGGTGAAGGATTAATATTGACAATATCATACGCGTTTGCAATGACACGATGGAAAACGATCCAGCTGCGGTCAACGAGGGACATGCTTCTTTAAGCTTGTTAGTTACATAATCAATAGAAGAGTTTGTTTCCAAAACGCAATATGTGCCAAAATTACAAAAATTGAGGTAATACCAAAGAGCGATAGCCCTGTTCTTCTTACACATGATGCAAAAATCCGTTTTTAGAAATTCATACCATAAGGTGTATTTTTTCATGGTCAAAGTTTGTGTTTTTTATAAAATGCAATCGGCGCCAACATAGAAAAAGCTGATCTACTCAAAATGAGTAAAATAGGTATATTGTGTTTCGGAAACTAACTCTTCAATTACAGCTGCTGCTGACACAGGTTACCGGGTGATGTGAGAATGACTTGGGTGCTATTCTAAGGTGAAACCAAGCAGTGCTTGTGGCTTTCTGGGACCAGGCATTACAGACACCTGATACAAAGTCTGAAACGTTTGGAGGTCCTCCTGTCAGCAAATCCAGATTCAAAGGGCAGGCACGCTCACTGAACATTCAACATATGAGAAATGACTTTCTCCAAGCTTGTTGGCTCTGCCCAAATGGGATTTAAAGCTAATTCAAGGCTATTGCTAAAGTTAGCAACAATTCTAGGAGTGCAAAGCTGGTGGGGGCCCAAAAAATTTTAGTGCACCAGAATTCCTTGGAGCGCTTCTGACCTCAGGCTGCACGACAATAGGATAAGAGTTACGTTTCCACGGCGACAGGTAAATATTTGAAGGTATCACCAATTTTGTTACAACACGATGCAAAATCATTGTATTACAAATGGTCCAGCTATAGTAATCCTATTACACTGTACACATAGGACCAAAATAACGTTGAAGGAGTTAGAACATGGTTTGCAAAACGAAAAATGGCGGCGTAAGGAAATGATGTCAGCAGCGTTAGGAAATGATGTTGGCAGTGTTCCTCTGGCACAAACAGCCAAAAGATGGTCGGTATCTCAGTAAAGATTCTGCAATGCAGCATAAAGATACCAGCAAATTTCAATGCATTTTTTTTCACCAAAATCAAATTGTTGCCCTTTGACCTGTTACTGTTCCACTGGGTAATTGAGTTCCTTGGATCACTGGGAAACCGCTGCTGTGGTTCTGTCCGACCAAGACCAACACAAGCTAATGGTGATCAGTGAGAGAGAAACTTATACTTAAAAGGAGATAGGATACTTATAGTATCTACTTGTACTCAAGGGCTTGGGTTTAATTTAGCATTGAAGGGGGACTCGCTGCTGGACCAAATGAACCTTGTGTTGTCAAAGTCAAGTCACAAGGGGAGACTAGCCAGTCCAGCAATTAAGTCATATGAAAACATTGGGGCCAACAGGGGCCCCCTCAAGTATGCTGTGGTACTTTGTGGCTTTTAAGCTGTGAGGATTCTCTGGCGGCTTGGTCTCTCAGCACAATACCCATTACTTAAGTTCTGACTTGAGACTCCAAGTTCAGCAGAAAAACTGTGGGAGAGGGTATTTTAAAGAGACTTATTTAACAAGATTTATAGCAGTTTTATGTGTTTGAGTCTGGAGCCACTCAGACTGTACACATGCGGTGCAGAATGGAATCACAGGAATTTCCTTTAGAGAAACTGCATGGGGAAAACTGCATGATTATGCAGAAATGTATCAGTCAGCTGGTCTCATGAGGGCAGATTGTGGCTTCTGTATGACAAAAAACTGCAGGTCGACATGAAAATTAGAAAAACAGTTGCTTAGAAATTGAGTGTGATACCTGAGAAAAGACTGGTAGAACCATGGAGGTAATATAATAGAACTGGAAAGAGCGAGGAAGTACCACCCCTATTACTTTCAATGGGAGATGCTAGGCTAGCTACTTCAGCCCAGGAAGTATGGAATTGACCGACGCCATCTATAAAAATGGTGTTCCATGGGCGCTTATTTCCGGCACCATTTCATAAGATTGCCAATCTGATTACACAGAAATGGCCAAGAAAATGTGCCGTCTGTGCGGATTGGCGATTGTGTTCGAGGGAAATGACGAAACAACGCTGTTGATCCGGGACGCCAAGACGCGACTGTACACTCATTGGCTGAACTGCTGCAGTCAGAGCAACAGCTGGACAACCAAACTTCGCGCCGAGCTGTCATCAAGCTCTAAGTAGCAGTTCTTATTTTACAGGCCCTCTTGAAAACATCGAACAGTTGCGTCAGACAAAGAGCAAAATAATGAAGGATTACCGAATACATTTTCTTTTGTTTTCGCTCTATTTGGCAAGAAAAAAAATGCACACTTTTCAATTGGTGTCGATGGAGCTTCAGTCTCTTTGGCCACAAAACTGCATCCTTGGGAAACGCGGAAGCAGGAAGCTAACATGCAAACCGGCTGAAGCAAAGGTACTTCCTCATTCTCTCTGGTTCTATTATATATCTCTATGGGTAGAACAGATCTAATACAACATAACAGGAACCAGGCACAGCTGACACTCAAACAACCAATTGCATTCTGTCTTGAAAATTGAGCTGTTTTTAACTGGGGCTCGTTGGTTCACTACAGTTTTTGCCCATAGCAGAGTCAAAGGGCTAACAGTGGAGAGGAAAAATAGACTGCCGGTGTATCAGTATCACACAGTCTGACAAACGACCAGCAGTTGGGACAACCCCAAACCTGCTTCAGCAGGCTTGGGCAGGAAATTGATGCAAATGATCATGACAAGGAACGGCTGAGTAAATGCTTCTCGCAATTCCCCACTCCCACACTCGAGCAACCTTTCTTTATCCTGGAGCAGTTAACTTATACACAAAATAAAGTGAGAATCGAGTCAGAACCTCCCCGCATTGATCATGAATTTGTGAATAAGATCATTAAATAACATGAACTGAGTGGCACAGGTTTTGAAACGATTCTGTCCTCGAAGAATGACATGGTGACACAGTGGCAATGACAAGAACTGCATCTTAATTTCATCATCTCCAAGATGTTTATAAATTTCAGCTGAATGCATCAGATGATATTGGTTTCCTAAGAATCATCACTAGAAAAGGGCACCCCACCCCACATCATTAAATTGTTTTCTTTTTTTTTTCTCCAGAGAAGAAATCACTGGATTGTGAACTCAAACCTAATGTGAGCATACAAATTGATTCCAAGAGATTGAACAAAGTCATTTTGGCAGCTGGAGAAGGCTCAAGGGGCGGTGGTTTCACAAAGTAGGATTACTGAGTTAACAGGATAACTGCTCGCAGTAAAGCGCTTGTTTCAGAATGAAACCACTTGTTTTGTCTCAGTCTGTGTTCCAGAGTAGGGAGATTCATGTTTTGCTCAATAACAAAGTCCAGCTGACTCAGTAATCCTGCTTTGTGAGACAAAGTGCTTCTGGCATGCAAAGGCGAGCTCCGATCCTTAAACGCGCTTCCTCTTTCTGAGAATCCCGCTGCCCGAGCCTTATTGTGACTCAACACCCGCTCCGACTCCAGAAAAACATCTGCTTGGTCATGAGGTCGGAACATGTGGCTGCCAGCATCTTCCGGTGGATGTTATTTTGGCCATTTTCATTCAAGATCCTCACTTCCAAGTTAGTCTGCATTCATAAATGTAAAAAAAGACATAACATATGAACAGTTACACGGATAATAATAGTTCTGTTGCATTAGAAAGGATCGACCAGTGAAATTCTCCCAGTCAGTCTCTCCTTATCGGCAATATTTTTTGCCTCATTCAGGAGAAACAAGATTTAAAGCCCAACTTTAAGACTAAAAATATACAGGCACTTGCCAGTCAAATATTTCATTCCAAAGTCTCAGGCATTAATATGTAGTTGGTCACCCCTTAGCAGCTATAGATTGCTAAGATTGAGTTATTTTTGAGGGTTGGCTGCAAGACCACAGACTTGTTTCCCCAACATGGCGCTGATATCAATCGTGGGGTCTTCAGGGGAGGATACACTTCATATTCCAAACTCAGCAGGTGTGACAGATGGAGGGGTCCAGCAGGGATTCCAGCCTTTGATAAGACTCGAGTCTTAATCACCGGGATGGAGCCCCTTTGATCAGTGTTTCAGGCAGCTGCTGTCGTTAAGCCTCTGCAGAAATCCACAGAGCTGAGGGATGGAACCAGACGCTGGTGCTAACCCAGGGCGTCAATCACCAGGGAGTTATAGTTCCAATACCGCTATAGTCGCTATAAGTCAGACAGTTAGTCACTCTCAACAAGTATACTAGGGGAGACCGGGTCTAGTTGTTACACTTTTTCTTTTAACGGCTGTAGAATTGGCATTAGCAGGTTTTTGTTTTCAATATGCGCTGTAAAGATAGAAAGTTTATTAGACTACATGACTGATCTGCAGCAACCCCCATATTCTGCACATGCGTAATGCTGGTGAAGAAAAAATAGACCCCTGTAGTTTGTTGCAGGTTGTGGGGCATTTTGTTACACTAGGAATTTGCTTAAGAGAGACGTATTTCCCACTTAAGTAGGCAAGTTAAGGGGGATGCCTTACTACTATTATCCCACGAAGCCACAATAAGGAACCTCTTAAGTCATTCTCTAATGGCATTGCCACGTTTCGTTATTCGTTTGTAATTTCAAGGCATCTTTCTGAAATACAAAAAGGTAGAAAGTCATTCAGTGAGGTAATTTGATCTTGCCCAAGTTGTAACAGGTTTTGGGGCAAGTTCTTACTGTAACAACTTGGGTGTATCAACTAGTCCATCAGCAACCCTTCGCCATTGTCCCGACATTTTGAAATGTTCCAGTGCAATGTTTACATGAGTGTGTCATGACACAGTGGCTCATGTCTTCCTCTCTTATAATCCAGAAAATCTCGGGTATGTATCAATTACACTTGATGTGAATCGAAATCTCCTAAACACCAAGAAAGTTACTTTTTCGAGCATTTTTCTGAAACACTAATCTGCGACTTTCGACATACGTCCTTCTGTCTCGTAAAGACGCGGATCACCTTCGCGGCGCAGCATGAAAAATTAGAGGGCTGTCTGTGTTTTATTATCGGAACTAGTTAGAATGTAACAACATGGACGTGTAACAACTAGACCCGGTCTCCCCTACTTTATATTAAGACTTATCTTGCTATTGCATTTTTTGCCAGTTAAGGCAAAAAAAAAAAAAAATACCCGTGACTTGTGATTGTTCGACTGATGTTAAGATTTGCCACTGGGGTAAGGCAATTTACTTGTAAAACACACAGTAAATAAAATAGCTTAACATTTTCTGCTATTGCATAAAATCTTTTTAATAGCTCATAATAAAAGATAAGACTTTTTTTGTGAGGGGGGGAAGATGCAAACACCATCACATGGATGCTAGGAATAAAAGTTTCTTTTAATGAGAAATCCTGACAAAGAGAACTAAAAATTTCATTGCATTGATGACTTGTTTATTTCTGCATACGGCAATAAAACCATTGAATCCTTGAATCTTTTCAATCCTTAAAATTTTATTGATGAGCATCAGCTCATTTTAAGCAACCGTAAGCTTGACTGAATTGGACTCACCATCGTTGGTAATTTGTTTTACCATCTTACTTCCTACAAATGTGATCGAAATGAGGTTTTGAGTCAAAGACTGGGCCGAAACTAATGGCCAAGGCCAAATTTCTACAAGTCTCCCCACCTCCAGATTACAGACAGATGGAACTCACATGATTTTTTTTTTTTTTTTTTTTTTCTTTCATCCCCAAAACGCTTAGCACTCAGCTACCTCAGCATTGCTTGATTTGAAACTGGCTCATGAACGCTCGTCGAGACTGACTATTTTCGTTTTTGCAGAGCAGGCAGGCACATTTCCCGATCTGCACAGAGGCAGAATTTGACCATCATCACACAGAGTCCGACTTAGTCAGACCACAAAATCTTTTCGCAGCATTCCCATGCCCTAAAAGAAACTGTTTATTTACAGGGCTGTGGTTTGCGGGAATGTCTGGAGCGGTCAAAATAGGAAGTAACAGGTTGGACTTCTTTGAAGAGGAGGATGTATTCAATGACGACGCCACCGCGGTTTGCGATGGTCACTTCCTCCTGAAACCAGAGCATGGGGCATTTTTTTGTCCCGTACAGTGGCAGATGAAGCTTAGCTGCAGAATCACTCACTGAAAATAAGATGAATACCACCCCTCTCTCAAATATAAATTAAAACAAATAAATAAATAATTTTGAAAAATGTTTTGGTTTCTAGACCCAGGGCTATCATTTCAGAGTTCAATCATAGTACTCCTTATCACCATCATTCCCTGCCACAGTACGAAGTGAAGCAGGGGGATATTGCAATAGAGCTTGTCTGTCTGTCCATCTGTCCGTTCGTCCATCCTTCCGTCCATCTGAAAGAGCGGGGACACATTTTGTCAGAAAGTATTTTACCCAGAATAGTGAAATTCTGTGTCTATGATACTAGTCATACCTTGATTGGGTTCAAAAATGGGAATCAATGGTGGCGGCCGATATTGATGACGATGTTGTCCGGCTATAAATGTTATCATTCTTCTCATTTGTAATCACAGTAACTGTGGTAATATCAGCTGTATGGCTATTTTTTATAACTTATATTGTTAATTATGTCTTTTGATGATGATCTTGCTTTCATGTAGACCATGGCATTATTGATTCATGCTGCAATGTAAAATCAGACATTATTGGCAAAAGGTAACCTAGAAATTGGCAGCAAGTCCAGTTCTTTTGCAATATCCCGGGAACAATATCAGATTTGGGCATGCAAATATTCGCAACCACAAGCAAGCACAAGCGTGCGTCAGGCATTCAAAATGAAAATGAAAGAAATCCAAACAGGTTTCGACGCACATATCAGGCAAATTAGATTACAAAAACAATAAAGGCAATATGACATCGAGAAAACATTCAATTAAAATCTATATTTGCCGACCCAAGTGGCCGTCTTACATTTTCAATATTTATAAAGTCATATGTTTTTGTTCTATTTATATCAAAACAATTTTACAAGTAGACCGGTAGATGAAGATGTGTCCCATATCAACCACGTGATCGGGGGTACTCACTCTGCAATAAAAAGTTTGAAATGTGGCAAGCGTCAAAAGGTGACTTGCACACTTGATTGTGAAGGGAACCCGAGGACCGTAGGGTTGCAAAAACACTGACCCGACTGCCCCCAAACTAGTTGAGGCCAGTTTGCCCTGTCTCGCGGCAATGAGTGATTTCCCCCGCGTGACTCTTCAGTGGAACACACCGGGAACATGTTCGCGCAAGAATTATTGCGCACGTCCTTATCGTCCCGCACGTCCCTCACACAGAGCGTTGAGAACGGAACGCGCTGCAGTGTCAAAAGCGTGCGAGGTAGCACTGACACGTAATAATTTGTCAAGAACAGTAGCTCCCCTGAAAATTTGGCAGGCTTTATGAGCTCTGAAAAAAACGGCAAATGATAACCAGAAAAGCAGCATTTTACAAAGACAGATGCCAATTTACGCTAACTGTATGATCAATAAAACCAGGTCAACTCTAAACATTATGAAAATACAGTTTCATCTGGATGATGTGCTTGCTTGTAATTAATTGACTTTCACCTTTCTACATCGAAGAGAATATTGTCAATAGGCCTACAATTGCTTACTCGCGTAGGTACCCTACGTAGGGCTCCGGGACAGACTTATTTAGGAATTTAACTAAGTTGAAAACAGCCGTTATTACTGACTTGTCATACTTTTTTAAATCCAAAGGCAAACAAAGCGACAAAAGAAAATGAAATCAGGCAAAGGAGTGGTGGTGGAAACGAACTGAAAAAGAATGTCGCTAAATTTCGCAGTTGGAGGTCATCTACCCACACAGCTCCATGCGTTCGCAGTTTCAAGAAAGCTCGCGCCTGTGACGCACACGCCGCATGTATTGCTGCTCGCCTGCCGAAAAACTGCGAATGTAGGTGAACTGCAGCTGATCGCGGTTAGCTGCTGCGCGAGCGTCTGAGGAAGAGGCGCTGTCTTTGGTGGAGGCGGGAGGGCAAGGCAAGACCATAGGCCTATATTTTTAAGGTAGGCTGTGAGTTTTTTCTTTTTAAGGAGTGCGGTCTGCAGCCGAGCTCAAGACGAGAGATGTGCGAAGCAGATATAGCGGAGATCGAGGTGATACTTGCGTCAGCAGAGGCTGTTTTCGAGGAACTAGATGCTGTTATGCCCAAACATCCACACTGCCCCCTCCCAATTTGTTTAGAGCGACTTGAAATACAACATACATATTACACAGCAGCCTCCTTCTGAACCCAAGTTTAAAATTTTCCCTTACAGATTTTACTGCAGGAAACTGGGCCAAGCAGGTTTCAGCCTTTCATGATTAGCTAAATGGAGTCTCTAACTTAGTCACTGGCATGATTTCATTAGTGATTGAAGCGGGTGCAATGGAGTGGCATATTGCCCGCAGTGTATTGTAGCCATTAATTGCTGAAATAGGAGGGAATCCCCTCCACCTATGAATCAGAGCAGGGATAAGGAGGTTTGATAAAGGGTGAATGGATGATATCCGGACCGCAGAATAATACTCCTGCAGCACAAGTATGAACCAGGCACCAATCAAGGCATAACCGCTCTTCAAGTTTTTCCTTATTTAAATTAACCGCAAATGCCCAATCAATGCAGGTTTCACAATAGTGAAAGGAGTGACAGATTCTTGGAAAGCCACTAACCTAAGAAGCAAACTATTGTATAAAATAATAGCATTAGTGTATGACAACTGCATAAAAAGGACGGGTTGACCTGTAGTCAAGGGTGGATTATGTACCAGAGCTCAAGGATTTTTATTTATTTATTTATTTTCTTAATGAAAGGTGAGGGAGGTCAAGGGGCTCCTCATCGGTTCACAAACATGGTTGCCAGGTAGCAGCATTGCTTGGGTAAGAGAGGTGCTTGAAGATTTTCAGGTAACCGTGACAACAGACATCCTTGGAGCAGCAAAGATGTTATCTCCTCACAAAAACACTGTTAATCACTGATGAGCAGTCCAGAATCAAATGGAAAGAGCCAGTGAGCATAATGCTGATGCCTGCCCAGGAGAAGTTTTTTCACCAAGATTTATCTGCCCATAGCAAAACAAATTTTATCACTTAACTGTAGTACTTTTCCAACATCCTAGCTCATGACATATTTTTGTTATTACCTTAGGTACATATGACTTTTGTGAAAATGTCATTGGCTGAGAGTGAGGAGGAAAAAAATCACTCCGCGTTACATCACACTGTTAATAGTTAGCCAAACTGAATACCAAATGTAGCGTTGTTTATATCGGTATGGCTTACAACTGCTGTGAGATAGCTCAGTGCCACTTTCATAACTGAGTTAACATTACTTAGCTAGCTAGCATGCACACAGTACCTTTCCGTAACATTAGTTTGTTAGCTAGTGAGTTAACGTTAGCTAGCTACTCAGTTGACTGTGAATTTGCAAACTGTTGCTAGTTCAAACACAAATGTCTGTGACTCATTGACTGGCTGAGTAGTAGAGTGATGGAGTTAGCTTAATGCTAGCATACTGGGACTTACCATTAATGTGCTAGTGGAAAATATGTTTGTTTTCTGTTAAATTATGCAAATCCGTTATGTGATAAACAGAGTCTTATACTCTTTGTTATGTCATATGAAAATTCTGAAACTTGTTGAGGAACTTTTAGTTTTGTTGCTCGCTAAAGCTTGCAGCAAACCCAAAATTTACCCAACTCATTTCATAACTTTCATATGACATGACCACTCATGTAAGATCCTCTATTTGCTGCTTTTACTTGTCTTTTTTTACTTTTTGTTTTTTGGTTCAACCCTGAAAACCTGCATCAATGGACATAAACCCATAATACTGCAATTCACTCTCCAGGGGTTAAACTCGACCCACTGCCTCTCCACAGCTTGAGGAATGATCTCCATTTAAATACTTGTAAAACAGGAACCATGGTTGCCTTCCATAGTGAGCTATCCTAATTTTATAGGGAGAACAATAAAATAAATTGACAAAATAAATTACGATGAAATACGAGAGTCAGGCAAGAGAGTGTAATGGGGAATTCTAGACTTTTTTCTGGGGTGCGAATCCAGGAAATCCGAATCCGAAATCTCAAAAGAGCAGAAAGCGTTCTTTGAGAACCCTTGAGACCCAGAAACAGTTTGGCTGGCAGCCATGACGAGGAGCTTCCAAATTGTTTCATAAAGAAAAGGAGGCGATCGTTTCCTTCACTGCTTCCATCCAGCGAGGATACACAGGACCAACCTCTGAAGCAAGGAACGATTGGTTGTGGACCACAGTCCTTTTCAGCTGTTAGGAAGAGTCATGTTATTATCATCAATTGTCGTCAAGCTCCTGACATACAAAATGAGATGGCATCTGAAATCTCAAACATGTCCCAACATACCCTCAAAATCCCATTAAAGTTTCTCTTGACCTGTTTGACATTTTTATTGAGATCAAGGAAAAGTGGAGAGGAATGGAAAAAGGCCTCTCGTTTAAGAGAATTCAGATGAACCCTGGATTCCAGTGGAAAAGAAAAAGTTTGCATCTCCTAAAACTGATGACCAACCAACAACCAACAGACTAGAATAATACCTTTTAAATTCTATGGTTGGAACAAACACCAGTACATGCACAGTGGTCACCCCGAACCAAATCTGAAAACCTCTGGTCTGTGTTAAGACTTTGGCTACAAGGGTGCACTTTCAGGTTCGTAATCAATGTGGCTCTTATGACATTCCCACAACAAAGTATCCCACCGCTACTTGTCGTTTTTAATCTAGTATTTCTTTGTTTCTTAACAGAAGCTTCAAAACACCCATTCAAATAGACATAGTAGTTCACCCTTGGGAATGTAATTTGTTCCAGAATTCTAATTAATTTTTCTAGTGCCTGGTTGCTTCCAGTCACCAGTGCTGATAGCGACATCAGCTCAAGAACATCCAGTGAAAAGCATCCTGACCGCATAGTTGTGATTTCACGGCATGTACCGTTAAGGCACGCATGGAATGCCAGTGCGAGCGCCATTCCCGCCACTGACCATGGTTTTTTTTTTTTGCCCAGAAAGGTCAGCGTCCTCGACCTTTCGGTCGCACAGAGCTGAATGACGCCGCTTCGCCTCCAAATAAAATCTCCACCAGGAAGTCTCCGATAACACGATATACATTCCATGGCCATTGTAGCTGCCAAAAAGTGGCTGGATGTCGACAATAACAAAAAGAGCCCCCACCCCACTTCCTCTAGCTGTCAACAAAAATGTGTTTGTCACCACTGACAGATGGGGGGGGGCATGCAGATCCCTTCAATGTTAGCAAGCAGCTGTTAGGAAGATCGCGCATCCCATCTGTACTTATGCTTTACTGTCAGGCAACGGCAGCCCAAGTTATATCCAGGAAGTGCCAGAAAGTTGCAGGTTTTGTTGCAGCCCAAAACCAAAAGCACCTGATTCAGATAATTAACCAATCACCAATCGTGTTCTTCAGTTCAGACCATTGATAAGCCTTTTTGTTATACGGCTAGAGGAAAGAGCTTTGGCTGCGGGCCTAAATAGAACATGAGGGAACAGGATACAAGTCTTGAGTCAGGGAAGCCCCAAATGAGGCAACGAAAAAAGAGAACAGGGAGCAAAGCCAAGTGAATAGCTAATTGTCTTTTTAGAGGAGTGAGCCTGATATATAAATAACACAGTCAAGCTGGATCTACAAAATTCTGGCATGTGTTACAGGGAAGGGAACTGAAGCTGAAAATACAAGCAGCTGCAAACTGAGAGTGTGTGTGTGTGTGTGTGTGTGTGTGTGTGTGTGTTGTGTGCGTGGTTGCATGCGTGTGTGCGTTTGTGTGTATGTGAGTGCGTGTGTGTGTGTGTGCGCGTGTGGGGCGGAAACCCAACTTGCAAATGCAGCCACACATACGCACGCATACGGCATCAGGTGCATACAGGCTCGCTCTCTCTCTCTCTCTCTCTCTCTCTCTCTCATCTCTTTTAGAAGTGAGTTAGTTCACAGATATGTGATTAGAATGTTGTAAGCTCAATGTTCTGAAGCTGATGTCACAATCACTACAGAAGATCGTGAGCTGCAGAGTTTTAGAACACTGACGCATTTTATCTTTTAGAAAAAAATCGAACCTTTCTCTCTTTTTAAATGCAAGGGTAAAAAAAAAAAAAAAAAAAACACATCACCAGCGTCTGAAACTAGAGCAACCGCTGGCATTACACAGCTGACAGAATGGCCCACTTTTGCAGGCCGCACCGACCGGAGAGGGGGGATGTGAAAGTATGAGTTGATGCATGCAGCTGCAGTTATACATGGCTGAGGTTAGGCTTTCAGCATCATAGTTTTTATATATTCTATTGATGTCAGTTCATTTCCGCACAGTTTAGAGCAGTGGTACCCAGAGCTCTCCGCAGGGCAAATTTAGGTATTTGCTGTGCTCAACTATAGAGGAAGATGGTTAGCGGTAACATTGGGCACTTCTCGTTATTCTAACTTATGCTTCCATGCAACTTCTCTCCTTTCGAGACCCATAAATCGTTCCCCCTTCAGAAATCGTGATCCTTCGATCCCTTAAGTCAGGGGTGTCCAAACTAATCCACAAAGGGCCGGTGTGGGTGCTGCTTTTTATTTCATTTATTTATTTATTTATTTATTTAAAACTGGGACAATACATATTAATGAACATTTACATGTAAATACGCAAGATTGCAGCCAATGGCTAATTTTCATCTTTAGTCCCCATGGCAGGTTGATATTAACATAAATAAAAAATACAACAAACACATATAGCCTATCACAAACAATAATGCTCATTACAGACCAAAAGTTGGTAGACCATATAAAATAAGTTGTTAGAAACCAAAGTGCTTCAGTGCTAAAGTGCTCAAGTGCTCCAGAACCAAAGATTTTAATTGGGTGTGAATGCTGAAAGCATTCATATACTATAATATTAATCTCCGCCATTTTCTTTATTTTTATTATTCTTATTATTCCGCCACGTTTTAAGAAAATTACGGTTCGGGCTGCACTCGAAAGGTATCAAAACGTGCGGCTCGATCTGGACATTTATGCTATGACTTTTGAAATCCGTAACCAAAATCATTTCCGCGATATTCGCATTTTTCCGACAAATTTTCCCCATAGAAATCAATGGGCAGAATGTTCGCATCAATGGGCGGAATGTTCGAGCACTCTAGAATTTAGAGTGGAGAGAGGCAAAAAAATGACTTGGAAAAAATATTTTAAATCGCTCCCCCAGCCACAATTTCTAACCTACACACCCAATTTCTATACTCAGAGGCAATGAAAACGCAACTCCAGTTTGGATTCAAATAATTTTGTGACTCAAATTTATTTTCTTATTTTAACAATTCAAATATGTTGGGTGGGTTGACTTTGATGAACTAAATGTGTTAATGGGCCGATTTGGACAATAATAAACAGATGCATTAAACATCTATGCTCCGGCGCTCGGCGACGGCATTTCAGAACTCTTCAGCGAATGAAGGTAATTTCGGCGACAAGTACGTACACCTGTTTTTGCAGCACGGTCACGCAACTCACTGTATAAAATAAACAGCTGTCTGATTGAAAAATGTAATCGGACGAAACCACGTACTAGTCACCAAAATAACCATCATTCGCTGAAGAGTTCTGAAATGCCGTCGCCGAGCGCCGGAGCATAGACCTAATTATAATTAAATTATTTTTCTGTACTGAATGTAGCCCATTAGTTTGTCGCTTTTAGATCGCATGGGGGAGAGAAGCCGTGTCTTCAATTGTCACTTGATTATTCTCGAATTGGAAAACGCGTTAATGAAGGAAAACCATCAAGAATTAGCCAGGACAAATTGTTGTCAATAAAGGGTGGGATAATAGCCAATATTTTTCGGGTCTAACACCGCCTCTGGGGCGTTTCATTCTGAAAAAAACGCCCAAAAGCCATAGTGAGTTGGCATGTATGCAAAAAAATTAAAAATATTCTCAATCATTCAAACTCTGTCCCATATTGCACGTTTTTTTTTAATTGTGTTCTATTCTTGTAAATAAGAAAAAAAATCATTTAAACAAAGCAAAGAGCCCATTGCACCGTAGATAATTTACGAGGAATAATGAGTGAATGAATAAATGAACAGAAGTCATTTTATTTCCGTCAAGAAAACTTAATACGAACTAATGTGGAATCACAGTTGAAATAAAATTTGTACTGTTTCGCGATTTCTGTGGTCACTGGTTTCAACTATGGTTTTTATGGCTTGAGTTCATACGTGCGAGTGGGCTTTTTTATTTTATTTTTCTTAAATACGTTCCATAACCCGTCTTTGCAGATGTTGACGCCAGCGGATATGGAGCTGCTGTATTTATGCACGAAGTTACACTATTTTCTCACAAGATGGCACACCCGGATCACTTATTGAATGTTCACCAGCGAGCCGAGATCATACAGAGTCAATCTAAGTGCTCATGTTAACAGCCAATCACTCAGTTATTCACTTAGGCTCATCTGCTTCACGCACACTTATAGTTCACGCCCTCGTGAAACCCGGGAAAGATGTATTGATTGACATGTTTCTTATCCAATTCCAGAAAGCATAAACTTTCCACTGTAACTGAAAGACATTGTGATTGGTCAATCGGAAAAGTTTTTTTTTTTTTTTTAAATACAGTTTATGTCTTGACTACCTAAAATGCTTTTGGCAGCCTAAAAAGCTCTCTAGGTTGCCCGGCTGACAACTGAAAAGAAAAGTTAATTTCTCGCCGAGGTATGTGGTCTTACATGGATTTCTGCCTCTCTCTAACAGTCTAATATTCATCTCCGCCATTTTCTTGCGTTTTTCCAAAGGTATCAAAACGTGCGGCACGATCACAGGCCGGTGAGTAAACAGCACAGCATTCACACCCACGCAATTTCTTCCGAAATTGCAATATTCTAGTTACCCGTATTATTGCACATTGCCCTATTGCACAAGTTAATAAAGTGTTTTTTCATATTGCACAATGTCCTGTATCACATTTGCACATACAGATGTATGTCTGCATGTATTATAGCACTAAATTAGCATACATGGATGCACTTCTGTATGCACTAATGCACAATATTACATACATAAGTACATGCATGCATACAAAGGCAGGTTTGGTTTGTCACAAGCCACATTCACGTATGGTACCCCAACAAACAAGCCCACACATACACAATACATAAGAAACATCAAACAGCTTTAAGATGAATTGTGAGGGCAGTTTTGACTTTCCAGTAACCATATTTTTAAATGTTTGGTAAATGAGGTAAGAGTTGTCAATTCCCGTATATCACTTGGTATTGTATTCCAGGTCTGGGACGCTCGATATGAAAACACTGACTGCCCAAATACACTTTTTCTAAATGGAACTAGACAATCACCTCTAGAGCCTGCTCTAGTTGAACTATTAGAATTTTTCTTCAAAAATTCCCCTAATGGTGGTGGAGCTAGTCCACAAAATATTTTGTAAACCAAAACAGCATCCGCATATTTCATTATATTTTCCCAGCTCAATAAATCATATTTTTCCAAAATGTTACAATGGTGATTTTGTTACAGCCCAGCACGTACACACCTGATTCTGCTCATCAAGGTCTTGACTGAACCCCCTGATCAATTAATTAGTGGAATCAGGTGTTGTAGCTCTGGGCTGAAAAAAAAACTTGCACCCACATCGGCCCTTTATGGGGAAGATTGGACACCCCTGACTTAAGTGCACTTCGAGGAGACGCAGAGCGAGGAGAGAGGAGGCTCCTGGGGGAGCTTAAAGCGAGGAAACACGGGCGTGTCCTACGAGGAAGCGTGATGTTTATATGCTGCATCTCCGCGTAACGTCACTTAATGGAACGATAGATTTCTCATTCGGCAGCTTTCGGCTCCTCCGTCCTTGCGGCTCTTCCTCGTATCTCTCTCTCAGATCCTCGCTGGGAGGAGCCAAGACACAATGAAGGGACGTTAGTGAGGGAAGTGAAGAGACACAGTGGTATAATGAAAAGCACTTTGAGTTACCTGATGTAACTTACTAAGCACAGACTGTAATTATGCGCATCAGGTGGCTTCAGAAGAAACATAACAAACGCCTGGATCTGACTGGTCCCTGAGGAATGAGTTGGGAACCACTGGCTTTGAGGTCCTACAATCCATCATGGTTATGGAGATTTATAAATCTGAGAAATGACCTGGATTAAAATGATGCAATATGAGGCAGGATGCAAATTTTATGTACAACCCCAATTCCGAAATAGTTGGGACAAAGTGTAAATTGTGAATAAAATCAAAATGCAATGACTTTCAGATCACATGAGCCAATATGTTATTTACAATAGAACATAGATAACATTTCAGGTGTCGAAACTGAGACATTTTACATTTTTATCCACAAAATGAGCTTATTTAAAATTTTCTGGCTGCAACAGGTCTCAAAAAAGTTGGGACACAGGCAAAAAAGGGCTGAAAAAGCAATTCATATATAAGAGAATCAGCTGAAAGAACATTTAGCAAGTAATTAAGTTAACTGGCATCAGGTGTGTAACATGATTGGCTATAAAAGGGAAGTCTTAGAGAGGCTGAGTCTCTCAGAAGTAAAGATTGCCAGAGGCTCTCTGACCTGTGAAGGCTTGCGTAAAAAAATTGTGGAATACTTTAAAAACAAAGTTCCTCAATGTCAAATTGCAAAGGCTTTGAAGGTCTCATCATCGACAGTGCATAACATCACCAAAAGATTCAGAGAAACTGGAAAAATCTCTGTGCGTAAGGGACAAGACCGAAGACCTTTACTGGATGCCCATGATCTTCGGGCCGTCAGACGCCACTGCATCACTCACTGGCATGATTCTGTCATTGACATTACTAAATGGGCCCAGGAATACTTCAAGAAATAACTGTCTGTAAACACAGTCCGCTGTGCCATCCACAGATGCCACCTAAAACTCTGTCATGCAAAACGGAAGCCATTGTTGAGCATGATCCAGAAGTGCCGCCGTGTTCTGTGGGCCAAGGCTCATTTAAAATGGACTGTAGGAAAGTGGCAAAGTGTCCTGTGGTCAGACGAGTCCAAATTTGACATTCTTGTTGGAAGTCATGGGCGTCGTGTCCTCTGGGCTAAAGAGGAGAAAGACCACCCCTCCTGTTATCAGCGCTCAGTTCAAAAGCCAACATTTCTGATGGTATGGGGATGCATTAGTGCATATGGTGTGGGACACTTGCATGTTTTCAAAAGCACCATGAATGCTGAAAGGTATATAAAGGTTTTAGAACAACATATGCTCCCCTCCAGACGACATCTATTCCAGGGAAGGCCTTGTGTATTTCAGCAGGACAATGCAAAACCACATATTGCAGCTATTACAACAGCATGGCTTCGTAGTAGAAGAGTCCGTGTGCTAAACTGGCCTGCCTGCAGTCCTGATCTTTCACCGATTGAGAACATTTGGTGCATAATTAAACGAAAAGTCTGTCAAAGGAGACCCAAAACACATCAGCAGCCGGAAGCCTGTATTAAACAAGAGTGGGATCAAATTCCAATGGATAAACTCAAGAAACTTGTCTCCTCAATGCCCATACGCCTCCACTCTGTGTTAAAAAGAAGGGATGCTACACCATGGTAAACAGGCCCCTGTCCCAACTTTTTTGAGACCTGTAACAGCCATCAAATTTGAAATGATCTCATTTTGTGGATAAAATTGTAAAATTTCTCAGTTTCAACATTTGCTATGTTATCTCTGTTCTATTGGGAATAAAATACTGGCTGGTGTGATTTGAAGGTCATTGCTTTTTGATTTTATTCACAATTTACACTTTGTCCCAACTATTTCGGAATTGGCGTTGTAGAAATAGCATAAAATGAACATCGCATGCTTGGCTCATACAGATGGCTCTTACTTTTATCCCCATTGCAATTGAGGTCCCTCAATAAAATAAAACCAAAATGATGTTTGTAAATTGAAAGTGTGACGATTTCCTTGTAAGCCTTTAACCTGTATACAAACTAATAGTGGCAAGCTCCTGAAATGCACTTGTTTGGGAATTTAACAATACACTTTTTGTCACACATGCCATTTTTGAGGATAACATCAGTAAGAGATTTAAATTGATGGAATTGAACAAACACACATTTAACAGTGACCTTTTTGTTTACATGCCATTTTTGAGGCCAACTATGTTGGAATTGATACAAACACACACCAGTGAATGTTGAACACTGATGTTTTTTGAGAGACTTTTCTCATGTTTAACTCTCCTATTTTGTTCAAATTCATAAACCATTTTTGGTTTGAGGTCAGTCTGATCCCTGCAATGAAAAACTGCATAAGATGTTTGTAACTGAAAGTGTGACCCAATCTCCTCCCAGCTCATTTATGCTTTTCTACTGATTATTTTAATAGCCCAGTAAATAAAACACGACTCCCACATCCTCCTCTTATACATCAAGCATCGATTTCACATGATTGTAGCAAAATGAATGAGACCAAATGTGAAATGAATGAGAAATTAATTTGAACATGCCCTCAGTCTTAGGCAACACTACAAAAACAAGATCAAAATGACGGTTTTATGTAATAATTGATCTTGGAGTCAAAATTACCCAAAACAACACCAATGCATCATCAATGAACATCAATTTTTTTTTTTTGAGTTCAATTCATGTTTTACCTGTAAAGTTCGGGAAAAAATCTAGCTGAAAAAAAGTATGTTAACCATGTTTTTAGAGACATCGGACATTGAGTCAGGTCAAATTGATGCAGAACATAATAGGACGGTTAATAAAATGTGTGCTAAGTGAAGCACATAAACAGATGTGCAACACAGAGCCATGCACACTGTATAGCATATATACGATGCTAAGTGCAGCTTGTTTGTCCCTTGAATTGGCATGAGCGAGCACCATCTTGATAATATCTGTTCATTGTATGGAAGCCAGTGCACCTGCCAGCTATTGTTAACCTTTTGATTTCAACAATGATACGTCCAGCTGCTTCTCCGTTGTGTTGTCAATGAGAATAAAAGAAAAACAGACCACTGTTACACCTGGGGTTCACATCGGAAAAAAGAATTACTTCCTTATTTTATTTCTGAGAAAAAAGAACAGGAAGTGAATTTACACTAAATGAAATGACGTCCAAGAGAGTCCAAGCCTCTTTAGCCTCTGGGATAATATTTGATGTGTGTGAGAGGGAATATTTATGAGTGTGAAAGGATTAGTGCATTTTTTGTGTGCTTGTACTTGCTTGTGTGTGTGTTTGTGTGCATGAGAGAGAGTGAGGATGGACATAGTGTGTGTGTGCAGGTACTTGTCTGTGAGAAAGAGAGATGACAGAGAATGTTAGTGAAGGAGAAAGAGAGAGGAAGAGTTAATACAGTATTGAGTGTACGCGCATGAGTGCACATGTATATGTGAGTGTATGTGCACATTCCCATCTGAGTGCACCTGTTTGTATGGACACTGCACACTACAGTGGAGCACGGCAGCCTCAGCAGTATACAGGTTCATGCAGGTATGGTCTGTCAGCTGCTCATGCTTAGGGTCATGAGTAAAAGAGAAAAATGGGACCAATTTTTGACATCCTCCCTTCATTTCCTAATTTCCTACCCCCAAACCTGAGTGCTTCACTTCCACCATAATCAGGAAGATTCCAATCCATTTAAATCAGAGAGGAAATAAGGCGCGGAATTTCCCAAAGAAATCTTGAGCAAGGAAGATCGAGTCCATATGTCGAAGGTTCTTCTTTTTTCCCCAGAAGGCATGACACACGAAACATCAGGGCGCCAAGATGATTCATTTTTCTGGTTAGCTTTTCTTTGATTGGTCTGTCTTAACATCTCTCTCTCTCACTTACTTTCCTTGACTCCCCTGTGAGTAAAGCTGACAGAAAGAAAAGGAAGGGAGGATGAGAGGACGAAGGGAGGGTGTGAGTGGTACCCACTGGTGCTTATTTATTCTCAGGGCAATGTACTGAGATGCTCATGTCTGTCCTGCTCTCCTTTCGCCTTCAAAAATCCCTCAAGTGTCTCAACTCGCGTGAAGCAAGACCGTGACCTCATCGCAGGTCCCAACTTGAGCAACTACAGGGGACCGCGATGGGTAACGCAACCTGATGCGTCTCACTGTCGCAGCTGATGGTGGGAAACGACATCGCCGAGCAGTCCGCCAGCATTCAGATGGCGATACAATTTGGGCTTCTGCTTTGGCTCTGCAGCACCTGGGCACATTAAATTTGGAAACATTGTTTATAAAGTTGGAAACTCGGCTTTAATAACTGGGTGTTTACCTTAATTTTGAGAACCGCGGAAAGACTCTAGCAGAATTTTAATTGCCCTTTATCACATATTCACTCTCTCACCTCGTCCAGCGGTCATGACTGGACACGGGCAAGTGAATCATAATCACGAGAGCGGAGATTGGGTTGGTACTCGATGTTCCTTGTGGTGGTGGTGGTGGTGGTGGAGGGGGGTGTCCACAGTAAATAACGCCAACGGTTTCACAATACGTCAGCCAGCGTGCTGGGCTCGTGAGGGATGATGTGGGCAGAGAAAAGGGTCACTTTTTTGCGTGTGACTTCATTTCCTGGGGGCACATCATTCATGTGATCGCCATGTTTCCAAGGCGATGTTAAGCAAAACAACGGGCACTTTTCACACTCAAAGGGTGGCTTCAGCAAAGAACAAAAAAAAAAAAAAAGTATTCATTGTCACTGGAAGCTTTTAACTTCAAGAAACAACAAGGATGCGTGCCGTTGGCATGCGAACAGATCTGATCCGTAAAGACAGCCTGCTTCCATTATAATATTCTCGATTGAATATTCAAATCCTGATGTCATAGTATTGATAATTAAGACCACTAGAGTTCAAGAAAAGTTCCATGACGTTCAGTGATGTGCAGAGTGTTCCGAACAGGCAGATTCCGGTGTCCAAATCATTAGTGATAACCAAGAGAATTTTTAAGTTGACTGAGGTGATAATGACTTTTGGGCGAACAAAAATGTATATGAAATTAACCCTTCTAAGGTCAGTTTTTCATTGGGTAACATCAAATTCTAAATTTGCATTTTTGGCATGCATTTTTCCACAGTTACTGCTAGTCTGGTTTAAAACCTGTAAAGTTGAGATGGAAACAGCTATGGGTCAGAAATTTCACTAGGAGTGACAGTGAGGTTGTGGGTCTGCTTCACTAATGCACCCAGTTGTATTAGTGAAATACACCGTGCAATTTTAACATAGCACTTATAACCAATTATATAGCAACAACCCTACAAATTTTTGGTTAACTTCAAACGAATTTTAATGCTATTAATGAACTAATTTAAGACGCCAGTGCTAAAAGCAGTAAAGTCACAAAATGTCCATTTTGAAAAAAATCGAGGCAGTAGACTTAGGAAACTGTAAAAGATGTTTTCCCATCCTTACCTCACAGTGAGTGAAAATGTAACTTAAGTACTTTAAATTGTTTCATTAATTCTTAGGTGTTTTGACAAAAATTTTCAGTCATTGTGCATTATTGACACATTTGAATTCATGGGGAATCAAGCATTAGAGAATTAGGGGATATACCCTGGCTGTTTGGTCCAACAGCATCCTCATGCATTTTCTTATTGGACTTCTTAGCCTGAAGAGGCAAGTGACAATAACGTCGTCACATCTAACAACAGAAAATAGAAGCCATGACTTGAGTGTCAGTCCACAGGCATAATGGAGAGAGTAACGCAAACCAACCGTCTACCTATTGTTCCAATGTCATAACTAGACTGGTATGTTGAGACAATAGGCCAAAAACTAAAAAAAAAAAAAAAAAAAAAAAAAAGTCTTTATTTTTCCAAGAGCTACACTGATAACCTGACTGCTGAAAAAAAGCATTTTTTTTTACATATTACTCAGTGGTCCTTGGATAAAACTATTTATACAATATCAGCTGTTGTTTTTGTTCTAAGCCACATTCAGAAGTCCATCCGGCCTTGGAATTGGTGCGTGTTGAATGCCGTTGGGACCTGCCTCAACTTTAGAGTGAAGTAGCAGAGTAGAAATTAAAAAGACATGTAAACTACAAAAACTATCCTCTCCATCTGAAGTTAAAGAAATGGACTCTCCATTTGTTGAAGTGCGCGTTTGTTTGAACAACACTTTCTGGGGTTCACTGGTTTGCATACCATTTAACATTCCGTACCCATGGCAACATGGTCTCCGTCTGGAGTCTGTACTGGGCTGTGAGTGGAGACGGAGCCAGCACAGGAAAAAGGGGCCCCTATGATGTCATAATCATCTCATGCAAATGGAATGGAACATTTGGATAAGCAGCTTCCTCTCTTTCCCCCCCCCCATAGCAATGTTGCCGTGGAAATGGCGAGAAAGGGCTGAAGGACTTACAAGACCACACGCAACCAAGTTTCAGCAAGAACTGCTGTGTTGCAATGCTAAAGGCTATTCTCGGATTTTCCCCTTTCCTGTAACCCTGTAACCTCAGAAATTAGGAGGAAATCATCTCAACTAGTGGCAAGATTAAAATGTGCTTGGACACAAACAAGCATGCTTTCAGATTGAACTTTTTTCACTCCGGTCCAGTTTATCTTTTTAATTTTGAATCCTCATCTTCCAACAAGCAGTGTAAGTCAATGGGGGGGGGACTCACAAAATTGAAGACTTTTTGAGCATGAGGTTCAGTACTTCAGCAACTGCTTGCCCACAAATTATTTGATTTTGAACTTTTCTGGACCAGAGCCTTGTGATATTACACTCTGCACACAGCTCCGCTGTCTTTTAACCCTTTCACCCCCACCAGTGCCCAGTTCTCACTGCCATTTCTCCCCATGGCCTTTGACATTCTAACTAAATTTCTGGCTGTCTGTCCCTATTCCTAATTGTTAACAGAAACATGACAAAGTGTGCCATATGGCAGCACAGGGAAAAAATGCTAGTCGTGCAACAGTGCCATATGGCACTACTGGGGGTGAAAGGGTTAACTGTAGATTACAATTCATGATATTGTTCCAGCCGTGCTGCTCAGCGATACCCACACTTTACCTGTGGTTAACTAATGCACATTAGCCATACTTATATTAGTAAGCGCACACAATTAACTTCAAGGGAGTTATCCTCTGGTCTAGTGTACAAACCAAACTTTTAAGGCATTTTTTTTGGAGATGAAGGATGCTGGACTGTTTTGAGTGCTTAGTCCAACGTCGGAATGAGGAAAGCATTGATACAACAGTTAATTCTGAGATCCTGCATTTCCCAAACCAAATGTAAGAACATCACATTGAATCGAAGGCTTCACCCAAATTATGCGTGATGAGAAGTGAAAGTGTGACTTTCAAACTTCAATCTAGAAATATCCTTAGCCTGGTTTTCTGATTAAAGCAGGGACAGCCAATCAATTTGGAGAACAGAAGTATGCTGAGGGGATTTGAGCCAATCAGCAGCAGTTTAACTAGCAAACAAATAATTTAACTGCACACTGAGAAGCTCTTTGAAAAAACGGCTATGAAACAACATATAGCATCAAAACAAAAAAATTCCAGGGACACAGATATGATTTGTGGATGTTTTTTTTATTTCAGCCAAACCCATTTGCAATATTTACAAAATTGGTGAGTCCAAATGGGTGGTAGCGATTAAGTGTGGGGATTGCAATAATACAATAAATTCATGAAAAAAAAAAAAAATAGTTATCTTGATTTGCAAGGCTTTTCAGAGATGTCACATACTTAACACAGCATCCACATTGTACCAATTTAAAAAAAAAAAAAAGTTTCATAAAAAAATAGATTTGTACATATAGTATTAAATGTTACATTAAGTTAACTATGCACACACTAGACACAGTGGTGTCCAATCTTATCCATAAAGGGCCAGTGTGGGTGCAGGTTTTTGTCATCTCAGCGCCACTACACCCGATTCCACTGATCAGGGGGTTCAATCAAGCAGAATCAGGTGTTAGTGTTGGGCTGTAACAAAAACCAGCACCCAGATCAGCGCTTTGTGGATTAGATTGGACGCCCCTGCACTAGATTATATACAAAGTCCTTTCCCTCAAAGTTTTTCCAAACAGAAATTTCTGAATAAAACTCCAGAGGGAGGGGTGTTCGGTTCACAGGGTCGTCCGATGCGTGCATACGACGACTTTGGATGCTTTTCATAGTCCTTTGCACGAGATGTTGAATTCGATTCCCTGCTCCTCATGGGACATCCCGAATTGATGGGCGGCCAGAGAGCCCGGAAGTCTTCAGTCATTCTGGAGACCGTGACGCCCCCAGACCATCCCACTCACTTCGACAACCCCCCCCCTCTGAATTCGGCACCGAGGGCGGAGCTGCGCTTTCCACGCCCACCGTCCTTGACTGGTGAGGTGGAGGCCATCTCAATTCCGCTAAGTCCTGAGAGGCAGCAACCCCAAACTAGGGGGGCGGGTTCACCGCATCAGGAAGGCGAGCCCCGCCCCGATCCCGGCCACGCTCGCAAAGGCCATGAGGGCGTTTCTCACCACGCACTCGGGGTCCTCCACATGGAAGAACTCCACAAATCCCTCCTGCACAAGCAAAAGGACAAACGATAGTTAGCCTCCCCGCGGAACTCAGCTAGCAGTTCAGAATCCAGTTCGTCTGTGATTGGCTCAAGTTTACTCACCCATCCCTTGTTGTTGAACAGCCAGTCCTTCTTATGAGCCAGGAGGTACGAGGAGATCTGATCTGCCACCATCTCCACGCAGCCCTCTTGCCCGTTGTCTTTCAGATGCTTGCTCACGGTCGCCCCAAACGCCACCAGACTCGCGATGCGCCCCCAGTTTGTAGTGCCGTCGCTGAAGAGGTTCTCGGCCACCTTGGCTACGAAACTCATGTCGTCCCCTTTCTGGTCGACAGCAAGCCTACTGACCATTCCTGAGGGGAGAGACAAAGAATATAATAGTCATCAACATTGGTATTACTGCTTGATAAGACCCAGAGGTAGTTATGAGGACTGTTCAGTTCACACTCCTTTCCCAATGTATTTTGTATGTGTATGTGTGTGTGTGTGCGTGTGTGTGTGTATGTTGACATAGTATGCAGTTTTGTCTTAAAATCGCCAGTGGTGCATGTAGAATTTGATTCCAGGGATCCGCGTTTTGATGTTAAAATGTACACGTCAAGAATTATGAGCACCGTGAAGAAATGGACGTTTGAATTTTCCACTGGCTGAGTTTTCACATAGTCAAAATGTTCTTATTAGTTATCCCCAAGCACAATGCAAAACCAAACAGAATTAATTCTGTGCGAATCAAAGTTAGTCAAAATGATCCTGATAATACACATAAACATTCAAATGGCACAGGGTAAAAGTGTACAGGCACTAGTACATTAGTGATGATGGCTACCAAGTTCCCAGGCTCTCTTGGCAATGCGAATGGGAGCGATAATGGACAATGTTGGAGTTTTTTTTTTTTTATGAGAAGGTTTATAAGAACCAATTAAAGTCAGTAAATATCTTCCTCAGGCTAAAACTATTATCTGCCATGTCTACCACAACCAGAACCCATCAAGTCTCGACTCCAATCACAAATGACTGTTGTAGACCATTTGAAACGACAAAACAGCAGGCTAAACGGGCGCTTAACACACTGGTGCCAGGGGAATATATGGGATAGGGACAAGCTATTCATAACCAGAAGCTTCCGGGCTTGAGCCACGAGGCAACCACGTACAGTGGCAGTCAGAACGAAAAACAAGGCATGAGTCTGTTTCTGAACGCTAGTTGAAATGAGTAGCCCCTTTAAACATTTTATCTAAGGGCATATGGGCGAATTATCTCCGGATGTATTACTCGGCTCGAACTCAATAAAGAAGAGTCTCTATTCTACTATACTGAGTGAGGCTCTTAGGCCCAACAGCACTGCGGACTGGTTCCGCCTCCGACTCTTGGTGGCCGCAGATAAGCGAACCAATTAAGAGGAAATAGAGCCGGTCCGCCCCTAATTTCTACGAAAACTTCGGGGGGAGGGGCGCTTGGGTTGTTGTGGTCTCCGAAACAGAAGCCAGAGCTGTCTCGCTAAAAATATAGATTTCACAGAAAGAGTGACCGCACGTATGAAACGTTCAGATGTTCGCCGGCGATAGTCTCCCCCAGCAAGTGCAGAGGTGAAAAATACAGCCTTAGAGGCCTAATTCAGGGTCACGATCAAGTGCTGAATGGTACATTAGCTAGCCGATCGGTGAAAGACAGAAATACATGGCTAGTCTGAGAAAGGTTCTGCACAATACTTAGTAGATGCTTCAGGTTAACAGAGGGAGGACTGGTGTTAAAATCCTGAGAGTGGCCAGGAGGGGAGGTGTATGGAAAAATACACACGTCCGCTTGCATGAGTCAGACTGGTTACTATTACATGCAACATCGTCACCAGCCAGACGGACTACGGTTTTAATGGGAAAATAACTGTCATGATCGAATAAACTTTAGTGACTCAATTGTTTTTATAAACTTCAGTTGCACCAGAATGTGCTCCTCTGAAACATCAGACTAACAAAAATCTAAATGCAACTGTAATAATGCCACTTTGTAATAATAGAACGTGATAACATAGATTTCACAACATTTCAATTCTTTTGCCAGAAAGCCTCCTCCCCTCAGTGACGCGCGCAATCCACAAAGGGAAAAATACCCAACTTATTTGAAAGTAAAAAGCCTGTCATCTAGCAGACAGGGTTCAGCAATCCAGGGCGTCGCCAGAGAATGTGTTTGCAAGCACGTAGCTGCAATGCTAATCGCTAAATTCTACTAAGTGTCTTTTGGAGGCAGCAATAAAGAACTGCACGAGCATGAGCCCCCACCCCCCTCTCCATCCGGACTAGGTCAAGCTAGAGTGGCTAACACCCCCCGGAACATTCGCTGGCACCATTACATTTTCAAGAATATTAGCATCAATTACGCACATATCCCAAAAAGGCCGCTTCCCATTGAGAATTAAGCATTTATAAGCAAAATTCGCGGACCCAGTACTTGGGACTGGTCGATTCATTCTTCTGAATGCCCACCGAGCCAAGATGAGTGGTACGGAAGTGACGCATTTCTTTGTGTGAATCGATGTAACTAATGTCACTTGCTAACTAACCCCACAAAGCCGCTTTCACACTGGATGCGAAACGACTTTTTCGCACGACACATTACATTCGAGGTCAATGCAAAGACGTTATTCGCGTCTTTGCATTGACTTTGAATGTAATCTGTCGTGCGAAAAATTCGTTTCGCGTCCGGTGTGAAAGCGGCTTAAGCCTGCAAGCCGGCTAAAACAAATTCGATAATGTTTCTTACATTCATAACGTTTCTAGTTGGACAGCAAGGAGACGTCCTTAGATATACTGACTAAAAATCCACAACTAGTGAACTACAACTGTTTTTGTAAGCAGGCGATCCGAAGAAACGGTGATGCATAATCAGACAAAATATCCATACATAGTGGACACAAAGCTAGCAAGCTGACGCGTTCAGTTTGAGATGATCAGCCATAGCAATGCAACATTAGATATCCAACTAGCAGCAGGAGACAACTAAATCAACTAAATCGCCAATTCCAAGAGTGCAAATAAACCTTGTGGTTAGGAAGCAAATTTTGAGTGGCAGTACTACGCGTGAAGCAATGCTAAATGTTCAATGTTAGCGTGTAGCATGCTAAATGTGGTTATAGGTTTTCATCCACTTAATTTACCATTGTAAGCGATCTGATGCTTCTCAATGACATCGTTCACGACTCGTGTGAGTGTCGCCAAAGCCTTGCTCCTGCTCCGTCCAGGTGCACAAAGTCCGCTGTAAATCCGAAAGAACAGTAAAATTAGTTCCCGTGTTTCGCGGTCCAGTCGGTTGTAGCCAACAGTGAACTCCACGCAGTCCGACGGCGAGTCTGGTGAAGATGGCAGCGATCCGTCCGCGTTTGTGCTCTGTGTTAAACGATTGTCGAACTTCAGCTTGTTAATTTGTCCATTTTTTACAGGATTGGAGTGTCGCTGGCGATTCTCCACCATATTCTCATCCGGACAGTTATCCAGTTCATCATCCATTCGCGGTTTAAGCGTTGTCGTCTCGACACTGAAGGCCCCAGCCGCGGAGCCGTTCATATACATTCCATTTTCAAAGCTTCCATTTTGCCGAAATGGAAAGAAGCTTGACCGATTTTGCAGCGTGAAATTTTTACGGAAAGATTCTCCGCCATTTTGGCTTCACATGGATGAAACGGATTCATCGGACAATGATTCTTCTGAATTCCCGATGTTTTTCCGATATAGAAAGGATTGGTAAAGTACTACACTCGTAGCGTGGTTCCCTGCTGTCTGACTCATATTTACAATGCGGGAACCTGGTCTAGCACGCAATGAAAAGGTATCCAATTCGACGGATTTTATAAGTAACACTGACTTTTTATCTGTAGTCCTTACCGTTGGAGTACGATCACCAGGGTCTGTCGGGATGAGTTCTGACTTACGGGAACACAGATAGGAGCCTGCTATATGAGCCTTAGGCGTTGCGTAACGCCCACCACTTCCTTTTATGGATACTTCCTCCCCCCCCCCCGGCGGGGGGGTTACGAAAATGTAGCAGGGGTGCCAATCATAATTATAGAACAAAAAGAGATTTCTTTTGTGGATTATGAATTGATTATTTCTGAATGGGAAAAACAAATAAATAAATAATTCTCAGCAGATGATTTCTCTCAAGGGAATCGTTTTCCAGGGGACATGTAGAAGCTTTTCCTTAAGTACAATTAATGAAAAATATACTTGTGTGTGTGGGACAAAGCATAAGACTTAGTCACATATATATCACGAACCGGGAACCTGGTGCTCTTTATATTATTTTCTTTTTCTCTCCTCAAGTACAAAGCAATCAAATTTATGTTCCTGCCAGACCAAGAAACAGATGAGCAAACTATGTACCTCATTCGACGGGTGATTATTTTGTATCCAGTTTATATGTAGGTCATTTATTGTGCGTTGGGTCTATTGACGTAATAACCTAAACAAATAATTAAGTGATTCATTTTACAATAAGGGACAGAATGTTAAGAATTTCACTTTGATGAAAACATTACAAAGTGTTTATGAAATTGTTACGCGTTATTCATTCATTTTATCATGTCATGTTCAGTCATGTAGAATCAGCCGTGCACTGTTCGCAAAAATAAATAATAATGCATCCATTTCCGATGTTTACTGAATTTTCACAGATTGCGGATGTTTTAATTTTCAGATGTAATATTTCAGAGATATCCTACTTTGCTCAGAATGTATTTGCCTTTATAAATAATAAAGTGATTTTTTTTCATCTTTCTATTTCTCAGTTAAACTATTTTTAGCGTGAGCTTAATTGAACTTTTTTATTACCTGCCGTTTCGCAGGGTTTCTCCAAGACGGGAAAATAATAATGGAAATTCTAGTGTTTTTCCACTTTCACTTCTCTGTCCTCAGAATTTCAAGTTTGTCTTCATGATAATTATAGTCTACCCGCTGGACACTTACGGCGGTTATCTATAAAATGTGATGACATTTCCGGGCAGTGAGAGGCTACATAGATATGTCACCAATTCTCACTAAAACGGATGTGGCTCACTACTGAGCCACAGAGAAATATTCGCCGTGGAAGAAGTTTCCTCTGTTATGCACGGTCCACTGCCCTCTATCCTCTGCATCGCAATTTTTGTTAATTTGAACGTGCGACTGTCACGACAGGAGCAGATGACCAGCAGGCCACTGTCATATCTGGGTGCAAGTATTCAACGCGTGAACGTAGAAGGAAGCCAGTTTCCCGTTTATCACATTGCTGGACCATTAATCGACCCTTAGTCTTTATGGCACCGAACTCTTCATCACGATTCCCAGCTGGGATCACCGTACAGATCAGTCGAATGTTACATTTTGCGGCCACAAGACAGTTCAATTTGAGGGAAAAACAATATTCTCATTTGTTCTTTTCCTTTTAATCATATGGACATCATCGCAGTGAAGATACAGTATAAAGGCGGGAGACTGGTATGATTGCGTTTTTTTTTTTTTTAGATAAATTGATTTCACACAGACGATTTCAAATTTATATTCAATAACCCTTGCAACAAAAGTCAAGTGCATGCCTTTAACCCTCTTTGACCTCAAGCCTTAAATGGTTAACCGCATAATACCCAACCAGCTGGCATTTGAACGTTTATTTTTTGTTGAATCAACGTCATGTGTCAATCACTGCTAAATTTTGATTCGATTTTGGAAAGTGAAGTGAATTTCAATATTTTTTTCAACATTATTTTTATGACATTTCATCTTTATTGGACAGTCACAGCAGAGAGAGAGACAGGAAGGATGGGGGGGTGAGGGGGGTTGACATGCTCTTCAATGGACATATTTACAGAAGTTCAAATTTATTGACCGTTGTAGACATTATGTTCATTCAAAATACAAATGATTCAAAGTTGACATTTTAACGTTGAATCAGTAGTAATTTTTCAACTCTTCTTCACCCAGTTAACGCTCAGCATTATTTTGATGTTGATATAACGTGTTTTCTTTAACTGACATTATTTCAACAAGTTAAATGTTGAAGGTCGGTTGATGCCAGCCAGTACGGACCCATAGATGTGTGCCTCAAATGCAACAGCTGTATTCAAACCTCAGGAACCTCGGGCCTAGCAGAGATCCCAATGTGACGTTATGACGGTTTATAATACTTGATTGTATTATTTTTCTCAGCCAATATTTTCTATAAGCTTATGTAAGGGTAATTAATATTCATGAGTGCTTGTAAACATTATGACTAGCCTGGGAACACCATAGATTCTTCAAGAGCCATCTAAAAAGTTCTAGATTCTTCAAGAGCCATCTAGAAAGTTCTATTATATGCAAGATTCTTCAAGAGCCATATGGAAAGTTCCATCACCTTCAAGATTCTTCTTTATGACATCATACAGGAGTACAAGACCTATATAAAAGAAACTTGCAGCCAATTGACAATGGATCATTTCCGGTCTGCTATACTTGGAAGCAAGACCGGATTTGCTGGGTCCAATCGGACTTTGGATTATACAGATACTTCTTGGATACGGACTTTGCGGTTATCAGGATCATCGCCTTTTGGACATTGTTGTGAACCGGACCATCTCGTTCAGGACACTGTGATCAGCATCACAGCATCGAAGATGTCAGATTCCAGTGGATTTTCACCACCATCGTGGGAACATTGCAAGGACGGACTGTTCGGGCTAGTGAATAGTATTTCTATCTTTAATTTAGTAATTTCATTGTTTATCCATTCCTTTATTATTGTAATTACTACGTTCATTCGCTCAGTTATTAAGTAAATTGTTTAAATGTAATCCTTCTTTTAAATTCGAAACTTCCAGAATATTCTGGAACACACACGTGTCCATCACATCAAGGATTCCAACGATCCCAATTATGTCCTGCTTAAGTACAGAGAAATGAATATAAAATGATGCAGAAGAGCTAGATATTTTCGATTTAAGGAAATGCTGTGGCCACAAAAAAACATGGCATCTTGGGTTTAAGTATTTATTTTTATACAAGTGTGACATAGCTTCAGTGCAGCACTGCAATCAGTAGATAGAGAAATGTATGTGACATTGTCCTACAATATGAAAAAACAAGTAGACATGGTCAACAACATCCCCCGCCAAAATGTCTTCTTTAAAGATACTATGACCAAACCATCAAAAGGCACCAGTTCACCACTAGACTGATATGCATGTGAAGTTTCATGAAGAAATCTTTAACGGTTTTCGAGTTGTGGTCCGGAAACGAAGCGTGACGGACGGACGGACAGACAGCACCCATTCCTATATCCCCCTTCCACTTTGTGGCGGGGGATAAAAAGCTTTTTCTGACTTTGAACCTACTTAAGGGAATACTTGAGTGAAAAATTAGAGTTTAAGGGGCTAAAACCACAAGGAGGAAAAGTTTGAGCTTCCCCAGATATGTCCTCAGCTGACAGGAATACCTAATACCATGGCTGCATTCCATTGTTTATTAGGGGGGTATTATGTCTCGGACTCTTGGACAGGGAAGATACCATCTAGGTAAAGCTAAGTCTGTTATTCCAGAATGGGTTCCACACAACAGAGCCATTACCTACTCCCCTGTTCCACAAATCACGGTCCGCAAGGTCTGAGAACTGCTGGTTTTCCACCCTCCTTTTGCCTTAACGTCAAATGTGAAGCCAATCAGTCGCACTAATTGTTCAATTAATCTCCTGTGAGGGGCGGACCACACTTTACTGAGTACTGTTAAGTGTTCACTTGCTGTGAGGCAGTTATCAGTTTCTGCTGATCCAGCTGTATCCCACTGCCAACTCAACCCCCCTCCCCACTCCCACTCACTCAACAGCAGATAAGATTACCCACACAGACTCCTTTGATCAGTCGATGTCTTAGTTTCTCAGGAATTTCGGGCACACAATGTGTGACTCTTGATTATACACAGGGTCCATTTGATAAGACCTGGCAGCCAGTCTGACGCAATTCCAGCCAATGACATCATGCGAAGAGGTTATGGAACACACTGTACTTCTCCACCCTTCTCCTTTACTGAAAGGGGGGAGAAACTTATTACAGAATCTGCTGGATGGAATGGGTATGACAACCAGAAGCATCATAAGGAAAATAACTGCCTTTAAGTGTTTCCAAAGCAATTTTGGAAGGCAGACATTTTATAACTATTCAGGTCTCAACATGCTAGTTTTATATGGCTTGTAATACAGGTAGTTCGTTCAGCATGTTGGACTGTGCACACTATGTAGTGCTGACATTTTTGGAAATGACAATTATTTTGCAAAATGCAAATCTCCTGCTGAATGCTGTCTACTACAGCTTTGGGGAAAAAGTAAGCTCCTCAGGTGAAAATGCCAAGAAAGTTTAAGTCAATAATTGTGTTTCTATCGAAGTACTCAGACAGCTGCTTTCACAAATTTTTTCTAACTTGGGTCTAAAAAAAAAAAAAAATTGTGATGATGGGAAAATCCATCCAGTGGGCGACTAAATACAGTGGTGTACTACTACTTTCCATTATATTCGGAAACATCTGGGTTTTTTACCCGTGGCAAGTTCCGGGGGAATTCTACATCGACACACCTGGCCAGTTAAAAAAAACAAAACAAAACAAAACAAAACATAAATAAATAAACCGTCGAAGATTCCGGAAATGTCTGGAGGAGATCCTTTGCTGCCCTCCAGTGGCTAGCATTGCCAATTACAGTGATATCGAGCACGACCACCAAACTAAATGGGTTAATTAACATTCACTATATGGACAAAAAGTATTGGAATAGCTGGCCATTGCACCTACAGGAACCTTTATGACATCCCATTCTAAATCCATAAGCACTGATATAGAGTTGTTCCCCCCTTTGCAGCTATAACAGCTTCCACTCCTCTGTGAAGACTTTCCTCAAGATTTTTGAGTGTGGCTGCAGGAATGTTCACCTATTCATCCAGAAGCGCATATGTGAGGTCAGGCACTGATGTTGGAGGAGACAGCCTAATTATCTATCTCTGTTCTAGTTCATCCCAAAGGTGTTTGATGCAGTTGAGGTCAGGGCTCGGTGCAGGCCAGTCAAGTCCTCCCTTACCAAACCAGATATTTATGGACCCTCCTTTGTGCACCAGTACCTAATCATGCTGGAACACAAAAGGGCCTCCCCAAAACTGTTCCCGCAAAGTTGGATGCATAGAACTGTCAACCATGTCTTGGTGTGCTGAAGCATTAAGATTCACCTTCACTGGAAGTAAGGGGTCTAGCCCATACCCTGAAAAACTACTCCATACCATTAGCCCTCCTCCACCGAACTTCACAGTTGGCCCAATGCAGTCAGGCAGGTAAAGTTCACCTGGCACCCATCGAACATAGATTCATTTGTCGATCAGACTGCCAGATAGAGAAGCGCAATTCGTCACTCCACAAAACACGTTTCCTCCGCTCCACAGTCCAGCGACAGCGGGCTTCACGCCATTCCATCCGATGCTTGGCACCGTGCTTTGTGATGCAAGGTTTGCATGCAGCTGCTCAGCCATGGAAACCCATTCCACCGAGCTCACGGCACGCAGTTTCTGTGCTGATGTTAGTTGGCAGTTATTGAGCCAACAGAGCGTTTGAGATTTTTACACACTGTGCGACTCAGCACCAGGTGACACCGCTCAGTGACTTTACGAGGTCTGGCACTTTGTGGCTGAGTGGCCGTTGTTCGTTAACGCTTCCACATTTCAGCTAGACAGGCTGGTCGTTTGCGAACAATGGGTGTAGCCCCCCGACCACCCACATTTTTCATTTTGGCTAATTTTTGACACAAAAGTGTCCATTATTTAGTGAAATGTTACCATAGCAACCAAAGTTGATAGGCTCAGTGTCCTACCCACTGCCCACATACATACCAGGTATTAAAAAAATATAGCTTGAAATTTATGGCCTGTAGAGCATCCACAAGGAAATGTCTATGGCAGGGGCAGCAGACACGCGACGAGGCCAAAGCCATAATAGACCCGACTTCATCTGGCGGCTACAATAATACCTCTTACAGTTGAGTGTGGAATATCTAGTAAGGTAAAAAAATCATACTTATTACAAAGGTGGAATCCTATGACAGTGCCATGCTTGAACTGACTGACGTCTTCAGAACGACCCATTCTTTCACAAGTTTGTAAATGCAGACTGCATGGCTAGGTGCTTGACTTTGTACACCTGTGGCAATGGGTCTGAATGAAACACCTGAAATGAATGATTAAAACTTGTGTCCTGATACTTTTGTCTAAATAGTGTAGCTCAACTCTCCGCCCTTCACATTATCACCTGTCCTTGTCCAATGACAAAGCACGGTATCCATTGCTGCACAAATAATGCCATGTTCCCCAATGTGAGGATCTATGCAACTATGAAATAAAATGTTTAATTGCGGAGACTATACTAAACTATGACTGCAAATTCGACACGTTCTTAAGCGGTCCATTTGAAATCAGTATCGCATAGACTTTTACTAACTAATAAGTAACTAATGCAGTCATTGTTTATTCTCATAAAGCATCTTTTTAAAAAGATGGCTCGCAAGGGCTGTCTTGTACTGTGAACACATGCATGGTAATAAGGACCTGCAAGAACTCTAGTTGGCACATGGTCAATACAGTGCAAACATCCTGTAACCTTTACGGTAATCATAATGCAGTACAGCCTCTCGTACCTATAGCCCCACATACACCAGTGTGCATGGATATATTGAGCAAAAGATACACAACAGTTCATGCAGTTCATGTAAAATTTTATTTCAAATACTGACAAAAAATCTCTTCTCTGCACAGCTTCCACACAATCGAGACATTCTCTGTACAACTTGTTTATTTCTCTTTAAATCATTGTTTTATTATCAGGTTGTGTTTCCTCTTGGGTCATTAGTTTCATCGTCTCCAACAATCATCTTTTGACTTGACATGTAAACCCAGCTGACAAGGAGGCAAAGATAGCCCCAACGATCCCTGACTTGTTCTTTGGGATGAGGGAATAGGGGATCTCTATACAATACAAGGTGTTTTTACGCAGGAAAACGAAAACAAACAAACAAACAAACAAAAAGACTACAGAAATGTAGTCACTTAAGTAGTCAGGCTGACAGAGAAAGATAATTTTACAGCCTTTTGTCACACTGAGTTTCCAACAGATTTACATTCTGGCATACGATTATCTTGGCTGTGATAGTGGTCGAGGGTACCGTTCAACCACGACGTTATGTACACGCACACACCTAGCGGGTAGGCCTAGATCAGGGCTTCTCAAATTCAGGACCCGATGGCCGCAGTGAGCCTTAGCATTTGCTTGAGGCATGTACAACGTCATCTTTTCACAAATTAACTTGCTTCCTGAATCAGAGATACACTCAGCAGTCAAATCAGTAGAGGTTGTGAACGGCTGGGACAACTACCTCCACACACGATGATTTACAGGACCTAGTGTTGAGTAGCCCCAGAATAGATGTATAATTCCGCCATCAGCATCACTAACTATAACTCGGGAGTTCCTGAGCGACACAACGGCTCCCCCTGCAGGCGAAAAAAGGAACATGCCACAAATCGGTTCTCATTCTCAATCGGCGACACATTGGCAAGGGAGGAGTGCGAAAAACCGGTCCGTGTGCGAAAAACAAAGCGGACTGCCAGGAAGCGCCTGTCTCTTAATGAATTACGACTGTCCGTGAGAAATGCCGTCAATTCAAATTTTCTTAAATTTTTTTTCTGGCGGTGGGGCTGTGGAATCGGGGTCGTTTCTCACTTCTTACAGTCGATTGACAGGTACCCTCGACAGTGCCATACGCCGTGAGAATAATTGGCTGGTTTGTAAATTATCGCGATCCATTGAGCAGCACGTTCATTAGTTTATATATACACGTTCACGGTCTCGCGGGCATCCAAACTTTGGCCGGTAGCAGTGCTAGCGCTAGTGTGAGCTCTGCTGATAGGACCAGTGCAGCAGAAATAGAGTTTAAACAATTAAGAGAGAAATAACAATTAAATAATGAATTGCGGAAAAAGGTCAACACCAGAAGCGCTTTCCCGCACAGAAGAGGAGTAAGTGAAGAATAGGAGTAAGTGAAAGGGGTGCTTTAAAGAGGACCCATAACCATTTCAAAGACAAAAAAAAAAAACGTAACAATCCAAATAAAACATGAATATATACTCTATGTACAACTCGGCTGGGACAAGGCCGATTATCTCGCAGTAGCCATTATACAAAACGAGAAAAGATACTCCTAAGAGGAAAAGGTTCATACACTCGAGGAGAGAGGTGTAGGCCCACTATAGCGGCTGAAAGAAAAATCTCGCTTGTTTTACCGACTGACTACCAATGCCATTGGCCTAATTGCCAATGCCAACTCAGCGACAACCTAGTCGCCGACCGAATTACGAACAACAGTCCCGGAGGCCAATGAAAATTAACCAAATTGAAGCACCATCTGGTTCTCCCCAAATTCAGTCTCCTAGCTCATTCCAAGAGAACCGTCTGATCTACCGTCCGTCCACGGAGAGCGCTTGCCATGCACCAGAACCTTCTATGCCGCCGAGTCATTCAGTCGCGACAAATTAAAACATTTTAGTCAGCCTAAGCACGAATTTTACTCTAGTATTTAGGCTCGAAATATACTTCAAGCAGTTCCGCAAAGTATGAAAAAATACAGCTAATGAGCTGTTGATTTTCAAGATTTGCCGATGGGGTAAGAAAATTATACTTAAGAGACAAATAATGAGCTAGCTTAATATTTTTATTAAAGAAATTATTACGAATTGATTAATTGGAGAAAATAAGATTTTATGATTCCAAGACAAAAAAAAAAAGTGTTAAATTTGTTATGGCCCCATGGCATGGCATCATAATCCCGCATTTTTACGGGTGACCACCGTTAGACTCCAAGAAGGAGCACTAACCAGAGGCTGAGGCCATTAGGAGTGCGCCGAATTAACTGAAGCCGTGAAAATGTGCCGCTCTCGCCAAAGAGTTTTAACACTAATGGCGCTACAGGCGATTAGAGATCCACAAGGCATTGTGGGGGCTGAGTTCAATCCGCTGCCTCATACTCGAGTAATGCGGTATTTACGCGGATTCAGGCAGACGATAGACAAAAAGTTCCAGGACGGCGCGGAAAAAACCACGTTCATTACGGCAAAACGAAACACCAATGACGATATTATTAGTTTCTCTTCGTCCAGATCGCCCGCGTTTTCTCCTTGCGTGAGGGAGCTACATAACATCGTTCGTAAATGCCGCCTCGGAGGACGGAGAAACGTTAAAATACACGTCACAATCGCCGGTATTTTCTGCCGGTGTTCTGACAAATTTTGCTACCTATCAAAATATGCTACCTCGCGGATCTGCGCTTGCGCAAACCTAAAATCTCGGGCTGTTTCCTCGCTCATATCTTAAGTATATTCAAAAATAATAAAAATAGATTTATTTTCAGTGCGCATTTCGACCTGTAAGCGTACATATATTTGCATGTACACGCTGGGTTTTCCTGAAAATGCAGAAATTAGATGATAATGGCGTATATGGACATATATCTTTGAACAAACTTATCCAACTCGTTATAAAATCTGCTTGTGTTATAATAAGCCAACAAATAACAAAGTTACTACTGTAAACTGATTCATATTGCAATATCAAGGCGAAAACAAAGACTTTACGATCGCTTTGCATTACGGAAGCATTTTTTGACAAGGGAGCAAAATTTGACAGAACACCGGCCCTGCCTAATTTTACCTTCCTGCTCTCACCCCCTAAAATGATGTCCAGTTTGTCGTCTACAGACTGCCCGAATCTATGTGAATACAAAAAAGCCCCATTTCTTGACCTGAGGAGGGAAAGGAGGAGCTGGCTGGCATTGGTATGTCCATAGCGTCCGTATGATCCATCGCATCCATAACAGCCGTCACATCCGTAACATCTACTGTCCTGCCTATGGTGAATTCCCGTTTCAGACCAATAATTATATTCCCCTTGCAAAATTATCACACACACTGGTGCACTCAATCTAACACAGACTACCAGATACACGAACACACACACACTTGCACAAATACGCACGCAAGCATACAAACGCGCAGGCAAACACACGCGTGCACACACACATGAACACTCATGCACTCACACACCCATATACACACACATGCAAATCTTCCCTCCCAGTGGGACTTGCCACATGAAATCTGATCTTTCAAACAGGACGGCCAATAATAATAATACTACTAATAATAATAAAAACGGCATTGAAAAAAAAAAAAAAAGTCTCTCCCCCACTTCTCCATGCGCACACCAATCCAGAACTGCTACGCCTAAGCGCAAACTTTCAAAACAGCAACACAAATCTAAATCATCCATAGAACTCAACAGGGGATAAACGCTCTTAACTTCTGCTCCTTCCGTTCTCATGCGTAACCACGACAACAACGTGCGACACGCTCTACCTCTGCTTTTGCCATCGCAATAGGTTTCGAGCCACAACCGACATTAAAAAAAAGCCCAACAAACAGATCCCCAGTTCAGAGTAGAAGTAGTCATCATAGCAATATCATTATAAACACTAAAAGAATAAATGCCACTATGTCCCAGCCTGTAAGCTAAGAGCGAGATTAGAGTTCTGTTTTGTCATTGCGTTTTTTTTGTTTGTTTGTCTTCTCATGTGCAGCGATGTTGATTACAAGGGCCGGGGAGCATGGGTGGGGGCCAGGGTTAGAGGTTGGGGGGGGGTTTGGTGCATTGCTGATGGACACCCCAGGTAAAAACTGACAGCGGGGGGATACAGCTCAAACTTTGACTCCCTTAAACAGCCAAAATCTTAACAGCCAATACCTACTCCCCACGTTCAGAAGCAAAAAGAACTACAACAGCAAACTTGCATATCAGTAAAAAAAAAAAAAAAAAAAAATTAACGAAACTTAGCAATAGAGCTGTGTGGAGTCTTTAGAGTCAGCCCTAACAGCCAGCGCTGCGACATGCATCACTGGCTGAGGAGCGTATTGTGAACTTTAGTCCTGGACGAAATTAAATAAGATTTAAAATCATTACATTTTGTAAAGAATTTGGAAAATGACTTTGGTCTGCATACTAGCCCAGCACTCTCCAAAGAGGAGATTTACCCCTCTTCGATGCGAGATGTTCACTGGCACCGCTCCCAACGCTGGGCGCTCCGAAGGCGAGGTGCCCCTTACTTCCTTCCTAATGCCCAACCACAGATGTGGTGGGGCGTGTGTGTGTCGGTATGCGTGTGTGTGTGTGTGTGTGTGTGTGTGTGTGTGTGTGAGGGGGGCAGTTCATGGACAAAAAAAAAAAAAAAAAAAAAGCCCTCCAGCTGAATGCCCCCCACAACCACCATTAAAATAAAACCAAAATGAAAGAAATTTGTATAACAATTAGAGCGGGGATGTCTAGCGCTGTCTGGCAGAAAAAGCGGGGGGGGAATGGGGGCATTGATCAGCTAAAGTAAGATCCTACCTCCCACTAGGAAGGATTTCTAGCCTGGCTAGGCAGGAAACAGGTAAACTAGGAAGGGTGGGGGGTGGGGGAATGGATAGAGATGGGAGCAGATATGAACGGGGGGGGATGATGTCACTTCCTTTATCCCGCTAGCTTGCTGGTGACCAGCGAGGATTTCCTCTGCGGGAGGTCCTGAGGGGTGGGGATGTGGTCGCCTGTCACTAGGTTCTTGTCGGGCCCAGCTGCTGGCGGCTGCTTGTTCTTAATCTTCGCCTTGGCCATGTTGTAGTCGCCTGAATCAAAGTACTTTTGCTGAGGGGTGGATGAAAAAAAGACAGAGAACACGAGAGAGGGAGAGAGAAAGGGATGAGAAACAGGGTGGGTAGAAGAGTATGAGATGAGAAGGATAGAGAGATGGTGACAGAGACCATTGGTGAGGGAGAGAGAGAAAAGGGGGGGTAAGAGGGCAAGAAAGAGGAAGAGAGACAGATCAGAAAAGGGTGTGAGATGAGAGAGATGGCAGATGGAGCGAAGGTAAGGGATGGAAAGAGAGTAAAGAGGAAAGATGAAGTTAAAGAAGAGGAGAGAGAAGGTGGAGAAAAGATGGAAAGAGAGATGGAAGGAAGCAGAAAGGGAAAGAAAAAGAGGTCATTTTCCCCAGACACGGCCATCTTGAAGCCATCAGAAGATACTCAACTCCTTGGTTACTTCCCTCCCTCAGTGACGGCTAGACTGGACGGCTGTGGCTTTCGAGAACTGGGGGATAGATTCTCAAACCAGCCAGCTCAGAAACACAGCTGCAGATTCGGAAGTTTGATTCAACTAAAACTAGAAAATTTGGGTCCTGGGACACTCCCGCCACAGAGTTTGTGACGCCCCTAAAATTGTGAAAAGATCCAATTTTGTCAAACACAATATGAGATGCACACCTTCGATCTATATGGAAAGCTTTCAGCAAAGCTTGTCACATTCTGTCCAGTAGTTTTTGAGAAGCAGATAGACAACATCCCCTATATAATGCCGAACGTATGGACGGACGCAGGGGCCAACGGATGGACAAGGGCAACTCTATGTGCCCCCGCCATATATGGAAGGGGCACAGAAAAAGAACATGGAATGGCTGAGAAGAGGAACGCACACCATCATCAGTAGCTGGTGCAGCTGAAGCAGCCGACAGACCAACAGCCTGCGGCTGGTGTCAGCTGCTACCTTCCAGCAGTCACTGAGAGAAGGAAGGCCCCCCGCCACCCCAAATTTGACCCCCAGTTGTGGCATATGGATATATGGTAACCCCACAGCATCTCTGGGCGTACCCCCTTCTGTAGCCTCTTCATTAAGAACTCCGAACCCCCAGTCTTCTGCACCAGATTTGGGTACTTGGCTTTCAGCTTAGCCTCTTCAGTCTTCATAGGGTTGGAGTCCTTCTCCTGACAGTCCTGCAGCAGGAAATGGGGGTTGGGGATTAAGGGAGGGAAAAATAGACTTGGCAATTGAACTTGGAAAGCTAGGAAGTGCACATCCAACCACAAGAGCTTAAAACAAGCAAATGAATCTCCAATTAGGAGATAAACCTACCGTTTTTTTTTTTTTTTTTTTGAGCACTTTCGTTTTATCGTAGGATAGATAACTGGAAATTTGGAGCGAGGCTTCAAATGTAAATTTCCAGGTATCTATCCTACGATAAATACCGAGTGCTCGAAAAAAAAGGTAGGTTTATCTCCATTCTACCATGACTCTTGTCAACACCCCTACAAAAATATTTTTTATAGCAAAGTTGGGATCAACCACTGGGGGGGGGGGGGTTTGGAAGGTGTCTGACAAAGAAAGCGTAGAGCAGATTGCATAACAGAATGATTTTCACTTTTATTTCTTATTTGCGTACAAAATAGATCCATATCACAGTACAATACAATGTGAAATATTTCCTCAAAAGTTCTGAAGTCGAAGTTTGAAGTGGGAATGTCAGACGCCATAGTGGTCGCCTTTTTTTGGACATGGAAATGAATAGCCTATGTTTTCTATTGAAGCAGCTCGATAATCAAGCGAGAGCTCTTCACACAGCGCGAGGTCTTGACCCAGTGCAAGGTAGTTTACTGGTGAATAGATACCTGGTGTTAACCAATCAAAATGCAGAATTCGCTGGAATGAATGGTAGAATAGATGTTATTTGGAATGTCCATAACATGAAGTATGATGTCACAGTAACATCACAGTCTGAAGAATCCGTAGTTTGCCAAGAAACTTACGAAGGTCTTTTATTACCGCCGCCAAAAAGGATAGTTTTTCCGTTTGGTTTGTTTGTTTATCAGCAAGACTACGGAAAAACTACTGATCCAATTTTCATGAAACCTGGTTGGACGGGGTAGCACGAGCTGAGGGAAAACCCAATAAAATTTGGAGCAGATCCAAGTCGCAAGGCTGATGCACCGATTATTTCTTACCATCATTAATGCTGTAAATAAATGCCACACTTTTTAGCTAGCTCAGTCTACATTTAGCTAGCGCAGTCTACATCCAACTAATATATGTGACATATTATACATGAGACAATATATGTTGACAAGCCACCACCTTTATCATTTCAAAATGACCCACTGTGATGCAGCGCACCTTCCCTTACACAATGCCTGTCCAAAGAAAAGAAAGGAAAAAAAAAAAAATCACAGACCAAAATATTTTGTTTAGCCACCTTTAGCTTTGATAACAGGGCACACTCGTCGTGGTATTGTTTCGACAATCTTATACAATGCTACAATGTTTATTTCCAACCAGATTTCCATTCCTTTTTAGCAGAAATATAGTATTGACGATGGGTCAAACCACTCCAATAACCTTTCTCCGCCACATCCCAAAGACTGTCAGTTGGTTAAGGTCCGGACACTGAGGTGGTCAATTCTTGTGTGAAAATGATTCCTCATGGTCAATGAACCACTCTTTCACAATTTGAGTGAGCCCGATGAATCTTGGCATTCTCATATAAGAATATGCCTGTGTCATCAGGGATTAGAAAGTCTACTGATGGGTTACTGGTCATTCAGAATATTCAGATAGTTTGCTGAATTCATTTTATTGCTGCAGAACAGTGCTGAGCCTAGACCTGACCAACTGAAGCAACCCCAGATCATAACACTGCCTCCAGAGGCTTGTACAGTGGGCACAATGCATGATGAATGCATCGCTTCATGGGCTTCCTTTCCTACCCTGACGAGCCCATCACTCCGAAATGGGATAAATCTGGACTTATTAAACCACACAACCTTTTCCCATTGCTCTTCATTCCAATCTTTATGCTCCCATGTAAATTAAACTTGTTTTTCCCCCCAAATTAGCCTCACTAACAAGTGGCATTCTTGTGCCCATGCAGCTGTTTAGTCCCAGTCCACCAAGTTCTTGTAGCATCATGGGTGTGGAAATGCTCTTACCTCATTAATTAAACACAGCCATGAGTTCTACTGTTGATTTTTTTTTTTTTTTTTTTTTTAATGATGAGACTTCACTGAGCATTTTAGTGATCTCCAATCAGGATCAGTTACGATTTCTCTCCAATCCATTTCTTCCGTGAAGTTGACAGTTCACAACCATCTTTCCAGGTTCTCATAAATTGTTGGACAGTTCATGATGCAAGCCTAGTGATTTTACCAACCTCTTTAAATTTTTTCTTTGCTTGATGCTGGCCAATAATTTGCCCCTCTCAAAACACAAAAACATCTTTTCAACGGCCTTGAGATGTGTCTTCCGACATGGTTGTTAAAGAAATAAGACGTTACACACTGAATCAGTCAGGATCAAAAGAATTATTGCCAGCTGACCAACTGAATATTCATCACTGCAATAACGATTCAATCATAGGCTCTTGAGGATTTGCTTATCCAAATCCAAATGGTGACTTTTTTTTTTTTTTTTTTTGAATGGGCAGAGTATTTACAACTGTATCTAGTGCTATGTTTCCCAATTGTATCTGCTCCTGAGTTGACACTGTTGTTATAGTCCAGCAGCAACAAACCCTCTTTTTGGAGATCAACTGTCTTGTACTTCCTCAACAACAATATTCAACATCAAGAAATCTTACAGGGCAGCTTATTTATGTGCTTTGTTAGGGTAGAAATAAAAACTACACAATGGCAGATCTACAGGAACCAGAGTAGTCAGTGCAGGTGAAGCAAAGCTTCTAAATGTACTGTACATCTTAACTAGGCGAATAGCCAATAATCGGATTCAGATATAGATTAGAAACCAAAACCCAGAGTCGGCTCTGATTTTTATCCTGAACCATTTGTTGCGAACAACTCAGCACCTTCTCTTCTTCAGTGATCTGCTTTTACTTGTGACCGTTTTGCGACTCTTGCAAATCCGTTCCAATCCTCCTTAATATAAATCACTCTTTGATTTCATGCACTGAATTCTTCACCTGTAGCAGTGGGGAAAATGCGACACGTCTGAACTCGCGGCATTTTTAACTAACCCAGTGCGCAAAAACACATTCCACGTAAATATGAAGAACGAGTCTCGCTGCAGGACTTCAAATTCTTTTCAAATTTTTCAACTCTGAACAAGCCCCACATTGGCACAGATTAGATTTAATCAAGGGTGCAAAGCAAAAACACCAGTCGCATTCTCACACAGGAAGACGACAAAGGCTTTGATCCCCACGAACAGCAGCCGCTCCTAAAAGAGATTACCGTTCCTTGCAACAAAACAAGACTAAAGCACAGATTCGGTAAGAATTGGTCCGAAATATTACCCCAGATTTGATCAGATTTGTCCATTACATTAGCCTGGATTTAATCAGACTGTCCATAACGTTAGTCAGGATTTAAATCAGACTGTCCATAACATTATTCTGGAATTAATCCTAATCTTTCCATAATATTGGCCTGGATTTAATCCTATTTGTCCATTGCATTCATCTGGAATTAATCCTCATTTGTCCATAACACTGGCCTGGATTTAATCAGATTTGTCGATAATATTAGTCCAGGATTAATTCTCATCTATCCATAACATTAGCCTGGATTTAATCATATTTGTCTGTCGCATTAGTCTTGAATTAATCCATCCATAACATTAGCCTAGATTTGATTATCTTTGTCCACAACATTAGCCTGGACTTAATGCTCATCTGTCTATAACATTAGTCTGGATTAGATCAGATTTGTCCTTAACACTCATCTGGAATTAATCATCATCTGTTCACTACATCACCCTGGATTTAAAAAGATTTGTCCACCACACAGGTCTGAATTTAATCCTAAACTGTTAACAGTATTAGCCTAGATTAAAGCAGAATCCATCCTCAACATTAGTCAGGATTCATTCCCAAGATGTCCATAACACTGGCCTGGATTCATTTTGAATCAAACTTTAATATTGGCATGGAGTTGATCATATTTGTGGATTAGTCTGGATTCTTTTATAATCTGCTCTTAACAAGAGCCTGGACTTATTCAAATGAGTCCATAACATTGGCCACAATTCTACCAGAATTAGTCACTCATATTAGCCTGGCATTAATCAGATTTGTGCATAACATTCTTCAGGGTGGAATCCTCACCGGTCCTAACTTTGATCCAAAAACTGAATTACGAGTGGATAGGAAGGGAATGCAGCTTCTATCGCAGATTAACCACATTATTCCCATTCCTTACACTTCAGCATGGAGCAGGGTCGAGCAGGCAAAGGACTGCATTTTCCAGTTAGTATAAAACTGCATCAAGTTGCCACTGAATTCTAATGAATCATCCCCATGTTTCCGGGAATGCAATCCAAACCATATCATTCTCATACATTTATTCTCACCCCTCAGGATTCACAGATTCACCTCCGTGATGAAACACTTCCTGAACTGAAGAGTAAGATCATGTTTTACTTTTTTCAGAGTGACCAAAGATGCTGATCACTTCAGTCTGGTGCCCTGCAACTTGACTGGCTTATGATTGTTTTTGTGCTAATCCACTCCAGTCTCAAAGAGTGGTAAAACAATCACAGTCAAAGTTCAGAGTATCTTTATTGTCTCTTATGGGGAAATTGGGTTACAGCCAGGATCATTCAAAAAAAAAAAAAAAAAAATCACAAAACACCAACAAGCTCGTAAAGAACAGCTAAAAGGACATAATAGACGGAGTGATTTGAATCTAAGGAAAGAAGCAAGCTACAGAAACAGCAAAATACCCTTTAGCAAGCACATGGCAGCAGGGACGAAGGAAAGGTAATGGTCCTCTTAATAGGCACTCTTGACCGATAACCTAAGGGTAATCATTCAAACACTGTCTGAAGAGGGTGATCCTGGTTGACATCAGAAGGGAAGTAGCCTTTCTAAACGCCCACTTGTTATTTGGGTCTAAAAGCTGGGCTCGACTCAGGATGAAGTCCCATGCCTGGAAAGTTTAGTCCTTTTGTCATAATGTACATTGGGGTCGGCAAGTTCAGGTGATGATGACTCATCAAGACCTTTGAACTTGCGAGCGTCAAACTCCAATCCAGGAGGGCTGGGCCTTCCGCAAGCTTTCGCCGTCTCTGTTCAATCAGCAGCCAATTAATCCCGAGAGAAAAAGGCTTCCGGACTGCTTCACAAAACAAGAAGTGCAAGGAAACAAACCAGAAACCAGGAAGACAGTGTGATCCTCCAGGACAGGGGACTGACATCCCAACTATTAACAATAGACCAGAGACCAAGATTGAGTGATAGGACAAAGAGCCGTTTCATCCAATGAGCCTCCATTCATGCAATTTACTGCTAGAGAGAAGTACAGCACAATCAGCACATCTGGCCAACATCAAAGCTCTGAAGTATTACATAGCCTACTTTTTTTGGAGGGGGGGTCAGAGTTCAAACTCACTCTGCTGATCCCAACTTTACTATTCAAGCATTTCAAACAGCAGCCACGGGAATTAACTCATCCTATCCATGAACTCCAGAATTGCGCCTTTTACTCATTCAAACTACCTGAGCTAGGCACTTAACCCAAGGACTTCTGACAAGTAATGCAGATGAAGGAGATGAACGTTCATTTGCTCAGTAGCTAAGACTATATGCGATTTCTCCTTCTTGTATTAGCTAACCTTTGTAATGTGACATAACGTTATCTCTTTCGCCCCTAAGTAAATGATACAATGTAACACCCTTCAGCCCCATGTATTACACAGTGTGCTATACCATTGAACCCTGGATATAATTAGCAAAAACAAAGAAAACAGACATATATGGACATATACACGGACATATGTACCTCTTATGTACCTCCTGCCCGATCGGTTCTGCGCAGGCTCGAACGTTCTGCGCATGTGCATTGTTTAACTCAAATTTACGACACTGCCCGATGTGTTCTACGAATGCGCAACAGTTAAACCCTTTACCGGTTGGATTGGCGATTCAAGTGCTGGTTAAGCGATCGAAATAGTCAGCGTCTCAAGTCTCTTAAATTACATCCCAGTTCCCCGAGAATGCATGGAGGAAACAGGAGAGAGAACAGATGAAACGAGGACATATGTTTCAAGAGACATGAGACGTCCTTTCCTCAGTTGCGTTAGGCTATATGAAGCAAAGCTCGTTTCTGATGACGGTCTCGGCTGGATCTGTTGGAATATGATCTGCGGGAATTGGCACACATGTAAATCGTGAATTAATCGCAAAATTTAATTATCAAAGTATGAAATACAGTTCAGCTGCCGATGCAATAGGCTATACCACAAAAAAACGGCATAGGGAGCCTAAATTTGAACTTGGGTAGCTTTTAAAAGTGTGATCGAATTTTTTTTTTCATAAAATATTTAAGTTCTCCGGTTATTGACTCCCCTAAAATTTTGTTGCGTTGTTGGCGACCCTATTGATAATATATGATGTAGATAAATTAATAGCCAATTTTAAACTCAGGCATTCCGGATATCTGTACCCTCATAAGAAAAAATAAATAAATCACACTCCCTCAATATAAAATCCATTTATTTTCGGACGCATCCACGAATCTCCGTTTCTTTTCCATCGTAAGCTGTAAGGGATAACTTGACATTGTTTTTCAGATCGCAATGGGAAAAAATAAAACCTCCGCCGGATGCCTAAATTGCAAGATATGTGGAAAATGCAACCTCAATGTGCTGAATGTCAGTTGAGGGACACGTATGATCACATATTCATATTGACAAAGGAGGGGTTACGTTAATATGCGGTTTTGGCCCACATGGTTTAAATTATGGATAGGAAAAATGAATTATGTATAAATACCCAAATTCCTGCAAAGCAACCCATACTGTAAACACTTCCATAAGATTTCGCTTGGTTTCCTTTTTTTGCCATGACTTGCGCTGGAAGTAATGAACATAGGCGATTTTGTGCAAAATGTGGCAAAATACGCCTATTCAAATAAAAATCTATACATGAAGGACCATGAAATAAAATATAGGCTAATCTCTCTAAAATGTCCTTTTGTTGCTGTGAATTTGTATACTACTATGTTGTTAAAGTAAAAAGAAGTTGCTGGCTACTTGAAGGACCATGAGATAAAATATAATCTTCCTAAAATATCCTTGTGTTGTAGCGAATTTGTATACTATTATGTTGTTAAAGTTTAAAAAGTCGTTGACTGCCGTCAAGTAAAATGTTCAAGTGTGTGTGGTTTCGTCGGGCAGGAATTCTCTGCACTTGCGCAGTACTGGTATTGCGCATGCACAGAACCGATCAGGCAGGAGGAACAGATAGGGCACTGACACGGCATCCATCTTGAATATTAATGAGTTCTCGGTCACGCAAAATCTCACTGGTCACGTGATAGAACAGCGTGTTTACAAAATGTCAATATGACCGCTGCAGCGGGCTGACGGGTCTACGGGTCGATCTGTACTTGGCCGCTGTGGCGGGCTATCGCGTTGACAGGCATGAAATTATCAGCCCGCTGTAACGGGCTGTCGAGTTGAAAGAGTTAAACTACATAGACTTCATGTTAGCTACGATGGATTGCGGAAGTGCCAAGAAGAGAGTTTCTGTAACTTGGCAACAATAAGTGCTGGAGAGGAGCACTCTGAAAATGAGGTTATGGGCACTTTCAGCTCAAAAAACGCTGCCCGTGGACACAGGCCCTAAAGCGAGCCTCAACATCAGCGGAGAAAAAATCGACTGCTAAATCTGCGAAATAAATAGCTTCTTATCATGTAAATCAGTAAGTATCAATCATAATGCGCTAGAGTTTGGATGCTGTTCGTGTAATTGATCAGTAGTTGCATTTCCATCTCACAATTAAGTGCATTGCGAAACTTCGCATTGGGAAAAGAAGATGGAAACGGCAAAATATGAATAAACCCTCCAAGTCGAATAAAAGTTTAGACGTTCGCTTAAGGTGGTTTTTGCCTTATGCGATAAAGAGTTAATGTGCATAATGTGGGATGGAAACCGCTTAAGCTGCTGTAGCCGCTGACTGGTCCTGACGTAGCTGGGTTGCTGCCGCTGCGTGCATTAGCATTCGACTCCGCCTTCCTCTCTGGACAGTGTCAAACATTGCAATCATTAGCTGGAAGAAGAGCTCTATGACGATTTGCTGAATTGCTTGTAACCCTCTCTACTTTTTTACAGCGTCTCGTTTCTCCTCCAGCTGTTTCTACTCCGGTTGTTCCACTTCAGTTCCTCTTCTGGTTCGCGGCCTCCTCTCTTTCTTCGGCTGTTCAATACGTTACAAATGCCCTCTACGGCCATCTTGTGGTGAAACTGACCTAAGCCCAATGCCCACAGGAGGCGTGAGACACGTCAAAAAATAGGTTCCATTCATTTCAGTGGAGCAACGCCCACTGGCGGCGTGTGACACGCATTGACGCGCGTCAGTTTTTCATTTTTCACCCCTGTTCCATTTCTTGAGCGTCAACACAATAAAAACGTATTTGTATTTTAGGTTATTTAACTATTTCGCCTTGTGATGGATGGTGGCACGCACCTCACATGCAGTTGTCTAAACTGATATAACCGTTTTTTAACCAAGTCGCAGTTTTGAAAGGAAATCCGTTATTTTGCGGGCATTTACGTTATAATGCGATCTACAGTTAGACAGAACCTAACTCAGGGTACACTGGTAAGAACTTAACACTGCTAAGTTATCTAGCTAGCCAATTCGCTGCTGGGTGAAGTAATGTGAATCATAATCTTAATTTACTAAACGACTAAATTTAGGAGGGAAATTATGCCTATAGATAACGTATAATGCACAGTAACCTGAACGTCGCACTTTGCCGTCACTTAAAATAAGCTTTATCGGTAGGTCTTTTCAAAATTAGACATCGTCTTGTTTAATATTTTGAGAGTGACACCCATGGCTTGCTTCTCCGTCCTGTTGTTATCCTTGAATATTGATGCTACTGACGCTTCCAGTGGGCTTTTAAAAACGTTAAGCGTCTGACGCGACGCTTCGCCACCAGTGGGCGTTGGGCTTTACTTTAATAGTTTATTCGCTCCAAGCCAAGTGATGGAAACACAGGTAATTTGATTTTTCTTTTAAGAGAATTTTCTAAAATTCACTTGAGATGAGAAGGAAACTCGACTGGTAAGTTAGGTCTAGAATCTACAACAGTCAGATTGTACCACCTGCTCATAACAGATGATATGTTCTATACTTTTGTTTTATAACCATAATTCATATTTGTAAAATATACCAATTCTGTATGCAAAATGCACTCTTTAGAAGAGATACTAATTAAATTTTTGACTAATTTCTATCATTAATAACCTGTCAAGTGATTAAACAAAGCAAAGCAGACAGTTATATCCGATTCAGATTACAGGCTGCCCGTGCTACTTACATTTTTGTTTTTTTTTTTTTTTAAATAATGATGATCATGATGCAATACCTCAGTCCTGTCTGACTTCATGATATTATTCGAGCGATTTAATATATCAATAGAAATTTAGGCAACCAGTTTTCATTTTGGGCCAGTAAAAATAAATTTTTAGTTGCCCAAAAAAAAAAAAAAAAAAAAAAAAAACATTTTGGGCCAGCCGAGTGTCCAGTACTGAGGATGACTAATATCTGGGTTAGGAACAAAAATCGGTGTAGGAAAGGACAGACGAACAGTAGGACGAACGGAAGTCTGTAAAAGGCGCACCTACAAAATAAGATGTATCTGTATACTACATTTAATTGAGAAATATTTAACGCTCAGAGAAGTGCGACAGACGGACAAACGTATGGACGGATGGACATGCAGAGGGACGACGCTATATACCCCTTCAGCTTCATTTTTAGGAGATAATGAATTCTCCCATTAGTCAGGGCAGGACAGGTCATATGCAATTCTAATTTATTTGACCCAACATAAAGCCAGAGTACAAAAAAAAAAAAAAAAAAAAACATTTTTACGAGCCGGGAGCATTGGTACACCCCCTTACACACCCACACTGCACTCATTTAATAAGTCATCCCAGCGCATAAATATTTGACAGCCTGCCACAGCAAAAATGTTCCCGAGGGAAAGGAGTGGAGAGGGAATAAATTAGGACTGCTGACGAAGACTTTTTCTTGCCGTTGTTGTAACTTTTTAACAACAAAAATGAAGTGCAAAGGTCATTCCGGCTCACTGAAGAGTGAAGCCATTCCGGAAATTTCAGCTACAGGCAGTGAGGGAGGTATCCACAACATTCCGGAATGTTCCTAGCGCAAGAACTGGGGATCCGTTACCTCGTCCCGGTGTGCCGACAGGCACCACAAACCAGACATCAGAGTGAGGAATCCAGCAAGGTGCAAAATCTAGGATGAGAAGTTCAAAAATGTCCCCAGTCCTCTCCTACACCCCCCCCCCCTCCCCCAAGTCACCTGGATTTGTCCATTTCCACATTTCTCCTGCCACTGCTTGGATGAATTGAAGAGTTCATGGGTTAAAAAAAAAACAAAAGACAGGCGAATTTTAACTTGCAGACTCTTGGTCTTTTCACCTGAAAAGCTGTGGATAAACAGTCACGCTCCGTGTTTATCCTCTGGGCAACTTTGCTTCTCCTGTCGTCGCATGTTGTTGACAAGAAGTTGGATTCTTGGAGCTGGAGCCAAACCCAACATTGGAACTGGGATTGGGATAAGATATAGAGACAGTAGTCCTCCTTAATGCATTCATTCCAGTCACCTGGATTTGGAGTTAGCACATTTCCACAAACAGGTAGCAGAACCAATTGGCAAAATCAGCTAGGTGAGTTCATAGACTGAAAAGGACAGATGAGGATTTTAGCCCTCTGAGGCTTGGATTTTCTGTTTCAGTAATAAGAAATTCTGGGGCGCTGGGCTGGGCCGGCTCGCTCACCTGCAGCCTGAACCCAATCTCAGTTCATGAGAATGTTGATCACGTTTCACTTGCTTTTTCTAGAACAGGAAGTCATTTAATAAACCCAAGAATAAACTCTCCTGCTCTGTGTTTATCTTCTTGGCAGCAAATACTCTCCTGCAGCTTGTTGTTGACAGGAAGTGGCTGGTGGGGGGGGGGGGGATGGGAGGAGTTGCAGGACAGCCAATCAGACTTCAACAAGGAGAGCAGCTCAAAGCTAACCCAGAAGCTGGGGTCACACTGTTCTCGACCCAAACAAAAACTTAGCGAAAAGTTTGCGGGCTAGACCAGGACCGAAACTGAAACACCACAGTACTCATGCGCAACAATAAGTGCGCATGCAGCCATTGAAAAGCTAGCGGGATGATGCAGCCATTTGACATGAAAACATGCTGGCTTGAAATCCAAAACCTGCAAAATTTGGAACGCGTTGGGCCAAAAAATTAAAAAGCCCCCAGTGCTTGGGAACTTTGGACGACAAAAAAAAAAAAAAAAAAATTTTTGAACTCCAAAAAAATCCAAACGAGCTCTAAACTACGTGATGACGAAAACACCCTGCACCGCCCACACTCACGTGACCATGGAGGAGAAAGGCTGCATGAAACACCAAAATGCATGGAGCTTTATTCGGGCCATTTCATGGTATTTGTGAAGCAGTATCATAAATATAAATGTTTGAATCTGAGCAAAATACCAATTGAATATGCTAGATGTACATCTGAACTGATTAGAAAACAAAAATCTGGGCCAAAATTTTTACCCCTTGATTATGTAAATTAGGATTTAATTAGGAAATGATGAAAATCAGCGTGTCGGACAGGACACATTTTTCTCATCTCTCTCCTGTTTTATTTAATTTTTGACAATTTTTTCTTGCTGATAGGACAAATTTCAAGTCAAAGCAAATAACCCAACAAGTAATGTTTTTTCTCAAGTGTAAAGCCCTGTTAATTTCACTTCACGGGAGTTGGATGTCCTGTCCGACACGATTCATGATCAAAAAGTTTAATTTATTTCCAAAGTAAATGACTTATGAAGGCAAGAATCATTTTTCTCTTTGGTGATGTGGTATAAAACAATGCGAGTAAGGTTTTTTTCAAAGAAATAGAACACACCTCATGGGAAATTAAAATCGTTTCTGTTCTGTCCGACACAATTGCGTGTCGGACAGGACAAAAACCGCGTTGGACAGGACTCTAGTATTCTAGTAATGAACCAGTTGCTAATTCCAGAGTTGATATTGCAACCTCCACTGCTACTAAGGCTTTTAAAAGGCTGTTCTGTTCTTTTTGAGTTCAGAAACCACTGGCTGATTTAATTGCCAATAATTAGAGAGATGACTTCCCAATTAGCACCTGACATTAAATATGTTGGAGTAATTGGTGATGGGTTAAGTAAGTGGTGACGTGTTAAGTACATGTAATTGGTACCAAACGTACAAATTAGAAGACATTGAGCAAAATTGAGGATCCTCTCTGGAAGAGATGATTGCTTTAAATTGAAGTGGTTTCTTCCTGTGTGTTTGTGTTTTGACAAGTTTGCATAATTCAAAAGAAACCATGTGAACTTCCTTGGAACTATAGACTGCACCCCAGATTTGATGGATCCATCACTATAATGCAAGTACAAAGAGAAGCAACAGCCATGCCACCTAGGGATGTAACGATTACCGGTGTAATGGTAAACCCCGATGAAAATGTTGACAATGACAATTACCGTTTTCATTTCAAATAAAACTATTATCTCGGTGAATTACCGAGGTGTGGAAACCGTGTGTTTAATCCTTCCCAGCTTCATCCGAGTCTCCTGAAGTAGCAGCGCGAGGCGCACTGTGTAGCCTACAACTTATGTTTAAACTTTCTTTTTAAATTGGAAATGGAATCATGGCGGAAGGAGGAGACGACTGCGCTCAGGACATCTATCAGCCCTCTAAGAGGACTAGGTCTGAAGTATGGGCATATATTGGGTAGTATAAGAATGCCGGGGGACACTTGATTGAAGACAGTTATTCTGTCTGCAGAAAAAGTTTCTGCTAAAGGCAGCAATACGTCAAATCTCATGGCACATCTCCGTGACCATCACCCACAACTTTATAGCCAATGCAAAGTTAACGTTAACGTTTTAGCTGAAATACATGATGTGGGGACATCGGGTTGAGGTTGACTGCAATGATCCGTCTGTCTAACTTATTGACTTGTCAATAACGTAAACAGAACCCTAAGTACAGCGCCCGTCGTCATCGAGAATGCAAATCTAGCAGCGAATATTCTAAGCTAAACCGCTAAACTTTAATTCACGAAGACACGGTGACACGGTGAAAACAAGGCATTATTTAGCGCTAGTTGAAGGCATCAAAAATGCCATAAACTTCGTTTTTTGTAGAAATTTAATTGACAGTGACTACGTGTATATTACCATATATCATTAAATGGACGTTGGAATCAACCAAATAGGAGCTAGCAGCTAGATCAGCTAAATCGCGCTAGCAGATTTGTTTACTATGACAACGGTTAACACTACTAATCAGCAATGTCGTAAACATTTGCTGAAATGAATGACAAGGTACCAGAAGCATTCTACCTAAAATCCACATTTTCGTTCAGTGGTGCAGTGTGGCACTAGCTGCTGGACACTTTCTTAACCTTAGCCTAAGAGCTAGACGGATGCCCACTTGCGTTTATTAAACAGAAGTAGATTACAGTATTTTATTGCATTGCATGCATTTCTTGATTTCTAAAAGACTGCATAATTTGTATTCGAAGTGGCTATTCGCACAGCCGCTGCTCCTTATGAGCAGCTACTTAGCAGCTGTGCCAATAAGGATGGGCCGTAACATTATTCGCACAGTAGCGCGTCCATTTGTATTTGTCCAAGGTCAGTAAATGGTTTAATTCTAGCGAAGTTGGATAACTTTAATTTACTAAGTCACACGGTCTGAGCCAAGTGTCTTTGAAAACACGAAACATGATTATTTGCCCTGTAAGATTATGAATTTCTAGCCAATCGGTTTCTTTTGATTTTGCAACAAAAACAGCTATAGGCGAAATCGTATGTACATTGATATGAATGGTAGCCCAATGATAATAATAATACATGATGCTAGATCAGCAGCATCTTATTTGTTGATGATGGAGAGAATAAGTATACATTCAGTTCTGTTCCACTGATTTGTTTACATATATTTTTTTTAATTTTAATGTCATCAACACTTGAACATTTGGATTTGATTACATATGATTGTAGTAGTTATTTTTGTCATTTGTTTATAGTGGCTATTTTAAATGCATAATGCACTTTTGTCTTGTTCTTTTAAGGTTTACTTTAAAGTGCTCAGGTGTACAGTTCTACATTTTAATTTTGATGATGAAGAAAACAGGTATATAATAAGTGGTGTTTCTTAGATTTGTTTACGTATTGTTCTTTATGTCTTAGCTTGAATGTTTGGATTTGTATAATTTAAACCTGCACTACTGGAAATGTTCCTGACAAATAAGCTGTTTACATGCTGAACCCTTGTTCCTTTGATGCTAAGAGTTGCACTTTTGATAAGGTTTTGCCTATATTTTTGAAATATAATAAACACCGTTACATTTTTAAAAACTATTTCAGTTTGTGTAGGCCTATCAGTGCTTTCTGAACATATTGAACACATTTTTAAAAATACCGCGATAATACCGAAAACCGCGATAATTTTGGTCACAATAACCGTGAGGTTAAATTTTCATACCGTTACATCCCTAATGCCACCCAAAACAGATGATGAGAGGAGCCGTACCAAAAGGGGAAAAAAATCAAGAATGACAGTGAGAAGTACGAGGCACCCGAAATGAAGGACAGGGAAAGAAAAAAGCATTTTATAATAATCATGTGTGTATCTTCTGTCATTTTGGTCCCAAGAGAAAAAGTGTCCTGTCCGACACATCCTGCCCGACACGCTGACCAAGCGGGAACTTTTGACCCCCCCTCAGCTATACTTTGAGTTAAGAAACCAAAATTTCCTCTGAAACCTAGCCAAGATAGCAGGGAACACAAGTGCTTGGCTAAATTCTATGAATACCATGTGGTTGGACAGAACTTTGCAGTTTTCCAACATGGCAAAAATACCACTTCACTTTTTGTCCTGTCCGACACGAACTTTCTGGCTTCATTTTGAACTGGAAAAATTAAATCAAAAGACTTCCGTTTTTTTACCATATAAAGTGGTCCTATGGCTCTTGCTTATGACCAGTTCAAACTTATTTATCATTCCCCAGAGTAATGACCATGGTGGGAAAAAAAAAGACCTGCAAATGTCCTGTCCGACACGAAACAAATACCATAAAATGGCCCATTCCCCAGCACACAACTGTCATTCACTCATATCTCAACCAATGAAGACATTTCACCCAGCAACAAATGTGATAACATACAGAGCCTTCCATAAACATTTTGGAGTTGACAATCAATAAAGATAACGTGATTTCCCTCAGTGCACCTTTGTCGCGACACCACAGCCCATAGTGGCAAATACAGGCATAGCACTTTACATGTGCGTTTTGTCAGTTTGATACGGCCACTCACATGCAGATGAACAGACAGACACGAAGATGACAATATTCCTCGGCAAAATTGTTTTCCGAGGGGCTTAAAAGATCATCACACAATACGGATGCAAAATTAGGTCTTATATGTCTTCAACTTCATATTAACAGTTTTCAAATTCAGCCTGAAGGAAAACGGACTCAAAAAAAAAAAAAAAAAAAAAAAAAAGGTCTTATTATCCAAACACTAGACTGAAAATATATGCATATTTGCATATCCATGTGTAACCACACATTTTTGATGAGGTGAAATGTCTTATGATAGGTTCATACCAGTGACAGCCAGCCCAATGCTCCAATCAAGCAGCGGCATTCAGGACCCAGAGCACCCGTCTCCGCCCTTCAGCGTTAACTAGCGCTTTCCCGTTCCCACCCATACCAGCATAGCATTTCTCCAGGTACTCCCGTTTCCCTACGAAGTCCAAAGACCTGCATGTTTGGCTAACCAGAGACTCTAAACTGCCCACAGGTATGAGTGTGTGAGTGACTGGTGAGTGATCTGTGAGATGGATCAGCGACTGTTCTGTACAGGGCACCTCTTGCTTCCGTATGCTGGGATATTCTCCGGACCCACCATATCCCTGACCGGGAATTAACAGGTTAGATGAGGAGTTGGATGGATAATTTGATTAAAATGTGTCAATAACAATGCTGCAACTAAGAGTGGTTTTAGCAAAAAAATAGAAGTTATTCATTTTTACGGGTTTCAGAAGAAATGACCACGAATGCACAAGCACACTCAATCATTACTCTATCTACGTTTGATAACTCTCAATGCATTCAGAGAAGCATCTTAATCTCTTGCAAGAACGTTGACTCCATGGAACGGCACAAAAGTGAGTTAATTTGCCAATTTCGCCATGATAAGATAACTGGAAAAATGATGCCAGGCATAAATTTGGTTATAGCAGAGCACAAGAACACACAGCTGCAGGCTGTCGCCGAACAATCATCTATCTCTTGGTTCAAATTTTTACCAAAGCAGCCAACCAACTGAAAGAAAAATATTGCTGAAGAGGACCCCACAGTAGTAGCCTCTGCTCCAACCACCACAACCTGATCCCGGGTCAGTCCCACTATTCAGTTTACAATGGTCCAGGTTGACATTGACAGTGTGGAAGAACTGATCTGAGATCAGTTCAGAGTTTTAAAAGTATAGAGGGCCAGCTTTGCGGCTCCTGAGAAACATTGTTTATGTTTGTTAGTTACCAACAAAAAGAAGTGATCTAGGCCAGCTGAAACATAATTCAGATGATTAGTCTAGTTAATACCACTCTAATCTGATATGCGTCACCTCATAAAACAGGCAAACAAATTCTGGCAAATTTATGACTTTATAAACCACAAATACTTGTCTTAGAGCAGAGATTGGAAAATTATGTAGATATGTACCAGCCACATGTTTTTCCCACAACCAAAGCAGATTGCCAGCATTAAACAATTATTAATGCTCAGAATCAGGACTTAACCATTTCTCTGAACTCAACTTAACTTGAAAATTTTTCAGCTAAAGCTGGGCTTACACCGAATGACTTTTCAAGCAATTTCAAAGTCCCAGTCAAATTTCTTAAGTCAGAGTAAAATCTTGAGAGTTTTGCTGGAGTTGCAGCGCGCTCCCATGATCTCGGTCGTTTGATGCAAGGTGGTCATAAAACTCAATCCGAGCCGTTTTGAGGCAGTCTTTTTTCTGTCTTGACGTTACGACAATACCAAACATGTTCAATATTATCGCACGTCTTAATGAAGTCTTGGCAAAATCTTTTAGTTTGAGCTGAACAACTCACTGACTCTACGACAAATTGTCTTTAGATGTGAGAGGCTGTCAGATATTAGTTTTTTTGAAAGTCTTATGAAAGTCTTCTGGCGTATGGTAGGCATAAAATCCACCAGGCCTTCCACAAGGCAAAAACTATTTTGGCGAAGTTTGTACCCCAGTGGTTAAGGCATTTGTCGGGAACTCGAGAGTTGGTGGTTGACATGTGACTATGCATCGCAAGATAACTGCAGCCATTGGGCCTTTGGTCGAGGCCCTTCGTCAAGTTAACTGCAAGGCCCTTTAGATAGATATTTTTACCAAATAAGTGCAAGATAATGAAAATTTGGCAAAGTGGTGAGTGTGAGCCACTTTCAATAGCATCACACAGTAAATAAAAAGGCAGCTGAATGAGATTAATATCTCGTTTGCCCATAAAGCTGGCTTCTACTAGCCGGCCGCACACTTTTTTGGACATCGATTTAGACGCATTTTTGCTCCTTTAAGCTTCGCACTCCACAGTTGTTATCTATGTTCGTTCAACGCATTTTCCCCAGACAGACATCAAAGGTGTTTCTGGTTAAAACCATATCAATTGCTTCTTCAGCTTTCTGTATTTGTCTTCATTCTTCTGTCCGTATTCTCAGTCTGATTTAGTCAACGTTTTCCTTCTAATTTGGCTAATGTTTAGGTTTCTTTTCTTGAGGTGTGCTATGGTTGCAGTCTCTACCCATTTAGAATTTCTATTTTGGATCATGGTTAGCATGGCCAACTTTCTCAAGTGCCTAAGTGACGTTGCATCTTTACTTGCTCGTCTGGGAATGTGTCTGACCTGGCGGGGCACGATGTCTCTTACACGACATAAATCCCGCTGCCCGCTCATAGCTGCCTCAGGCGTTAAAATAAACAAATGTTAACCACATAGCTTCGGACTCAGAAAGACGGTGTGGTTGAGGGGGAAAAGGCAAACAGGCCCGCGTTGCTCATTAAGTTCAGTGATGTTTAAAACAAAATTGCATTATAGGGAAAAAAAAATAGCCGTCATTATACCCCACTCCAGAGACAGGGAAATGATAACTCTTGGGCAACTCAGCCGAATGACCACACTTCATCGGTTTGCGGAGATTATTTTAAGATCCACGTGGTTCTGCCTGCGAATCCCTGTGGATCCCGCCGCCTCCAGCCGTGACCAAGAATGTAAAATCATACGTCATGACTCACTTTTTTCTACACGGAGTAAAAGCTGCTTCAGAGCAGCTGCAATGACAACAACGCTCCAAGATCACCTCTGCTTTCATTATATAACGCCCAGAGTAAAAAAAAAAAAAAAGGAAAGTCCGAAATGAACGAATGCAGCCATTATAGAAATACAGGTCACCAAATAGGCTACGTGCTAATGTATAAATATGACCTTGTAGGGTATAGGGGTCCCACGATGATCCAATTGGTCGACTAGGATTCTTAAAATAAGTAATCAGATGCAGGTACAGTACGCTGAAATATTATCAATAGACGCGGCTAACTAATTGCACTCTTCACAAGGCAAGATATAGGCTGTCAAATGCCAGCCTAGCTAGCAAGATAGCTACAAGGCTAGCAATACACGTCAAAGCTGTAACATGTTGCGCTTTTTGGGAGATATCTAGTGATAGCTTGGATGTACAATGATTGTCAGTTTATTTTCCGATTCATAGTGACTTGCACAACACAGCTCAGTAAATTGGGAAAGCCGAGGCTGCACTATGAGGGACCATTCAATGAAATTGCAGCGTTAATGTTGACTTAACGCGAGGCTCTACACTGACAGTTTGCAAGCCAGCTAGCTAGACACCCAGCTAGCAGCAGGTCTCTTCTTATAAGAGCCCTTGTACCCCTTTAAAGCGAAAGCGCAGCCAGGTTGCTCGTAAAAAATATATTCGTACCCACGAATATCTTTCCTTGTCGTCTGTTTTTGCTTTTTATCTTAAACCGTTACAACAAACTGTAATAACTACCTAGCGAGTTAGCAGGCTACGATATTTTACCCAGCAAAACCGGAAACCACTTCGAAGCCTGAAAACAACATTAGCCAATGGGGGCGCGGAATTCGCTCGATTCCAGTACTCACAAGCCTATCAAAATGGGGATAACCCGCGCAATAGGCGGGACGTCCTGTAAAGACCTGACGATAAAAACGTCGAATACGACATTCGAAAATTGCAGTATTTAATTTTTTTTTTTTTTTTTGCACAATACCTTTTTTGCATTTGTGTTGACGAGCGAAATACCGTGTGAGACTATTTTTCCATGCTTATCACAGGGACCACACCACTGACTTACCATCATGCGACAAGTATAACACTAAATCTTTTAACCAAACTTACCTGCTTTTCCTCTCCCGACTCTACTTGAGCCTCTGACTCTTGGTTTTCTGACGACATGTTAGCACTGTACAAAATAGTAACGCGCCTTTTCTCGTCTGAAAACGGGGCTTTTTACGTAATCACCCCCTCACTCTGTGCTCAGTTCGTCTCTATAATATTTCTGTTCTTTCCAAAATGGCGAATGACAATGGTGACATCATTGTGCGGGGATCGCCTGGTCGGGATTGACAATTACATTGGCCAATAAGAAACGAGAGTTCCTGTACTAAATAACCAATGACAAATCAGCGTATTTCCACGACCATAATATTGATCTGCTTGCTACCAGTAGGATCGAATATTCTAATATTTGCTAGTATTGACACCTTTTGCAGAGAAAATAGTGGGTGTAGCCAGCATATGGAATTTGAGTCGACTGTCAGTTGGTTGTTTCCCGCAGGAAAATTATAGTCGTTTGGTAATTTCTGAAAAGAGCAACTTCTGATATAATAAATGCAAAATAGCTAAATATCACTTTGAGTTCATGTCATAATCAAGAAAAATTAATATAATCTGTTATACTACAAAAATATTTTGAATGCTTCACAATGAACATTTTATCTCCCTAAAGGCAACCGTTTAGTACATCTGTTTCAGTGATGTGGCACACATCTTTGAGGAATTGTTTATTGAATAGTTTGGTAAATACTGGTGGCAACAATTAAATGCCTAAAACAAACTTTAGAGGACTTTGAAAAAAGAAAGAAAGAAAAAACATATCCTAATAAACTTTTCCTTGCTTTTATTTTTGTACTCTGGTGAGCTGGTGAAGCATTGCCAGACACACCTTGAGACTAGCAACAATAAACGCATTAAAAGTTACTCATTGGACAGTTGTCTCAACTGTTAAATATGTCAGCACAACTTTGGCTTGTCTAGTGATTACAGGACTTCACGTCTTAGGGGATTTTTTTTTTTTTTTAAATGCCTCTGCCTCTCACAGTGGTAGGGAGGCTTACAGTTTTCCAGTCATCTACCTGTTTGTCCATCCATTGGTCACACATATCTTGTGTGCGTGATATTTACTGAAAGATTGGATAGATTGTGACCAAATCACACAATCACACCTCACAGAGGGTGGCTGAACTGATTATGTATTGGTCAGCTGTATGCGGGGATCAAAGATCAACTTTTGAGACATATGAAGCTAAAGCAGGCACTGGCATAACAATCAACGCTTTACGTTGATTTCTAACTTGCTGAAATCATGAATGAAAGCCAAGACTGCATGTGCAGTGCATTCAGGAGGTAGTCAGACTCCTAGACTTTTTCATGTTTGTTATGTTGCAGCCTTAAGCTTAAAACCATTAAAATCATTTAAATTAATTGAATCCTTGAGTTTCCAAAGGATCCAACTCCAAGGAACACTCTCTTTCAAGAAAGGGAAAAATAAATTTATTTTTTCTCCATATATTATGATCCATTTATTTTTAGTTTATTTCTTTATAAGAAAGTGTCATTGAGATGCTTTTGACTGAAATTACAAGGCAGTTCCCTTTTTTGTTATAAGATATGCAGACCTCTAAATCATTGGAGCTGGGCCTTTTAGAAACTCAATGATAAAATTTTTTTCCCCACATCAGTCGTCACTCAATACCCCATCATGACGTATCCAAAAAAAAAAAAAAAAAAAAAAAAGGAGACCAAATTTTAGAAATTTTTGCAAATTTATTAGAAAGGAAAAACTGAAATATCACATTAACATGAAGTATTCAGACCCTTTACTCAGTATAGCACCATTGGCAGCGATTACAGCCTCAAGTCTTTTTGGGTATGATGCCACAAGCTTTATACTCTCGGATTCAGGGATTTTCGGCTGTTCTTCTCTGCAGATCCTTTCAAGTTCTGCTAAATTAGATGGGGACCGCTGGTGGACAGCCATTTTCTCCAGAGATGTTCAGTTGAGTTCAAGTCAGGGCTCTGGCTGGCCCACTCAAAGACATTCACAGAACTGTCCCCAAGCCACTCGTGTTGCCTTGACTGAGTGTGTCGGGTCATTGTCCTGTTGGAAGGTAAACCTTCTGCCCAGTCTGAGGTCCTGAGCACTCTGGAACAGGTTATCATTAAGGATAGCTCTGTACTTTCCTCCATTCAGCTGACCAGTCCCCCAGTCCCTGCTGCTGAAAAACACCCCCACAGCACGACGCTGCCACCGCTATGCTTTACCGTTGGGATGGCATTGGACAGGTGATGAGCGGCGTCTGGTTTCCTCCAAACATGATGCTCAGAATTGACGCTAAATCGTTCAATCTTGGTTTTGTCAGAAAGAATCTTGTTACTCAGTCTGAGAATCCATTAAGTGCTTTTTGCAAACTCCAAGCGGGTTTTCATGCATCTTTCACTGGAAGAGACTTTCTTCTAGCCACTCTGCCATTAAGCCCAGATCAGTGGAGTGCAGCAGTGATGGTTCCCCTTCTGCAAGTTTCCCCCATCTCCACACAGGATCCCTGGAGCTCAGCCAGAGTGATCATCAGATTCCTGGTCATCTCTCTTACCAAGGCCCTTCTCCCCTGAATGCTCAGTTTGGCCTGGCAGCCAGTTCTTGGAGGAGTCCTAGTTGTTCCTAACTTCTTCCACTTAAGAATTATGAAGTCAACTGTGCTCTTAAGAACCTTCAAAGCAGCAGAATTTATTTGTAGGCTTCCCCAGATCAGTGCCTCAACACAATCCTGTCTCTGAGCTCTGCAGGCAGTTCCTGTGACCTTGAGGCTTGGTTTCTGCTCTGATAAACATTGACAGTTGTGAGACCTTATACAGACAGGTGCGTGAATTTCTAAATCATGTCCAATCAGTTCAATTTCCCAGAGGTAGACTCCAATCAAGGTGTAGAATCGTCTCAAAGATGATCAAGAGAAACAGAAAGCTCCTGAGATAAATTTCAAGTGTAATTGCAAGGGGTCTGAATACTTATGTCAATGTGCTATTTCAGTTTTTCCTTTTTTAATAAATTTGCAGACATTTCTAAAGTTCTGTTTTCAGTTTGTCATTATGGGGTATTGAGTGTGGATTGATGAGGGGGAAAAAATTAGTTTAAAAAAATTTAAGCAAAAGGCTGCAACATAACAAATGTAAAAAAAAGTGGAAAGGTCTACATATTTTCTGAATACACTGTATATCTTGCCATTGGCCAACAGTAGTAATTGAAGGGTTGATTTTCAGAAGTGCTCAAGTCCGTTTTCCTCTTTTTAAAGAAACGAGATTTTAAGAATTTGGCAACTTGTGCGGATCATGTTACATGTGTTAAGCTGATGGAAATGTGATGAAATATCAGAAAAGATGTCTTAAAACATATCAGGAAACCTTCTAGCTTTTATCTTGATTTGTCGCCCAGATATTCAAAAACCATTCTGCCGACTTTAGTATTTTTAAAAGCAAATGCCTCAAAATAACATATATCGAACTCGATTTAAAAAAATAACAGCATTAAATTTTATTATTTTAGAGTACTAAAACAATGCATCTTTTTAAAACATAACACACTGTAAGGACAAGCCTCCTGCCATCCACTTCAGCAGTCTACTAATCCTGGATCGCACGCCAGTCATTATCCAATTGTCACCTACAGCTGTTATCTATGTCTACTGAGTGGTAGCAGTAGTATATTTAAGCCAGAGCCTCACTCATTACTTTGTGAAGTCTCGCTACCCACACTATAGTGGTGCTGTTAGTCTGTGAAGACTTGACTTCGTTTTTATTGCGTGTATATATTTAAACTCTGATCCCAGTGCTGTTATTGTTAACGCAGCACTGGTTATTTAAGGGAACATCGCTTCCTATTTTTCTTTTGTATAATATTTAGTTTCTTTCACAGTAATATTACCCTCTGTAAATATTTGCAACCTCTGTTCCTGTTTTGTTTAGTTGTTTCCAATGTCTGTGCCTGCTGCCCTGTGGCATAATAAACATACCAAATCCATCTGTGCTCCGGAGTCCAGTCCTCATCTTCCTGTCCTCTGTGCAGCGCAGTGTGCACAAGACGCCAAAACCCTTACACACCACTTTCTGATGAAAATGAACAGCAAATATAGTCATACCAGTATACTGTAGTCATGTCAAAAAGTTTCTTGAACAAAATTAATGGAAGATACATGCAGTCAAAAGGAAGGTAAATGCAGCTGAACAAAGGTCATAATAAAAACCAATCTCCATTATGAATGAGCAGTACCACCATCTATACAGGTTTAAAGACTTCATTCTTCATCGATAGGGATGTCCTCCCTATTGCGTGGTAATTAGAAAGTTCAGCCAAAGAATAAGCAGCTAAGAAAGATTACCTTTTGCCAGACTTTTTTTTTTTTTTTTTTTTGCTTGTTTTAGCCCATGTTTCTGGCTGCCTGGGTCTTTTTTTTTTTTTTTTTTGTTTAGCTCTTCTGGGTTGAGTCCAGCCACACACATCCTGGCCTGAAGAGTCACCCATTTTGGTTAGGTAAGGAAGCTACAGTGGCTGCTATTGGCCAACCAATTTTCCAAGCGATGCTTTCATTGGCTTACTGGATTTGTGTACTTGTAGACATTTTAGACTGGATTTGGTCACCACTAGAAGTAGCTTCTTGAGGAATTTCCAATTCACTTCTCATTTTATATTGTGCTTGAGTGCTTCTTGGCCAAAATTAGCTTATGGGGCTTATTCCTCATCAATGAAATAATTAATCTGATTTTTAATGAATATGGACTTGAGCACTTCTGGAAATAACCCCTTCGATTATTTACATAATGCTTACTTGATGTGACGCAAGAAGATGGGCTTCGCAAGTAAAAATGCAAAAAAAAAAAAGGTGTTTTGTGTATAGATAAGCATTGCAAGTAAAAATAAATATATGTGCCCATTACAGGTTGTCATAACACTTGTGTGTCATTAAATGGTTTCTCCCCAGTTAAGGCTCTTCACATGTGTTTTTGCTGTTTCCTTTAATTGGTTTATTGTCTCTTTGCTCCCTTGCTCGCTGGTGATATCATTTGATTCCCTTGACCCTTTTATGAGTGTCCCATTTATAAAATTTCCTTGAGATGTCAGTGTTGTCGTTGGATTGTCATAGATCATACCCGACTGTTAAGTGCCACAGTGCGTGACTATAACTTATTTTAGATATGATGCAAAAGGTGTAATTCATTATTTTCAGGCATTATATAACCCATATGTTTAAAAATGTATGGAGACAGTTGAATGCTGATATTAACGCTCCTTTTAACGTAGTGAGTCACATCTTGCGAATTTGCGTCAGACAGAGAACCTCATTAGGCATGGGAGAACATGGTTTTTCTGCCCTGTGACACAAAATATTTTAAACTTTTTGCATTTAACATTTTAAACTGGATTATATCTCACATCATTTGCATCAGACTGAAGTAACTGTGCCTTCAGTTCATTTGTGACTTATTTTTTGCTCCAGATGGAATGCCATGACACCTACTAAACTGTCAAACCAGTTTGTGCCTTCCAGTATTGAGCAAAGCTCTTCTTCCGCGTGTTTCAGTGAATTAATGATTAATAAATACAAAAGGATATGTCCTGTTTTCCTATCCTTCCAGCCCACTTTTGTAAACTTGCCCAAAGTTCTTCCAATTTTGAGTTAGAATGAGCAATACATGTTGAAAGATCATATTTTGACTTTTTCCATCTCTCACAAAGTGTTGATAAAGAATGAGAGACAGTGAAAGACACCCCTTTCTAGCAGATCTAATGTCAGTTGAAACTCTCCAAAAAAACCTCATTAGAATTTTCTTACCTATAATTGCAATAAGATATCCAAAACTCGTATGGCAATATCTACACATAATAAACTAAAGGCACTCGTACAGTGCAAACCTCCGCCAAGGCAGCACAATCCAAATGTGCATGAGTGGGAGCAAAGTGGAGTTATTGCGTGTGATAGGATTTCAAGATGGCTGCCGTGGTGGCCATATTGTTTCAGTGATCTCGGTGAAAATCGATAGGGTCCATCCTTGACGTAATAGCAATCCACCCACAAAATTTCAGACAAATCTGTGCATTACTTTTTGAGTTATGTTGCTCACAAACAGACAAACAGACAGACAAACAAACAAACAGGGGCAAAAACATAACCTCTGCCCCAACTTCGTTGGCAGAGGTAACAATGAAAAATAGGCAAAAGTATCACATTTTATTACATGACTTCTGACCTAGATACAGTTAACAGCAGGCTACAGAAGTCACTTCATCATGCACTTTCAAAGTTAAAAACATCAACCTTGCCCTCTTCTAGGATTCTATTGCTTGAAATACATTTTAGATATGACAGATATGATATGATAGGGAAGTATGTACAACATATATCTAAGATTAGAATCCTGGAAGAGGGCAAGGTTTTGGCAGAGAATTGGGTTTTATTACGCATGACAGGTGCAAGAATAATCATGTTCCGGCACTGGTCACAAGTCCATGACTCAGCGCTGCCGAGTCACACACCCCGTCTGACAACATACAGCAGCCGACGTCAAAATGAGACCTGCCACTCCACTACTAATTAAGTAGGGTGTCTTCAGCCAAGCGGCTTGTATTGCCGCATTTCGAATAATTTCATAATGATTTATTGATTCAAAGTTGTAACATGCCGCATAGTATACGCAGTGTCTGGAAATACGGCAGTTTCTATTTGCACGGCAGTCGATTACAAGAAAATAGTATAAACGTTCGGGATTATGGTTAGAGGAAGGGATAGGGGTTGGCGTTAGGGTTAGGGGAAGGGTTAGAAATGGGGACTGCCGTACCTCTTCACATTGAAATGCATTGAAAAACTGCCGTACCCGTAGCAACTGCCCATAGTATAATGCCCAGTGGGCGGACAGAAGACAGATTACACCCTGACTCGCCTTGTAATATCCCATCACTCTGACAATAAGCGTACAATTTTCTTCTTCTTCTTCTTTTTTTGTTTATCTTAAATTCTATCGTGTTGCTCAGTTGGCATGATTGTGTCTGATGTGCGGCAAGACTTGAATCAAAGAAGCGTGCGCACGTGCGGTCTGTTGGTTTTGAAGAAAATGCTATGTCCACGTCTTCTTAAGGAAAGTACAACTTTCCTACGATACGCCACTTCCCTCTAGTGGATATGTACAATCTTTTATACTCGCAGCACAGTGGGTAAGGTACCGTAAGCTTCTAAAATGAGAACTTGCATTATTCGCAGCAGTTTCTAATATTCAAATGCATTTGCAATAACACATTGTGTGAGAACATAAATTTAATTTAGCAAGCAAAGTGTGCAAATCAGAATTAGATACGCAGCTTATTATTATCTGTAATTTTGCTCCCCAAAGCAGGTCTAGTCTCGTCTCGTCTCGTCCAATTCTCACATCATTTTGAAAGTCTAGTTGACATTATTCTACATTTCGCCTATATAGTATTCATTATTAATTCTGAACCTGACGCAGAAAATAGACCAAAAAAAACTGATTGTTGTTTCCCCCCAAGAATTTAAACAGTATGCAAAGTTTATTGATTCTCGCACAAATCAGGAGGTGGCAATGCCGGCAGCAGAAATAAAAACTGGAGTCAGATAGAGGAATTCCACCCACGATTTTCCACTGGTGTGCATAGCCTGCAGAAGTGACAACTTTGAACTAGCCCCTGGCTGAGAGAGAAGAAAAAAAAAAAACCTGTTTGCTTCATGAATCTAAATTCGCCATCTCTGTGAGACGGTAAATGGATGCAGCGTAGCCTATATTATGGACTGTTTGCATATAGTTGTAATGGGCTGTATACATTTAGTTAGGTTTATAATTATTTGGACAAAGACTCATTTTCATTGTTTATACTTTCTATGCCACCACAATAGATTTCAAAAGACAAAAAAATCTAGATGTGTTTGAAGTGCTGATTATCAACTTTAGGAGTCTTTTTCAAAAATATTGTTTGAACCACGCATGAATTCCATCCATTTTATGCACAGCTCCTTCAGTTTTAGGGGCTCAACGTCATTGGACAAAATGACATAATAATTAAATTGTCATTTGTAACACTCAATGGCCAACCCTATGCACTGAATGACTTTCTGAAGTCTGGAACCCATAGACATCAACAGACACTGGTTTTCTTCCTTGGTGATGCTCCGCCCAGCCTTCACTGCAGTAATGACCTGGTGCCCAGGGAAGACATAGGGGCACCAGGAAAGCGAAAGAATTCAAGGACCCAAGTGCAAAGGACAGACGTTTAATAATAAATCAAAGGGTGAATAACAAAATAAACACAAACAAAATTGAGTGCTGTTACAAGGTGAAATAATGAGTGTTACAATGTATTGCTACTTGCTTAGGTGTGGGGGAGAAGGGTATAAACAGAATGAACGTGCTAATTGACAGACAAGGATCAGGTGCTTACTATGAAAGTGGCAAAAGGAAAATTGGCTAAGGCAGGTAGCAGGAGGGAAGCGTGACAAATGCAGCCATCTTCAGTTCCTGCCCTGTTGTTAGGGTGAAACACGCGCTCAGCTTGCTCAGTTAGATTCAAGTCTTTTGGTTGACTTGTCTATGGTAGAACATGGCACTTCATTGCCTTAAAAAATCTTGGGTTGCCTTTGCAGAATGCTCCCACGTCACTGTCCACCTGCAGTGAAAAGAATTTTCCAATTAGTCATGATGCATTTGGCTGAATGTAAACATATAATATGCTTGAGTTTTATGGAAAAACCTGGTAAGTTACAAAAAGCTGATTCCAAGAAAAAGACAGAAAACTGCATCCCTCTGAGGTTAAGCTCTTGTCTGACAATGAAACTGACATGGTAGTTATTTGTTCATTTCATAATAAGAGATATTTATGGAGGATTTTTTTTTTAAATTAGTATCCCTGGCAATATGACTTAAGAAATTTTTCCATCTGAAAATATAAAATGTCAGATCTCAAAATGATTGACAAAAACCTAATGATTATGCAGCTGCAGTGGCATTTGACAGTTTTTCAGTGTTAACTCCACCATCTGCTTCCCTCTTCAAGCCATTTTCAGTCGTTATTAGCACTTGAATTGCGTGAATTACAAATTCTGACCACGGATGCCCTGCACATTCAATGCTCTGCATGGGGACTTACCTCACAGGTCAGATAATATAGGTATGCTGCTTCATAACTGGCTAATTCACTGACCAGATTTTATCATTAAAAAATAGATAATTTTATGTGGAAGAACCAAGGAAGATCAACTTGCTTGATTTTTACTTCACAAGTGATTAAATACCAATGACTTGCTTGGTTTTGCCACAGGAAAACATAGGAAATCAATTATTATTTTTCATGTATCTTACTGCATATGATGAGGCAAAGCCTAATAAGAACAAAAATGGTCCTAACTTAGTTTCGACCAAAATTAGACTTGCTAGGTTTTTCTATAACACTCAAGAATTCAATTCATCCTCCAGGTTTTGTCAATAGTCTCATTACCTGTAAATACATGCCCATGCATTACCACTCTGCACAGATGAGGTGGTATGCCTTAGATCATGAGCAGTTCCTTCCCTTCGCCATATTCTTATTTACTCATATGTTTGGTGTAAGTTTGTCTTGCTAGTCTGTGGGTTATTGTTTCAGAACCGGACAGGCATTTTTGGAATTTTTTTTTTTTTTTTCGGCCAATTTGTCTGTTTTTAAGCCCTATCAACAGTTTACACGTTAAAATTAACCTTCTGTATTTACTTTGGTGAAGTCTTTGCTTGATTGCTGACTTTGGCACTGACACACCTACTTCCAAGAGAATATTCTTGATCTGTCTAACTTTTGTCATACGATTTTTCTGAACCAGGGAAAGAATTCTTCTGTCATCCACCAAAATTTTTTATTGGTGGTCTTCCTGGCCTTTTTGTTTTCCTGAACTCACTAGTGCTTTTTTTCTTCCGAAGAATACACCAAAAAATTCAGTTGACCACAAATAATGCTTTTGCTTTTTCTCTGGTGGGTTTGTTTCAATTTTTTGTCTACTAATGGCTTGCATTACCTGCACTGACAGCTCTTAGGATTTCATATTGCGATTTAACAGCAGTAGATTCCAAATGAAAATATAACTCTTGCATTCAACAGTGGACCTTTTACGTGTTCACTCTTAAATAATATTGTCGGGGAATAAATCTCACCTTGCCATGGAACACTTAGGCATCCATCTGTCCGAATACTTTTAGTCCCTTAAAAAGGGATGGCCTGTTATTAAAAAAAAAAAAAAAACATGCTTTCATTCCTACACGGCCCATGCAATTTCTGATGTGATAACAATCAAATAGAAGCAGAATGTCCTCACTTTAAACTCATATCTATGATTTTTTTATTTATGACCCTCTCATAGTCATCCTGTCTTCTTATTATTGGCCATGAAAACCTCCATACGGATTTCACCTTACACTGTGTGTTTTATGCACGCACAAATAAGGGGGATAAAATGAAGGTAGTTCGAATTGAACGCGATAAATTTCTTGGAGCCTCAGCAAAATGAATAGTCTCATGTCTCATTCTTCATTTGGGTTTCATTTTTACCACATATATAACATTTACAGTATGTTAGTAAAAGCATTGTGTGCTATGCATGTTATGTTATGTTGTGTCATGCTATGTTATGTTAATCCCAAAAGAACAATGAAGATTTCACAGCATATTCATAGTTTCATGAGGTCTCAGAGAAATCTTACAAAATACGTTGTGGTGTTGGAGCTCCCATTGAAATTGGGAGGAAAGTCAAGTTCGTTTATCTCCTGCTGGCACCTCGCAGTCCGCAGTCACAGTTTTTGCCAATCCGTGGGTACAGTTTGCCAATCTGAGGCAACGGTTTGCTAATTAGTGGGTACGGATTTACTTTTTTTTTTTTTTTTTCTCACCTGACCCCAGGGGGGCTCTGTACCATAGCAAATAGGGTCAGTGTTCCTAAAAAAAAAAAAACACCAGAAGTCGCTATGGGCTCTCTAAAATGGCGTAAAGAGTCTTTTTTTAATTTTATTTTATTATTATTATTTTTTTTAATGGCGCCACAACTCGATTGATTGTGGATGGCTGCCGTAGCAACATCCTGAAGGCAACGTCATTGGGGAAGGTCCACAGCCTACATAGTTATTCAGTCAGTTATGATACCCCACCCCTGTGCCAGATCAGGGACAGAGCTCTGAAACTGAACAAATACAATCTGAAAGAGAAAAAATATGATCTGAAAACGAAAGATGTTCTGAAACCGAAAAAATAAGATTTGAAACTGTAAAAAAAGAGCTGAATCTGAGAAATAAAATCTGCCACTGAAAAAACTAAGAGTTCAAAGATCAAAATAAATAAAGTAAAAATGAAAATAAACGTTTTATCCAAAATAATTTCAGAACTGCATCAAATTTATATTTACTCTGAAAAAAGTTTTCCTTCACTGATTTTTAATTTTAATTCATAGTTGTTTTTCAAGTTTCTGTTTGAAGTTTTTGTTTTTTAAATTGATTTTTTTTTTTTTCAAATGATCAAAACTATTGACCCTGATTTAGCACCATAATAAAACAGCCGTTTGGAACAGTCCACAGGTGAACAGGTTAATTGGAAACAGGTGAGTGTCATGATTAGGTATAAAAGGAGCAACCCTGAAAGGCTCAGTCGTTCACAAGCAAGGATGGAGCGAGGTTCAGCACTTGGGGAACAACTGTGTGAGCAAATGGTCCAACAGTTTAAGAAAAATGTTTCTCAACGTGCAATTGCAATGAATTTAGGGTTTTCATCATCTGCAGTCCATAATATCATCAGAAGATTCAGAGAATCCAGAGAAATCTCCGCACGTAAGCGGCAAGGCCGAAAACCAACATTGAATGCCCATGACCACCAGTCCGTCAGGCGGAACTGCATTAGAAACCGACATCATTCTGTAAAGGATATTACCATGTGGGATCAGGAACACTTTGGAAAACCATTGTCAGTTAACGCAGTTCGTCGCTACATGTACAAGTGCAAGTTAAAACTCTACCATGCAAAGCGAAAGCTATATATCAACAACACACAGAAACACCCTCAGCTTCTCTAGGCTCGAGCTCATCTGAGATGGACTGACGCAAAGTGGAAAAGTGTGCTGTGGTCTGACGAGTCCACATTTCAAATTGTCTTTGGAAATCATGGACTTTGTATTCTCTAGGCTAAAGAGAAAAAGGACCATCAGCGCAAAGTTCAAAAGCCAGCATCTGTGATGGTATGGGGATGTGTTAGTGCCCATGGCATGGGTAACTTGCGCATCTGTGAAGGCACCATTAATGCTGAAAGGTACATACAGGTTTTGGAGCAACATACGTTGCCATTCAAGTGACGTCTTTTTTAGGGACATCCCTGCTTATTTCAGCAAGACAACGCCAAGCCACATTCTGTACGTGTTACAACAGCGTGGCTTCATAGTAAAAGAGTGCGGGTTGCCTGCCTGCAGTCCAGACCTGTCTCCCATTGAAAATGGGTGGCACATTTTGAAGCACAAAACACGACAACGGAGACCCCTGAATGTTGAGCAACTGAAGTCGAACATCAAGCAAGAATGGCAAATAATTCCACCTAAAAAACTTCTACAATTAGTGTCTTCAGTTCCCAAACGTTTATTGAGTGTTGTTAAAAGGAAAGGTGATGTAGCACAGTGGTAAACATGCCCCTGTCCCAGCTTTTTTTCAAATGTGTTGCAGGCATCAAATTAAAAATGAGTGAATATTTAAAAACTAAAAAATAAAATAAAGTTTATCTGTTTGAACATTAAATATCTTGTCTTTGTAGCGTACTTAATTGAGTATAGGTTGAAAAGGATTTGCAAATTATTGTATTCTGTTTTTATTCACGTTTTACACAACGTCCCAACTTCATTGGAGTTTGTATATAAATGCTTAATTGTCAATGGGCAATTGTCAACGAAGATTCTCCATGAAAAATTCAATTCATTCCAGGACTAAGTTTAATCGATGTTCGTGAAACCGACCAAAACACTTCGAAAGTGGTCATTTTTTGATTTTTTTTCTTTCTTTTTTTTAAACTTTTTTTTTCAAGCAGCCAATTGGATAACGCTTGTGTCAATCTGGGTGAATATTAATTCTCGCTTACGTTGGTGCTGTGCGATTGGAACATTTCTAAGGGATCTCGTAGTGATTGGTTATTTCATGATCAACAAATAGCAGAGGCCTATCACAAGAGGGTGTTAAAGACTACCAGGAAGTTATATATATTTACCAAGCTGGTTCTTCAGGAAGCAGCCAGCTAGCTGAAGAGGCTGCCATTACGGAGTGTGAGCGGTCGGGCGAGCCGTCAAGAAAAAAAGTTTGGATTAAACATTGAACTGATTTCAACTTGTAGACTAGAACTGAAAAATAGTGAGCTTGAGAGTACAACAATTCTGGCAGTAAGTGGAAAGTTTTAAATATAATGTTTGTGAAACAACGAGCATTTCAGTGCGAAGAAGCTTCTTGCCTCTTCACTGACACCTGTATCGTGTAACTTTAACTTCGTAGCAACGTTACGCCTGACAGATTGGGTTTTGCAATACAGTAGGCTAGCAGAATGTTTGTTGTCACAATGTTTTTATTTGTCTCCCGAAAATGTCAAATCTAATTAATGGCTGAGTGTGAGCCAGACGTTCTGAATTATACCAGTGAATTTTTGTTGAACATGTTTACAAGCCTGGAGCTGATCGCTCTTGGCACAGGGAAATGGATGCCAGCTTTCACCTTTACATTTCGCGGTTCATAAAGGACCTATCGTTATATTCATACACTTGATTTGTAAGTAAGTGCAATTTGTCAGCGTGGTGATTGAAAGCGTGTCATATAACTTGTAAGAATCTTTCATTTAAATTGGCAGCCAGTGTGTAGGTCTCGTATTAATGTAGTGATTTTTCCCCCAGGTGTCTCACAAAGAGAAGAGGGGAGGGGGATTGCTTTCTGTGCTTATTTGAATACTTGCATTGCCATAAATATGACCTATCTGTATGCGCTTTAAATTTCGGATGTCGCTCGGCTGGATAGGCATTTAAGTCAAGATGAGGACTAGTGCTTACTATCTAAATTTTAATCCACGTTGCATTTATTGATTTAATGAAATAATTCCTGGAAATGGTAACCCGTGAATTTTACTTTAGTGTATAACTACTTGAAATATCCTATCCTATGGACATAAGCATTTATTACACGAAATGTGTAGCAACCGTGGCGAAATGAAAGAATCTGTCACACAAAAGCAATCATCTCCGGTCTTGGGTACTGCCTGCTCTCTGAGGACAGAAACCACATTTTGGCGTACTGAATACTAAATTTGGACCGGGTGTGGGTGAAGGCCAGAGACTGTATAAATGATGGAAGCAGCACCGGGGTCTGAAAAGTGAAGCCAATGCGGAAGAGCCTTAAAATTGCATTCCATTTAGTGGCCAGCAGATGGCGACGTTGGTGGTTGCTGAAAGAAGTTAAATGCTATAGAAGTCTGAGAAAATGACCCTACTTTCCCACCTGATTTATTAATTCAATAATGATTTTCCACATTATTTTATGGTACCTATCGCAAGTTTCAAGTCTCCTTCGATATATCATGATGTTCATTTTTGTAAATTATGGTCCCATATAGAATAGAATAAAGGATAAAGCCAGAGATGCTTTTGGGGACGTGGCTATCCTCTGGTCCTCGTCTGATACGGTCAGATCCACCCGTAGATCCACCCCTCTCTCCTCCCTGGATCTTCAATTCACACCCTCGTGCAATAAGCATCACATCCGGTTTCAAAATGACAAAATGGTGCTGTTCAAATTTCCAAAAAAATCAATTCTTCCTTAATGGTATGCTGAAACCAATGGGTGACGTCACGGTTGCTTCGTCCATCTTTTATACAGTCTATGGTAAAGGCACAACAAGGGCCGTTACTGGCTGTAATCACCAGGCTGCACTATTGTCAAGCACACCTTGTGCGGCTTTTGCGTCATTGCATATCTGGGCAGAAGCTGAAGTAATTTCTGTTGTTTTCTCGCCTGCCCAAAATGGGGAGTAATTTCATACTCATTTTAGGCAACAGAGGAAAGAATGCCTGTCATGTAGGCGTACTCAAACACATCGGGCCAGCCTTTACCACTCAAATTCCATGTCATAACCTCTTGAGTAAATATGCTCTTGGGAATGTTGACTTCAGGCCCTATATTACGCCAAAGCCATAGTGCGTGTAGAGACAAGCGGATACCGGTGTTGTACGCACAGCATTACAGAGCAAACATCGGTCTCCTTATCTCTTTAAGGCAAAGAGAAATTGTTCATACTGATGTGTAGACCTCATGCGCACTTGAATTTCAGAGCGCGGGCTGTATCAAATGGAAGATGCTCTTTAACAACTGGTCCAAATCCTCAAACTGTCAGTCAAATGGCACTGGGCAAGCTTGAGCAGCGTAAATATAATTACGGTGTGTAATCAGCACTATGCTTAATGAAACATTCACTAAAGGGGTGTTATCATCTAAATGTTTTCTTGGAAACGGATTACATTTGACAAAGGTCAGTAGTATTCCTGTAACAAGGTATCTTTTTTTTTTTTTTTTACCCCGTCAATCCCGCCAAAGCTTAGGTGTCGAGTTCGGCGCGAGGCAGAATGAGCACGCTGACCCATCGTAACCGACGGTCCGAGGCCACGCAGGAGAGGCCGGCTCGGGAAGATGATGCAGTGGCCCCAGAAGAAGACGAGAACGACTCGAAGGACATCCGCCTCACGCTGATGGAGGAGATCTTGCTGCTTGGCTTGAAAGATAAGGAGGTAACTATCGCTATCTGGGGTCGGGTCATAGGCTCTCATCTTAGGTCAGCGGCACAAAGAGTTCTGGATGCAGTGGCAGGCTTGTTCACTATCGCCAAAGGCTGATTTGAGATCATAAGTACAAGGTGGGGATTTGCGGTTTTAAAATTTGTCTGCAGCCCCGGGGTGTAGGTAAGTGGGTAGCATTTTTCCTGATAAGATTATTACCTTAACTGCAACCTCGATGGTGGGTTACTAGCTCTTTCTCAAGATTTCTTCCCATTTTGGTTTTTTTTTTTTTTTTTTTTTTTCCGGCAATCGTTTGAAGGTCCTCCCCTCCCCTCCCCACCCTGCCCCTACACATGCATGCACACACGCGCAAAAATAACATGGTATACACTATTTATAATCAACAAAAATTATAATACCTGAGAGATGCATGTAAAAGATGTGAACATTTCATGACCAGTGCTTGCCAGTTGGTTTTTGAATTTTAGGACTGCATGAATGAATTATTTCAGTCCATCCATCAGTTCTAAATGCAAGTGCTGGAACAGCTTGTGTCCTGTGTAAAAAAAAAAAAAAAAAATAATAATAATTAAAAAAATATATATATATATATAAATAAATACTAGTTCTACCAGTTTGTGTGCGTGATAAGAATTTAAAAATATGGACTGCATTTTTTTATTTGTTTCGTTTTTTTGCCATGACACATCTTTGGCTTAAGTGTAAATCGCAAGATTCTCCTTTGGACTGATGGTGTCTGAAGTGCCGTTTAGATTTTCCTGTTGTGTAGAAGGGGCTAAAGGGTGATTAACAAGCTCTCAAGATCCTTCTCTACAGAGCTGTCTATTTCCAGTTTAACTAGTTGTTGAGCACTGTGAGGAAGTTGTGACCTCTTTACTGGCATGGTATGCAGTTTGATACAGCGGTTTGCACTTTCGCAGGAAAAACGTCTCTGGATTGACTCCGAGGCCCTGTCAGATGTTTCGCTTGCTAACTATCGCTTATGCGAATTGAGTGCACCGGATGAGAGAAACTGACTACTTGGACTTGATCCCTATGCATTCTAGCAATGCCATAATGACAAAGTTCTATGGATTTAAGTGTGGCCTTGCTATAAACCTCAGTGTACTCCGTATGTGCTGTCAGCTGGACGCAATGTGCTGACAGTCCGTGTTATTTCCTCCGTACTGTTTTTTAACGGAGGGATGGGCAGATTTCTGGGTGTCCACTGTTTGAATAAATAGCATCCACCTCTACTATGATCCACTCGACTGTGATTGGAGCCTGTTCTGTGGGGCTTGCTTGTAAGTATGGTTTACTTCCTGGAAGGTATTTTCCCGAATGCAAAACTAAGCCACAGAAATGTGAGATTCTAAACCTGGGGCTGAAAGTAAAGTACCTTTAGGGGAAATTGTTGCTGACCGAGCAGCCATTTCATCCCTCGTACTCGAGTTGCTGCATGTGAAATGGTCTGTATTAGGGTAGGCAGGACGTACGTGACAGTGCGTTCAGTAGACTGTATGTATTTCCAGGACACAGCAATTAGGAGGCCATTTTAGAGGTGACCCCATGGCTTTGGCTTTCTGTCGTGTATTCCTCTACCCTCTCCAGTGCATGCTGGGATAGGATATTTTTCACCAGGATGTGATGATGATAGGGTAGATTGATATTTATGATTGAAGTTTTTAGTTTATGACCGTTTTGCAAATCAAACGATGGATCTATTTCTCAATAGTGGCAGGACGAAACTCCCGTGAGCTGTCTGAAACGGTCTTTCAGATGCCCAGTTTTGCCTTGGTCACCATCCGTGTCATTTGCGCTCCAGTTAAGGATGTTTGTCTTGTCCGTTACCAGTAATTACGCAGTCTGGGCTGATCGCTGACACCTCCTGGCTTGCTTTGCTAGACGCGGATCAAAGATATAAGTTGTGTTCTTAAATGCTCTTGGGGAGGGGATTGGATTGGCAGAAGTGTTGTGAGTCTCCTGACACGTGATTGTTTGAGTGCATCCGGTTATTTACTGGCGTGTCCTGATTGAGGATGGGTCTTGTTTTGCAATGAACCTGAACAAACTTCCCTGAAGGGCTGAAGGAGAATTTGTTGGTTTTACGTTGGCACATAATGTGCTGTGACGCACCTGTGTCTGTTTGTGTGCGTGTTGGTGAGTGAGAGCGATTGAACTTAGTGAGATTGTAGGTTAGTGAATATATGCGAGTGTTTAATTGTGAGTGCATGTACTGTATCTGTATGGGGAATCGTGTCTGTGTGTGTGTCTGTGTGTGTGTGTGCGCGTAAGAGGAACAATAGAGATTTGTGGGATTGTAGATGAGTCAGTATTTGGGTTTATGTTTGTGCAAGTGCGTGTACTGTATTTATGTCAATTGGTGAGTCTGTGTGTGTGTGTGTGTGTGTGTGTGTGTGTGTGTATGTATGCGAGAGAGAGTGATGGAGTACATTGAGATAGTAGGTGAGTGATTGCGAGTGAGTGCATGAACTGTATTTGTATTTGAACTCGAATGAGTCGGTGTGCATTTTTGTGTTTGTGCGTGTGTGTGCGTGCGAGAGCATACAGTACATACATGAATGTATGTGTCACACGGGTAAATGCAGTGTGTGCGCATATGTGAATGGCATAGAGATGTACCATTTGAGAAGACATCAGGCTCAATCCAAGCTTGCATTGATTACGAAGTGTCAGAGGTCTGCTATCTACATCCCTGTCTCCGGAGTCAGGTACTGGGAGCTCTGGTTTCCATAACAGAGACGCTCTGGCTGAGTATAGTGGCGACAGACAGGCCCAATCTCTTCCATACAAGGCGCAGTGGACTGTCCGCGCGACCTCGGCACGGCGCTTTCAAATCTGCAACCGCACAGAGCCAAGGCCACCGTCACTGACTGCTGGTGATGTCTCTGCTATCGTCATGGCTCACTCGTGCTGCGCTCGGCCAGAGGCTTCCAATCCTTACGTAGCCCAGAGGAAGGAAATGTGGATCAAGTTACTTTGACGTCACTCATCAGCCTACCTCGGGCTTGGGAGAAAACTGTTATGAATCCCGTAAGGGCAGTTTCCAAGCGCTGCCATGTTGTGCAAATCAGAAGAGAACTCCCAGTTTTGCCAGCAGAACTCGGGCTGGACAATGACCTGCACCTGGTTGGTCCACAGAATACGAGGTCACCAGCAGGAGCCAATCAAAAGTTGCCATCAGAAGCCCTTCTCTTGTCTGCCCTTCCTTCTGAGTGGTTTGGGAGTTGTGTACACGAGTGTAGCACTGAAAGAGTCCCCATAAACTTCTAATGTTGGGTGATCGACTGACGGAAATCGAGATTCGAGGGTTATCTGGATGTAGAGTGAATTGGCTGAGCAGTGACACCTAGCCCATTGTTCTTCCATCGTGACCAAAGAAGTCACGGAGTCCTCTGTGAACCGTAAAGAAGGCTGCTTTATCTTATGAAGTCGCAAATCAACCGATTTAAAACGTATCGAGGCAAGTCAACTATAGGAGGCCAATTACATTATACAGTTCTGTTTAGAATTTGCCTTCCTAACCACCCAACAACTGAGATCACATGCTGTGTGTAGCGAGCCGATTACCGGCACATGTTTTCATACAAATGTCTGCCTCCGTTCTTTGTCTTCCCTCTAATCGTCCGACCATAAAACGTGAACTCCAAGATAAAGAGACCAAACTGTCGTCACTTTTATTGAAAGCAGGGTGTGTCTGTGCTTTCAACGTGAGCTGGAACCTTTAATGCGGATGCCTGTGAGGAGGAAAGCTTTATTTTTGAGCAGCTGGGTCCAGTTTTATTGGTGCGCTTCAGTGGATTGACTGGTTAACGGTCACAGGCCAGGTGTCATTGGAGTGCCTGTAACCTGGGCTCTTTGGGGTCGCTGAAGAATGGCTCTTGAACGACCGCCAACAGTCTGTCTGCTTAAAGCCATCATTGCGTCAAAAAGCGAGGTGTGACATGACTGGTGTAGATGCTTTCTGCTTCCTGTCATGCCTCATGCCGATTGGCTGCGGTGGCCCTGCGGTTAGATGGTGCTAGTAGCAGCACGAGGGTCAGCACAAGCCCCTTTATGTATCAAGTTTCGCCTTGTGCCATTTTCAGCTTTCTTCTTGAGCTCCTGGTGTCTTCCCACAACCCAAAGTCTTGCATGCTGGGATACTGGAGGACAGTGGTTGCGACAAAAGGGGGCATTTGCAGGACATTTCTGAAAAGGAGCATGTGTGCACACGTGGCATAACTTGCATAAATCTGGGCAAAGAAATGTGTCATGCAAGCCTTATCTCTCTCAGATGAGTTTCCAGGTTTATTTGCCGGGGCTGTCCTTGGGCCAGTCTGTCCCGTATCATGGTGCATGTTATCTATTCACCGGGTCAGACCCTAAGCTGGGAATGGTGTTTGTTAATATATTATCATGGGCTTACCAGCAAGGAAACAGTGGTTTAAAACCACTTGGGATCTACAAACCCCAATTCCAATGAAGCTGGGACGTTGTGTAAAACATGAATAAAAACAGAATACAATGATTCGCAAATCCTTTTTGACCTATATTCAATTGAGTTCACTGCAAAGACAAGATATTTAATGTTCACACTGATTAACTTTATTGTTTTCTTGGAAATATGCACTCTTTTTGAATTTTATGCCTGCTACGTGTTCCAAAAAACCTGGGACAAGGGCATGTTTACCACTGTGTTACATCACCTTTCCTTTTAACAACACTCAATAAGCATTTGGGAGCTGAGGACACTAACTGTAGAAGCTTTGTAGGTGGAATTCTTTCCCATTCTTGCTTGATGTACGACTTCAGTTGCTCAACAGTCCGGGGTCTCTGTTGTCTCCGATGCCTGCAGCACGTTTCAAAAACACTGGGACAGGGGCAACAAAAGACTGGGAAAGATGAGGAATGCTCAAAAAACACCTGTTTGGAACATTCCACAGGTGAACAGTTGGTATCCTCAGTTCCTTAATACTTATTTAGTGTTGTTAAAAGGAAAGGTGATGTAATACAGTGATAAACATGCTCTTGTCCCATCTTTTTTGGAAGGTGTTGCAGGCATCAAATTCAAAACGAGTGAATATTTCAAAAAAAACAATGAAATTTATCACTTTGAACATTAAATATCTTGTCTTTGTAGTGTACTCAATTGAATATAGGTCAAAAAGGATATGCAAATCATTGTACTTGTTTTTATTCACGTTTTACGCAACGTCCCAGCTTCATTGGAATTGGGGTTTGTACTTGCATGGAGTTTGTATGTTTTTGTCCGAGTACACTGGTGTCCTCCCACAGTCCAAAGACATGAACGGAAGGCTAAATGGAGACACCAAATTGGTAGGTATGCATGTTTGTGAAGGTTGTGTGGGGCCTGCCATAGATTGGAAAACTGCTCGGGTGTGTCCCTGCCTCTCACCCACTGCATGCTGGGATAGACTCCAGCTCCCCTGCAAACCAGACCATTAATACGCAGGTTAGATCGCAGATGGACACATTATCAACATGGAGATGCATCAACAACATATGATGTGGTCCACTGGACTGCAGAATCTGGACCCATCCAAATTGACTGTTGATTGTAAAGAAAATGGGGAGTTCCTGAAGGTGAGTTATCCAATCCAGGTTTTCTTTACAACCCTAGTTTTCTGTGCCCAATTCCACCAGTTACCCACAAGATCTCTCGAGGTTGAATGAGGTGTGCCATTTTGAGGGTGGAGTGCATATCCGCGGGACAGTAGGTCTCCAGTGACAAGACCAGCTAGGCCTGATCCAGATCCAATGGCTCACCCGAGGGCCCAAGCTCCTCCTCTTTATGGCTTTTAGGGCTGAAAACGTCTCCTGTTAAACCCTCCCTTAACCTACAAGTCTGGTGTCAAGATTTGGCTTTGTGTAAACAAACCTTAAAAAATCTCTGCAGTGCAATATCATCACTGGAGGAGCATCATCTTCTGTGCATTGAGATATTTGGATTATTTTCAAATTTGTCTTGTGTAAAAGATTTTAAGTGGTTTTGCCCCACTTCCATTATTTCAGTTTGTTAATTTTCGCTCTGCGAAGTGCATAAAATCCACAGGAATATCTTTAGTAAGAGATGGTCCTATACCCTTTCGTGGCAATGCCTTTGGGTAGTTTGCTTTCTCTGTGAAAGCCACAACCCAGTGGAACGCCTAACCGGATGACGAAGATGCACAACTCTGTAACCACTGATTTTATACCACTGCTTATAACCTGACTAACACATTCTTGTGGTTGGTGTGCATGTGTGTCTGTGCATGTGTTAATGTGTATTTGTGTGATTGTGATGCACTGCTCTTTGTAACTCTGTGTTATGTGTCCTGAATAATAGTTTGGTTTATTCAGTGAAATTATTTATTTATTCATTTATTTATTTTTTTTTTAGCTATGTGAAATTTTAATTGTGACCTGCCAAGGGATTGCAGATATTAATTAGCTTTGAGATAACTGTGGTACCATGTATAAAATGACAATGTGTACAGTATGTTTAATATTGTACATGGTCCCCTCACAAATTAAAGGGCATCTAAAGTCGATTCTCAGAAGGGAAGTTGAACGTCCAATGTTTTCAAACAAATCACTTGCTTTTGTTGACATCTGGCATTGTCACATGACCAATTTCATTCATCAACCAATGTTTTTGTACATGCGTGGATAATCCTTCTATTTCAGTTCGTTTGCGCAGCTGCGGTTCGATGGGAATCAACTTTAGATGTCCTTTAAATTAAATTAAATTAAATTAAGTCATCCTGGCCAATCAGTAGAACCATTAGTCTAATGAATTACTTCAGGAGGAGAGCCAGACACTGCTGGTTATGAGTGGCCCTGGATCCTGCCCAATCTTGCTGGACAGGCAAATTTTATTATTAAAAATACTAGTAAATAAGTAAATATATAAATGGGGACAAAGGGAATCATTTTTGATTTGCTTGGGGGGGGGCCTGATTCACGCATGCAATGACCACATGCTCCCTGACATAATCGTGCTAACGTGCTAACTGCTACCTCTGCCCCTACCCCCCCAGGGCTACACGTCCTTCTGGAATGACTGCATTTCGTCGGGGCTCCGCGGCTGCATCCTGATCGAACTGGCCCTCCGTGGCCGCATCCAGCTGGAGCCCGTCGCCATGAGGAAGAGGGGCCTGCTGGATCGTAAGGTACAAGCACTGAGGCGGGGCCTTTCACTGGCCTAGGCTGTAGATCTCTGGAACATTCAATCTGCTTTTAGCGTGGATGTAACTGACAGTTCACACAATGTGCCATGGGCTAACACTCAAACTCGTCACATACAGGAAATTTCTATATGCTGAGCGCAGAACTTGAAACAGATTCAGTGTTCTATTTGATAATGCTCCAGAACTCTCGATATGAAGGAACATTCTTTTTGCTTTGTATTGAATCAATCAGCACTCACAATGTTCCTCTGGTTGACACTCTAGAACTCTTGAATATAAGAGAGAAATCTCTTTGCTGAGTGCAGAACCTTTTCGCACACACAGGATTGTATGGACTGTAGAACATTGCAGACCTCCTGGGTGTCACCAGAGCTTTCTGTTGGACTGGACATTCTTGTGTCGGTGTGTCCCAACTTTTGTATGGTGCTACATGCAAATGCATATCTGGTGTGTTTTTGAACTAGCTGGGGCATGAACATGTTGTTGGTGTTGGTTGAAAGCTGCGTATATGACATTGTGGCCATTTGAGATTTTAATACCAGTAGATGCAGAAGTAACCTCTGCCACAACTGTGAGGACCTCTCAACAAATGGACGGAGAGAAAAATGTCATGTGACGCGCTCAGATCTGGATGAGGACTTATTTTTTCAGGGAAAACCTTGCAAGTGATATTAAGTTATTTATTGTTTAGGGGAAAAAAATTATAAAAACTAGATGCAGTCCCAAGTAGGGCAAGCCCCACCCCTACATGTATTTTAGCCGTCGAATGAGTTGATCCACTTTTTGGTTCTGTTACGGCCAGGCACACTGATCATAACGCAAACGACAAAAAGTCGCAATGACTCAAGTCTAGGGGTTTTATTTTATAATACAAATTAAACAATAAAAGGGAAAAATGGGAGAAAGCTCAAAAAGGAAATCAGCAAGGCTCAGGCGGCGTAGGAGCCAACAGGCAAAAAGATCTCTGTAGGGCTTCCCTGGTTTTATAGGGAGGGCTCCACACGCTCATAATAGGCCTGACCTGGAACAGAGGAGAAAGGAACACTAACACTTCCGAGGAGTTAAATAACAGTGGAGGAAAACAGCACCGCCATAGGGCAGTGAGGGACGTAACAGGTTACATGTGCGCTTGGGTTTGACCTCTCAAGGTCACTCTGAGTCATAGGTCATGATGTAATTTTACTTGCAATATGAGTTCCTAGTAACAAAGTCGCTATGTACAGTAGTTTCTGAGAGATGGCATCCAGAAATCTTGTCACCTTTGGTTTGACAGTTCAAGGTCACTCAGGATCAAAGGTCATGGTGTAATTTTAATCTCCATGTATGATTTCCTATATGTGATCGATAGTGACCAAGTGGCTGTCTACAGTAGTTGATAAGATATAGTGTAAACAAGCGATTCAGATTGAAGATCTTGACCCCCATGATCTTTTGAACTATGCATTCTTCACTATAGAAATTAACAAGATTATATTTTACACATTGAAAAAAGGAAACGTTTGGCATTGGTTTGATGTGATTCGGACCATTTTTGACGGAGTTATGGACAAAAAACTACTTTGACCTTCTCCGTTACCTTTGACTTTGACCTTGATCCAGTTCATTCCAAAATTTTATTCTGGGTCATGGCTCAGCTTTTGGCCAAATTTGGTGTAAATTGAGGCTTGTTGTTTTTTCATCATCTTGCTAACAACCAAATAAGTTAATAAATACAAACCCCAATTCCAATGAAGTTGGGATGTTGTGTAAAGCGTGAATAAAAACGGAATACAAAGATTTGCAAATCCCTTTCGACCTATATTCAATTGAGTACACTACAAAGACAAAATACTTAAGAGTGACTTTTTCTAAGATCAGCCAAGGGTGCCAACTCACCATCTCCAAATCTCTTCATACTTCATAATTATTGAGTTTGGGGCTGGGAATAGGGAAATCAGTCATGACCTTGGTAATTAACCCCTCCCCTGCTGAACAGGCCACGCCCACTTTTCAGTGCTGTACTGAGCGGTAACAAATTTGACTGCTCCATATTTTTATCTTGTCTTTTTAGTGTACTCAATTGAATATAGGTCATAAAGGATTTGCAAATCACTGTATTCATGTTTTACAGAATGTCCCAACTTCTTTGGAATTGGGGTTCGTAAATAAACTGTAAAAACCAAAATTATTACATGTACCCAAAGGGTAGGGCAAGGGTAATGTGGGATAATAAACAGTTTTCAAAAAATGATAACTTTCCGTTCTTATGTTTCACAAAAAATGAAAGGTACCTGCAATAAGGAAAAAATAAAATCAGGAGGTTTTTAGCCTCCTATGGGCCGATAAGCTATTGTCGTGGTGTGGCGTCCGTCATCCGTCGTCCATCGTCCGGAACATTTTTTTATCTGGCTGGATGAATTTTCATGTAAATTTGCAATTACAAACTATTAGACCATATCTCTAGACATTTTTCTCTGATTTTTGATTGAATCATTTTTGTTCGTTTTATGGGCCCTTGAAATTTTGGCTCCAATGTTAAAGATAGGACTGAGAAATTTTTAAAAATTATTTCTCAAAAACTGCGCGATATATTTTTTTCTAAATCAGGCAATCAACTTACCTTGGTACCATCAATGTGTAGTGCGAGTGCCATTTTGATTGAATCGACGGAAGTGGGTCTATTGGGGGCGCTTCACTTTAGGAATATGCAAGATGGCCTGTGGAGGCCAAATGGTTGCAGATAGAGATTAAGTTTGTATTATCGACATATAGGAAGTCATATATGACCTATACATTTGCTATGTTAAAGTTGACCTCAGATGACTTTGAAAGGTCAAACTTGAGGTCAAGGAATATATTAACAATGCTAAAAGATATGACTTGAAATTTCAAAAAATGATTTCTCAAAAATTGATAACTTTTTTTTCCAAATCTGGCAATCAACTCACCTTGATACACTTTATGTTCAGTGTGAGTGCCATATTGATTGAATCGACGGAAGTTGGTCTAGTGGGGGCGCTGTACTTTAACATTGGGTCTTGTGGAGAATCTGCCAAATCGCCTGTGGAAGCTAAATGGTTGCAGATAGAAATTAAGTTTGTATTACTGACATATGAAGTAATATATGATCTATATTTTGGCTGTGTTAAAGTTGACCTCAGATGACCTTGAAAGGTCAAATTTGAGGTCAAGCAAAATGTTACAATTTTCAAAGGTTTCTATGCGTGAAAATATTGAAGATTGGGAACATATGTGCATTGAACACTTATAGGAAGTCATACATGAACTTTCATTTGGTGGCCTTGAACTTGACCTTCGGCAACCTTCGGAGGTCAAACTTCACATAGGGAAATTTCAATGATTTCTAGCACCAAAACTATTACAGATGGAGCTTAGGTTTGTTTTGTGGCCATATAGGAAGTCATGTATGAAGTTTCATTGGGTAACCTTGAACTTGACCTTCAGTGGCCTTGAACGGCCTAACTATACAGTGAAATTTCAATGACTTACATCAGCAAAATCGTTACAGATTGAGTGTAGGTTTGTATTGGAGAAGTATAGGAAGTCATGTATGAACTTTCATTTGGTGACCTTCATATTGACCTTCGAAAGTCTAACTTGATCTAGAGAAAATTCAATGACTTCTATCACTGAAAAGGTCACAGATGGAGCCTAGGTTTGTGTTACTGACATAGGAAGTCACCTATGAACTTTCATTTGGTGACATTCAGCTTGACTGTTGATGACATTTGAAGGTCAAACTTGGCATAATACAACTACAATGACTTATCTTGCCAAAACGGTCACAGATGGAGTCTAGGTTTGTATTACAGATATATAGGAAGTCATATATGAACTTTCATTTGGTGACCTTCGTATTGACCTTCAAAGGTCAAATGTGACCTAGTGAAAATTCAATGATTTGTATCACTAAAACGGTCACAGATGGAGCCTAAGTTGTGTTACTGACATCTAGGAAGTCACATATGAACTTTCATTTGGTGACATTCAACTTGACTGTCAGTGACCTTTGAGGGTCAAACTCCACAGTGAAATTACAATGACTTGTATCACCAAAATGGCCACAGATTGAGCCAAGGTTTGTATAGAGACATTTAGAAAGTTGTATATGAAGTCCATTTGCTGACCACAACTTGACATTCTGTGACCTTTCAAGTTCACAATTGACATATTGAATACATACTGACATATTTTAATGACTTGTATCACCAAAACTGCTTCAGAGCTTAGGATTGTATTACAGAAGGTCTTATGAATGTATCTGAACTTTTATTTAGTGACCTTGACATTGATTTTCATTGATTCAAATGTCAAACTTCACATGAAATTTTCATAACTTGTATCATCGCTGTGCTTGCCGGTAAACTAGAGGACCCTTGGTCCTATTTTTTCTGTTACCGGAAAAGCAAGCAAAATCTGTTTATGCGGTTTTCATCTGACGCTGACAATATGCTCCAAGCTGAGCAAAAGGTGAAAAAGCCATTTCAGTCACTGAAAATTGACAGCCCCACTCCTGTCCTACCACATACCACTAATATGTGTTGTCACATTGCCTAGCAGCGTTGCATTATCTACCAAACCTAGCATTCAGTGACTGACTTGAAGAACAGGAATGAGCTGTCTAGACAGATTGGATCTCGCAGGCTATTGTTTTCAGTGTGTGCGTCAAAAACTAGGAAGCTAATAAGCGGTTTCACATACTCAGCACCGCTGTAGCACGCGGACACTGTGGGGTGGGAACATGCAGGAAAATTATTGCGGTGTTAAGACGTCTTAGGTTGTCGGTGCTAGCACTTGCATTTGCACTTTTTCCCCCCAAAAATTCTGAGTGGGTGCTCCAGAGCTTGCTTAGATTTGGTTACCAGGAGTGAAGGTTCCAGTGATTTTAGAATGTTCCGTAAAGAACACTCTGATCAGGTAATTGTGATGTCACACCTTGGTGTTTAATGGAGTTCTTCACTGGATTAAATTAAAATGAGGGCATCTATTGTCTCGATGCTAGCTCTGTGCCAGCGCTGGCCAACCAGTCGATTGCCCATTAATCTCAGTTCCGCCACTTTTATGACTGTCCCCATAGTTACTGCTAATGAGGAAATGTCACAGTACTAATCAGCTGGCATTTTTCCTGATGTGTTAATCATTGATAAATCATAGGCAAACTTCCTCTCAGCCATAAACTTGCCATTTGTGTACCTATTACAGCAAGCTTTGGTTGTTGCCATCCTCTTGATAAATGAGCGGTAGCACATAATGCGGCCACTCAGTGCTGTCGTAATATGGCCATTTTAAATGCTATGTCAATAAAACATGAAATGTACACTTCATCACTTAAGTTGACCATGTCTGTTACAGCTGAAGAATTTATTGACTTTCCCAGGAAACCGTGTGTTGAATTGGCAAGCTTCCCCAGGGTTTAGTTGTTTTGCAGAATATGCAATTGCACATTTGAATTTTTTATATATATATATATATATATATATATATATATATATATATATATATATATATATATATATACAATACATATATACACACATATACACCTATGTATTTTTGTGAGTGTATATCCAGCTACAATAAAAATCTCCCTACGACATCTGAATTCAAACTCGCCGTCATGCACCAGTGTGATAAATAGCCATTGCTCTGTTGGATACGGTCTCTCCTTTGAAAATTACCTCTCAAGTCCGTGGAACTTCCGTCTAAAATCTGAGGATGGTAAAATCTGGGGGTAGGTTACTTATAGCATCCACCTGGGGAAAAAAGTGTGGAATGACTGAGCGCCACCAATCAAAAAGTGCCTTATTGCTACATTGTTGGAAACCAGCATTTCTGATTGGTCTTTAGATATCCAGGAAGTAGTGTCCACCAATTGGAACTTCATAATGTATAGTGGGAGTCCCTCAGGAGTTTCCCTGGGACTCAGAAGGATGGTGTTTCAAACCCCAGTGTGACCACAACAGGGCTCTAATTTCACGACGGCATCGCCCTACCTGTTTGCCGTGCTGCCCACCTATAAAAGCCCCAGTTCACGGCAGTAGAATGCCGTGCCCTTTCCCCGCATTGCCGTAAGTGCCCCTCGGCCAAAACACCTACCCAAAATAAATAAATCACTCAGCATTACCCGTCTTTACCTGTGGCGGTTCGTCGGCCGTAACAAAGGCAAGCCAAAACCTCGCCCTTCAAAGCTTAATGACTTAAACATTAGAGATGGGATTTATGGCTCTTTGAAGGGAGCCGGATCTTGAGGAGCCGTTCCTTTCAAAGAGCCGTTCAAAAGACTGGCTCCTTGTTAAATTTATTTATTTTCTGGAAGTCAACCAGGGGTAACTCGTTTTTATCAAGGAAACAATCACTGGTAGCAGTTATAAGATAAGATTTAGATCAGAATAATTCAAACTTACACATCCCACCAATATATACTCTATTGGTGGGAATTATTCTGAAATATTGATTAGAATTTAATTTGGCTTGTGTTTTCATTTGTAAACATTCCATAAGGTGGTGCCATATACCCATGCCTTGGCAGTGAGATCACTATTTTGAATTTTCCTCACCTAAAAAACTTTTTATGGCACAATAAAAAACACGAGGCTACAGATAACTTCCACGTCAAACAACTTTACTGTAAAATTTTCCACACAAGAACATTTTAACAATACAGAAAAAATATAAAAATAATAAATAATAAAAAAATATATATGTATATAAAAATATAATAAAACTAGATTAAAAATTAGGACATGATAAAAATGTGAAGGCAAAATTGTACTGCCCTACCTGGTGTTTGTACACCTGAACTACTTTACAAACAGGAGCTCAGCTCGACTCGAATCCACATCAGAACAGATACAGCGGCAAATGTCTTCAGTCCAGTTGGGCGGCGCGCACTAATATTCTCCTCCCGTAAGTTAGCTGCGCATATATAGCTGCGTTCACGTGAATGGAGCATGCTGTGGACAACTCAAACTCGGAGATGTCATTAGTCGTTCACGTGAAGGCGGCATGGACAACTCAGACTCATGGGGCACACAGATGACACATGAAGGCAGCATGGGCAATTTGCATATAAGAATGGCTCGCAAACGACTGGCTCGCAACTGCGAATCGGCTCTCATCGTTCACTTAAAAGAGCCGTTCAAAAGACTCGACTCGTTCGCGAACGTCACATCTCTATTAAACATTTCGCAGTATACTTCTCTTGATCAGCAGTTGCTCATATGAATTGGTAGAAGGACAGACAAATTTATTTTCGATAGCAAATGACGACACAAATTTTCAATACGTCTTTATAAATTAGTTTGCGAGGCTTCTTTCGCAGGAAGCCACGACAATCCGTTTTCTACAATCTTAATATAGAAGTAAAGAATGCGATGTTGCACAGCTTATTGCTTAATGAGCCTCACTAATCAATTTGCGAATCTTTGCCGTTTCATGAGCTTCTTGAGCGCGGATTTTATAAAGACGTAGGCCTATGGTAATTTATGTTGTAATTTATGTGTGAAAGAAAACCCCTCATAATTTCGTGGTGCAATGTATAACAATGCTATCGAAAATAAATTTGACTCAATTGACTGTTCTTCTAACAATTCGTGTGAGCAACTGCTGATCAAGAAAAGTAAACTGCGAAAGGTTTAAGTCATTAAGCTTTGAAGGGCGAGGGTTTGGCTTCCCTTTGTTAAGGCCGACGACCGCCACTGGTTTTTACAGCTGTCTTTTTTCGCCTTTTTTCTTATATCGTGGGTGCAGAATTATTCTTGAATAATTTATGTATCTCCTCTGTTTTTAACTCCGATCACGATGCCGACAGGTGAAAGGAACAAAAAAAGAAAAAAATGCCGAATTAGGCCTACAGTCGGCAGCCGCAAAGCGTGGCAAATTGACGAAGTTATGGAGGTACTGAAATTCTCTTAGGTTGCGTGTTGTGTGCTGATAAAGCTTGGGAAGTGGTCTTAATAGCCAGTATCTAGCGCTGTTGTCAGTGTGAGTGTTGGAATGGCAGGAGAAAGTCCGAATTTCGGGGGTGGCAGAAGATGGACTAAATGGCTAAATGTGATTTATTTTTTCAATGACTCGGCGATTGATTGGAATGTCCTTTGCTTGTACTTGTATTATAGCAATGCCCAAACGATGTCCCAGTGCAATACTGAGCCAATTTCCAAGACGGCAAGCGGGGAAAAATACGGGAAACGTTTTCTTTCAAGAATGGTTTTATGTGAGGAACATCTGAGACTACGGACCTTTACCTTTTCTTAGCTAAAGTGATGACCTAAAGCTCCGTGGTGGATTTACTGCTGCGCCCCCAAGGTAGCGGCAGACTTTGCTGTGGTGCCCCTTATATGGAGGCACATTTGCCGTAGTGCCCTTTTATTTTCAGCATGGACCACGGCAACTTTTGCCGTGCCCCTTAACACCTGTAGTTCAAGGCCTGCCACAATAAGATCACAGCAGCAATTGGGGCCCCTAAGCTTGGCTCTTAACCCCACGGAGCTTCAGGGGCCACTGGCACCTACATGATTTAATGAACTGTACATACCTCAGGATGAACAAAGCTCAATAATTGCAATGCCATACTAATTTGTTTTATTCTAATGGACAAACCTTGCACCCCTCCCTCCCCTTTCCCCCCAGGTGCTTGTAAAGTCTGTCGCCCCGACCGGAGACGTGCTCCTGGACGAGACCCTGAAGCATATGAAGGTCACGGAGCCTCCAGAGTCTGTGCAGAGCTGGATCGATCTGCTTACAGGTGAGCATCTCTTTCACCGGCGGGGTCATGGGTTCGAATCTCAGGCACATCTCTGTAGAGGGGACATTTTAGCTGAGTGTTCGGAAGAAGGGTCTGGACAGTGACTGTGTTAAAAAAAATAAAAAAAATAAAAAAAAATTATGGTTTCTACTTTAACATCATCTTCAGTGTATTCAAATCTGGACTGTTGGTGTTACAGAACCAACGAGCAAAAAAAGTCTCACCGTACCAATACATACGGACTGCTGTGTGACATAGTTTGTACAGTTGGTTTTTCAGTAATCTTTGAAGGTGTTCTATAAGAGCAGAGCAACATAAGAGGCAGTGCTGTGTCAGGGCTGTATATACAGTGAAAGGAAGTGGTCAGCAACACATAAAATTCCTCTCTGGTCTTGACTGTATTCACTGTAAAGCGTAGCTTTGAATTCTACATTGCCCACGCAAGCAAGTTTGGCTATAATTTTTACTGAAAAAAAAAATTTGAGTCCTCTGGAAAAGGGGATGTAGCTTGCAGAACTAGTTCAGGTAGATGACTGGTGTCGTGCCCATATTCACAATGTCAGTTCCTTGCATGTCCGCCACTGCTCTGTCCCTCTATAAGGCAGGATATTTAAGCTGCTGTCCTGCTCTGCCTCTCTTGCAACAACATGCTTCTGCCTGCTCTACACTGTTTCACTCTCTGCTGCTGATAGTAACACCGCCTGCTGCTGCACTGTTTCACTCTCTGCTGCTGATAGTAACACTGCCTGCTCTACACTGTTTCACTCTCTTCTGCTGATAGTAGCACTGCCTGCTGCTGCACTGTTTCACTCTCTGCTGCTGATAGTAACACCGCCTGCTGCTGCACTGTTTCAGTCTCTGCTGCTGATAGTAACACCACCTGCTGCTGCCCTGTTTCACTCTCTGCTGCTGTTATTAACACCACCTGCTGCTGCCCTGTTTCACTCTCTGCTGCTGATAGTAACACCGCCTGCTGCTGCACTATTTCACTCTCTGCTGCTGTTAGTAACACTGCCTGCTGCTGCCCTGTTTCACACTCTGCTGCTGATAGTAACACCGCCTGCTGCTGCACTGTTTCACTCTCTGCTGCTGTTAGTAACACTGCCTGCTGCTGCACTGTTTCACTCTCTGCTGCTGATCGTAACACCACCTGCTGCTGCACTGTTTCACTCTCTGCTGCTGATAGTAACACTGCCTGCTGCTGCACTGTTTCACTCTCTGCTGCTGATAGTAACACTGCCTGCTGCTGCACTGTTTCACTCTCTGCTGCTGATCGTAACACCACCTGCTGCTGCACTGTTTCACTCTCTGCTGCTGTTAGTAACACTGCCTGCTGCTGCACTGTTTCACTCTCTGCTGCTGTTAGTAACACTGCCTGCTTCTGCACTGTTTCATTCTCTGCTGCTGTTAGTAACACTGCCTGCTGCTGCACTGTTTCACTCTCTGCTGCTGATAGTAACACTGCCTGCTGCTGCACTGTTTCACTCTCTGCTGCTGTTAGTAACACTGCCTGCTGCTGCACTGTTTCACTGCTGCTGCTGTTAGTAACACTGCCTGCTGCTGCACTGTTTCACTCTCTGCTGCTGATAGTAACACACCTGCTGCTGCACTGTTTCACTCTCTGCTGCTGATAGTAACACCACCTGCTGCTGCACTGTTTCACTCTCTGCTGCTGATAGTAACACTGCCTGCTGCTGCACTGTTTCACTCTCTGCTGCTGATCGTAACACCACCTGCTGCTGCACTGTTTCACTCTCTGCTGCTGTTAGTAACACTGCCTGCTGCTGCACTGTTTCACTCTCTGCTGCTGTTAGTAACACTGCCTGCTGCTGCACTGTTTCATTCTCTGCTGCTGTTAGTAACACTGCCTGCTGCTGCACTGTTTCACTCTCTGCTGCTGATAGTAACACTGCCTGCTGCTGCACTGTTTCACTCTCTGCTGCTGTTAGTAACACTGCCTGCTGCTGCACTGTTTCACTCTCTGCTGCTGTTAGTAACACTGCCTGCTGCTGCACTGTTTCACTCTCTGCTGCTGATGGTAACACTGCCTGCTCTACACTGTTTCGCTCTCTTCTGCTGAAAGTAGCACTGCCTGCTGCTGCACTGTTTCACTCTCTGCTGCTGTTAGTAACACCGCCTGCTGCTGCACTGTTTCACTCTCTGCTGCTGATAGTAACACCACCTGCTGCTGCCCTGTTTCACTCTCTGCTGCTGTTATTAACACCACCTGCTGCTGCCCTGTTTCACTCTCTGCTGCTGATAGTAACACCGCCTGCTGCTGCACTGTTTCACTCTCTGCTGCTGTTAGTAACACTGCCTGCTGCTGCCCTGTTTCACACTCTGCTGCTGATAGTAACACCGCCTGCTGCTGCACTGTTTCACTCTCTGCTGCTGTTAGTAACACTGCCTGCTGCTGCACTGTTTCACTCTCTGCTGCTGTTAGTAACACTGCCTGCTGCTGCACTGTTTCACTCTGCTGCTGTTAGTAACACTGCCTGCTGCTGCACTGTTTCACTCACTCTCTGCTGCTGTTAGTAACACTCTGCCTGCTGCTGCACTGTTTCACTCTCTGCTGCTGTTAGTAACACTGCCTGCTGCTGCACTGTTTCACTCTCTGCTGCTGATAGTAACACCACCTGCTGCTGCACTGTTTCACTCTCTGCTGCTGATGAGTAACTGCTGCACTGTTTCACTCTCCTGTTAGTAACACTGCCTGCTGCTGCACTGTTTCACTCTCTGCTGCTGATAGTAACACTGCCTGCTGCTGCACTGTTTCACTCTGCTGCTGTTAGTAACACTCTGCTGCTGTTACTAACACCACCTGCTGCTGCTGCACTGTTTCACTCTCTGCTGCTGTTAGTAACACTGCCTGCTGCTGCACTGTTTCACTTTTCAATCTGCTGTTAGTAACACCGCCTGCTGCTGCACTGTTTCACTCTCTGCTGCTGTTAGTAACACCGCCTGCTGCCGCACTGTTTCTGCCTGCTTTGCACTGTTTTCACTTTCTCTGCTGCTCTCTGCTGCTGATAGTAACACTGCCTGCTGCTGCACTGTTTCACTCTCTGCTGCTGATAGTAACACTGCCTGCTGCTGCACTGTTTCACTCTCTGCTGCTGATAGTAACACTGCCTGCTGCTGCACTGTTTCACTCTCTGCTGCTGATAGTAACACTGCCTGCTGCTGCACTGTTTCACTCTCTGCTGCTGATAGTAACACCGCCTGCTGCTGCACTGTTTCACTCTCTGCTGCTGTTAGTAACACTGCCTGCTGCTGCACTGTTTCACTCTCTGCTGCTGTTAGTAACACTGCCTGCTGCTGCACTGTTTCACTATAGTAACACTGCCTGCTGCTGCACTGTTTCACTCTCTGCTGCTGATAGTAACACTGCCTGCTGCTGCACACTGTTTCATTCTCTGCTGCTGTTAGTAACACTGCCTGCTGCTGCACTGTTTCATTCTCTGCTGCTGTTAGTAACACTGCCTGCTGCTGCACTGTTTCACTCTCTGCTGCTGTTAGTAACACTGCCTGCTTCTGCACTGTTTCATTCTCTGCTGCTGTTAGTAACACTGCCTGCTGCTGCACTGTTTCACTCTCTGCTGCTGATAGTAACACTGCCTGCTGCTGCACTGTTTCACTCTCTGCTGCTGTTAGTAACACTGCCTGCTGCTGCACTGTTTCACTCTCTGCTGCTGATAGTAACACCGCCTGCTGCTGCACTGTTTCACTCTCTGCTGCTGTTAGTAACACTGCCTGCTGCTGCACTGTTTCACTCTCTGCTGCTGATAGTAACACTGCCTGCTGCTGCACTGTTTCACTCTCTGCTGCTGCTGCTGCACTGTTTCACTCTCTGCTGCTGATAGTAACACTGCCTGCTGCTGCACTGTTTCACTCTCTGCTGCTGATAGTAACACTGCCTGCTGCTGCACTGTTTCACTCTCTGCTGCTGATAGTAACACCGCCTGCTGCTGCACTGTTTCACTCTCTGCTGCTGTTAGTAACACTGCCTGCTGCTGCACTGTTTCACTCTCTGCTGCTGTTAGTAACACTGCCTGCTGCTGCACTGTTTCATTCTCTGCTGCTGTTAGTAACACTGCCTGCTGCTGCACTGTTTCACTCTCTGCTGCTGATAGTAACACTGCCTGCTGCTGCACTGTTTCATTCTCTGCTGCTGTTAGTAACACTGCCTGCTGTTGCACTGTTTCACTCTCTGCTGCTGTTAGTAACACTGCCTGCTTCTGCACTGTTCACTCTCTGCTGCTGCACTGTTTCATTCTCTGCTGCTTATAGTAACACTGCCTGCTGCTGCACTGTTTCACTCTCTGCTGCTGATAGTAACACCTGCACCTTTCACTCTCTGCTGCTGCACTGTTTTCACTCACTCTCTGCTGCTGATGGTAACACTGCTGCTGATAGTAACACTGGCTGCTGCACTGTTTCACTTCTCTGCTGATAGTAACACCGCCTGCTGCTGCACTGTTTCACTTCTCTGCTGCTGTTAGTAACACTGCCTGCTGCTGCTGTTTCACTCTCTGCTGCTGCACTGCCTGCTGCTGCACTGTTTCACTCTCTGCTGCTGATAGTAACACCACCTGCTGCTGCACTGTTTCAGCTGCTGATAGTAACACTGCCTGCTGCTGCACTGTTTCACTCTCTGCTGCTGTTAGTAACACCGCCTGCTGCTGCACTGTTTCATTCTCTCTGCTGCTGTTAGTAACACTGCCTGCTGCTGCACTGTTTCACTCTCTGCTGCTGATAGTAACACTGCCTGCTGCTGCACTGTTTCACTCTCTGCTGCTGTTAGTAACACTGCCTGCTGCTGCACTGTTTCACTGCTGCTGATAGTAACACTGCCTGCTGCTGCACTGTTTCACTCTCTGCTGCTGTTAGTAACACCGCCTGCTGCTGCACTGTTTCACTCTCTGCTGCTGATAGTAACACCGCCTGCTGCTGCACTGTTTCACTCTCTGCTGCTGATAGTAACACTGCCTGCTGCTGCACTGTTTCACTCTCTGCTGCTGATAGTAACACTGCCTGCTGCTGCACTGTTTCACTCTCTGCTGCTGATAGTAACACCGCCTGCTGCTGCACTGTTTCACTCTCTGCTGCTGTTAGTAACACTGCCTGCTGCTGCACTGTTTCATTCTCTGCTGCTGATAGTAACACTGCCTGCTGCTGCACTGTTTCACTCTCTGCTGCTGATAGTAACACCGCCTGCTGCTGCACTGTTTCACTCTCTGCTGCTGTTAGTAACACTGCCTGCTGCTGCACTGTTTCACTGCTGCTGTTAGTAACACTGCCTGCTGCTGCACTGTTTCACTCTCTGCTGCTGTTAGTAACACTGCCTGCTGCTGCACTAACACCGCCTGTTTCACTCTCTGCTGCTGCTGATAGTAACACTGCCTGCTGCTGCACTGTTTCACTCTCTGCTGCTGATAGTAACACTGCCTGCTGCTGCACTGTTTCACTTTGCTGCTGATAGTAACACTGCCTGCTGCTGCACTGTTTCACTCTCTGCTGCTGTTAGTAACACTGCCTGCTGCTGCACTGTTTCACTCTCTGCTGCTGTTAGTAACACTGCCTGCTGCTGCACTGTTTCACTCTCTGCTGCTGATAGTAACACCGCCTGCTGCTGCACTGTTTCACTCTCTGCTGCTGTTAGTAACACTGCCTGCTGCTGCACTGTTTCACTCTCTGCTGCTGTTAGTAACACTGCCTGTTAGTAACACTGCCTGCTGTTTTCACTCTCTGCTGCTGATAGTAACACTGCCTGCTGCTGCACTGTTTCACTCTCTGCTGCTGATAGTAACACCGCCTGCTGCTGCACTGTTTCACTTTCTCTGCTGCTGATAGTAACACTGCCTGCTGCTGCACTGTTTCACTCTCTGCTGCTGATAGTAACACCGCCTGCTGCTGCACTGTTTCACTCTCTGCTGCTGATAGTAACACTGCCTGCTGCTGCACTGTTTCACTCTCTGCTGCTGTTAGTAACACTGCCTGCTGCTGCACTGTTTCACTCTCTGCTGCTGTTAGTAACACTGCCTGCTGCTGCACTGTTTCACTCTCTGCTGCTGATAGTAACACTGCCTGCTGCTGCACTGTTTCACTCTCTGCTGCTGTTAGTAACACTGCCGCTGCTGCACTGTTTCACTCTCTGCTGCTGATAGTAACACTGCCTGCTGCTGCACTGTTTCACTGCTCTGCTGCTGTTAGTAACACTGCCTGCTGCTGCACTGTTTCACTCTCTGCTGCTGATAGTAACACTGCCTGCTGCTGCTCTCTGTTTCACTCTCTGCTGCTGTTTCAGTAACACACTGCCTGCTGCTGCACTGTTTCACTCTCTGCTGCTGTTAGTAACACTGCCTGCTGCTGCACTGTTTCACTCTCTGCTGCTGATAGTAACACTGCCTGCTGCTTTTCACTGTTTCACTCTCTGCTGCTGATAGTAACACTGCCTGCTGCTGCACTGTTTCACTCTCTGCTGCTGATAGTAACACTGCCTGCTGCTGCACTGTTTCACTCTCTGCTGCTGATAGTAACACTGCCTGCTGCTGCACTGTTTCACTCTCTGCTGCTGTTAGTAACACTGCCTGCTGCTGCACTGTTTCACTCTCTGCTGCTGTTAGTAACACTGCCTGCTGCTGCACTGTTTCACTCTCTGCTGCTGATGGTAACACTGCCTGCTGTTGCACTGTTTCACTCTCTGCTGCTGATAGTAACACCGCCTGCTGCTGCACTGTTTCACTCTCTGCTGCTGATAGTAACACTGCCTGCTGCTGCACTGTTTCACTCTCTGCTGCTGATAGTAACACTGCCTGCTGTTGCACTGTTTCACTGCTGCTGATAGTAACACTGCCTGCTGCTGCACTGCTGCTGATAGTAACACTGCCTGCTGCTGCACTGTTTCACTGCTGCTGTGCACTGCCTGCTGCTGCACTGTTTCACTCTCTGCTGCTGATAGTAACACCGCCTGCTGCTGCACTGTTTCACTCTCTGCTGCACCGCCTGCTGTTTTTCACTCTCTGCTGCTGATGGTAACACCTGCCTGCTGCTGCACTGTTTCACTCTCTGCTGCTGTTAGTAACACTGCCTGCTGCTGCACTGTTTCACTTCTGCTGCTGATAGTAACACTGCCTGCTGTTGCACTGCTGCTGATGGTAACACTGCCTGCTGCTGCACTGTTTCTGCTGCTGATAGTAACACTGCCTGCTTGCACCTGTTTCACTCTCTGCTGCTGTTAGTAACACTGCCTGCTGCTGCACTGTTTCACTCTCTGCTGCTGTTAGTAACACTGCCTGCTGCACTGCACTGTTTCACTGCCTGCTGCTGCTGTTTCTGCTGCTTATAGTAACACTGCCTGTTGTTGCACTGTTTCACTCTCTGCTGCTGATGGTAACACTGCCTGCTGCTGCACTGTTTCACTCTCTGCTGCTGATGGTAACACTGCCTGCTGCTGCACTGTTTCACTCTCTGCTGCTTATAGTAACACTGCCTGCTGCTGCACTGTTTCACTCTCTGCTGCTGATAGTAACACTGCCTGCTGCTGCACTGTTTCATTCTCTGCTGCTGATGGTAACACTGCCTGCTGCTGCACTGTTTCACTCTCTGCTGCTGATAGTAACACTGCCTGCTGCTGCACTGTTTCACTCTCTGCTGCTGATGGTAACACTGCCTGCTGCTGCACTGTTTCACTCTCTGCTGCTGATAGTAACACTGCCTGCTGCTGCACTGTTTCACTCTCTGCTGCTGATAGTAACACTGCCTGCTGCTGCCCTGTTTCATTGTCTGCTGCTGTTAGTAACACTGCCTGCTGCTGCACTGTTTCACTCTCTGCTGCTGCTAGTAACACTGCCTGCTGCTGCTCTGTTTCACTCTCTGCTGCTGTTAGTAACACTGCCTGCTGCTGCACTGTTTCACTCTCTGCTGCTGATAGTAACACCGCCTGCTGCTGCACTGTTTCACTCTCTGCTGCTGTTAGTAACACTGCCTGCTGCTGCACTGTTTCATTCTCTGCTGCTGATAGTAACACCGCCTGCTGCTGCACTGTTTCACTCTCTGCTGCTGATAGTAACACTGCCTGCTGCTGCACTGTTTCACTCTCTGCTGCTGTTAGTAACACCGCCTGCTGCTGCACTGTTTCACTCTCTGCTGCTGATAGTAACACTGCCTGCTGCTGCACTGTTTCACTCTCTGCTGCTGATAGTAACACCGCCTGCTGCTGCACTGTTTCACTCTCTGCTGCTGATAGTAACACTGCCTGCTGCTGCACTGTTTCACTCTCTGCTGCTGTTAGTAACACTGCCTGCTGCTGCACTGTTTCACTCTCTGCTGCTGATAGTAACACCGCCTGCTGCTGCACTGTTTCACTCTCTGCTGCTGATAGTAACACCGCCTGCTGCTGCACTGTTTCACTCTCTGCTGCTGATAGTAACACCGCCTGCTGCTGCACTGTTTCACTTCTCTGCTGCTGATAGTAACACCGCCTGCTGCTGCACTGTTTCACTCTCTGCTGCTGTTAGTAACACTGCCTGCTGCTGCACTGTTTCACTCTCTGCTGCTGATAGTAACACTGCCTGCTGCTGCACTGTTTCACTCTCTGCTGCTGTTAGTAACACCGCCTGCTGCTGCACTGTTTCACTCTCTGCTGCTGATAGTAACACCGCCTGCTGCTGCACTGTTTCACTCTCTGCTGCTGATAGTAACACCGCCTGCTGCTGCACTGTTTCACTCTGCTGCTGATAGTAACACCGCCTGCTGCTGCACTGTTTCACTCTCTGCTGCTGTTAGTAACACTGCCTGCTGCTGCACTGTTTCACTCTCTGCTGCTGATAGTAACACTGCCTGCTGCTGCACTGTTTCACTCTCTGCTGCTGTTAGTAACACCGCCTGCTGCTGCACTGTTTCACTCTCTGCTGCTGTTAGTAACACTGCCTGCTGCTGCACTGTTTCACTCTCTGCTGCTGATAGTAACACTGCCTGCTGCTGCACTGTTTCACTCTCTGCTGCTGATAGTAACACTGCCTGCTGCTGCACTGTTTCACTCTCTGCTGCTGATAGTGCAACAGCAGGCGGTGTTACTGTTTCACTGTTGCAGGCATCAAATTCAAAATGAGTGAATATTTCCAAAAAGCAATAACGTTCATCAGTTTGAACATTAAATATGTAGTCTTTGTAGTGCACTCAATTGAATATAGGTTGAAAAGGATTTCCAAATCGTTGTATTCTGTTTTTATTCACGGTTTACACAAAGTCCCAATTTCGTTGGAATTGGGGTTTGTATTTGTTGATACTGCAACTAACAATTTCCTTTTGAGTTAGCTGACAGGAATAATCTAAGCTCTGTCTGATGTATAACAGTATAGTGGTTGAAAGAAAAGCTGTCATTTTTCGCACTTTGCTTCTTTTGGTATGGCGCTGCCTGCAAATATTTGCACTGTCGCACAGTAAAAAAGGGTGTCAATTCCTACTTGGCACACGCAATAGGATAGTACGTGCACACAAATTTAAGCTGACAGTATGCTCTTAATCACACATGCACTGCTAGCACATTCATTGTTTGGAGAACAAAAAATGCAAATAATGTGTTTAACTGCCAGAATTTATACCGTTCAGGCGGTGGGTGATATATGTCTGTTGGATATTTGACTGAATTTTTTTCCAGTGGAAGGCCTTTGGGTAGACAGGAAAATCCCAAATTTTCAGGTTCCAAAAGTGAACGGTTTGGTTGCAAGGGCTTCCAGAAGGGTCACCCTCTGGGGGGCCAAAATTGAACTTCTAAGAAAAATAGGTTTTTGAGTTGAAATATCTCAGTGCGCCCTCAATAGCCCAGCTTCATTTTCACTGATGTCAATCTGTGTTGGGAGGAGTTTTGGAAAATCATGAAAATTTGATGGGCTGTTGAGGGCGCCACCTATAGGGGGCGCTTGAAAACACCACTTTGAGCCCAAGTAGCACTTACGTTTGAGGCATTCCTTGCCTGCGCTCTCACTAGCCCAAGCTTGTTTATGCATGATATGATTCTATAACAGTGCTTTGTGCTATTCCACTTGAAATTGTTGTGGGATGGGGAGGATGCGGAATTATAGGTAGCGCTCAATTCACTGAAAATGCAAAAATGGGGGTATTCTGCGGCTGTAGATCTCCATGCGCCGCCATCAGATTTGAATGAAAACTGTTTTATTTGATAGCCCTACATGTCCACTATATGTACTAAAAAGATTGAAGTGGGGTTCAACTGTATTAACCCCTTTTTGACCACCCCAGTAGACACACTTCTCATATTCTGGACTTGGGTCTGAGGTTGCCATTCTTGGAACTGCAAAGTAAAGAAACCATTTTCATCAGCTCCCCCATCCTGAGGATGAAATGAGAGGTTTTACAATTAGGAGGGGCAAGGGCATTTTTTGAACAAAACTCTCCAGGGCACTTTTGTACAGCTATTGACTTTGTTACGTCTGTGGATTGAATAAAGGGATGAAGGCAACAAGGCATGATGGAAAGGTAACCAACTGAAGGTGCACACATCTGGCCCTTGGCCAAAGGTTATTTCATTAGCTGGAGGGCCTGAAATAAAAATCTATTCATCCAATTGAGCAGCAGTGAGACTGGGACAGGAAAAGCAATACATGTAACTGCACACATGTGGGTGGGCCCAGGACGGGGATCAGATAGAACCCTCTGCTGAGCAGAAGGTGGAAAAGATCATCAAAAAGGAGTCACCACATTTTCTCATTCACATCTGTATGCATCAAGCTGCTGCACTGTGTACTTTCAGTTTCACCTGACAATGTGCACAATTTTTACTTTCTAACTCTTGGCTCGTTTCATGTTTTCCGTCGTTATCTCCAAAAAATAACAGACTAGGGGGGAAAACCAAGTGTCTGACATCATACTTTCACCTGAGTTTTCTCTAACAAAGTAGGGATGATGGAGATAATGAGTGATTTATTTTCCTGAAATTAGCATGACAAAAGAAGTGAACAATTTTTTTTTTTTTTAAATTTATTCATGAACGGTGAAGCGTGCAATCTGTCCGGCCCCGCCTCCAATCTTCTAAACATTCCAAAGGAAGTCAGCAGAAGGCTGGACCCTATCCATTGGTTCAGAAGAGAGCTTTAAATTGCTGATTGCTCCACTAAAAATCATCCATTGGCATTGAATTCAAACTGACACCTATGCTGACTTATGTACCGTAACAGCACTACATAGACAAGTGTATGGAATGGTCACGTCACACCTTTCAGAATGATGGTCAAAAAGGGTTAAAACAGTTGAACCCCACATCAATCTTTTTGGTACACATAGTGGACATGTAGGGCTATCAAATAAACAGATTTCATTCAAATCTGATGGCGGCGCATGGAGTCTACAGCCGCGGAATACCCCTATTTTTGCATTTTCACTGACTTGAGCGCCACCTATAGTTCCGCGCCCTCACCATCCCACTACAATTTCAAGTGGAATAGTACAAAGCACTGTTATAGAATCATATCATGCATAAACAAGCTTTGGCTAATGAGGGCGCAAGCAAGGAATGCCTCAAACGTGACTGTTACTTTGGTCCAAGATGGCGTTTTCAAGCGCCCCCTATAGGTGGCGCCCTCAACAGCCCACCAAAATTTCGTAATTTTCCAAAACTCCTCCTAATATAGCCTAATATATATATATATTAGGCTATAACAGTAAAAATGAAGCTGGGCTATTGAGGGCGCCCTGAGATATTTCAACTCAAAAACCTATCTTTCTTAAAAGTTCAATTTTGGCCCTCTGGAAGGTGACCCTTCTGGGGACCATAAAAACCAAACCGTCGACTTCTGGAACCTGAAAACCTGGAATTTTCCTATTTACTAATAGATCTTAACCTGACATGCCAGACGGACAGTTCCATATATCCGCCACGGAAATATTTCACTAGTCCATCTGGGAAAGAGCCGTTCAAAAAAGTTTTCAGAGGAGGAACCTTCAAAAAAAAATCTGCGGCTGCTGATTGGACGATGGTTCTTCTCGTCACACTCATCACCGACCAATCCACATGGGGTTTGGAGTCCTTCCCATCTTTTTCACGACCAGAGGAGCCAGCTGGTAGATCAAACTCTTACCGAAACCGGTCGGGAGAAGAGCAAAAACATCGTTTCCCATCAGAAAAGCTTTTAGTGACGTTCTTTGCTCCTCTTTTAATGAAGAAATTGAGTATTTCTGATAAAACTGCTGATATTGACCCATCCACAGGAACCGCTTCGCACGCCGCCATTGTATTCAAACATAAAGTCGCTTCCTGGTGATGTCACATCTGCTGCTCCCGCCTCTCTTTCCCCTGATTGGGCCGTAAAAAATTTAGCCGTGAAATTGTTGGACTATGGTAGTTGGCAAGACGGACCTGTAGGATTTCAGACAATAAATCAGGCAGGGCCGTCTGCTCTGCAAGGCTAAATGGATCTTACACCAAAAGAAATTTCAGGCCATTTACTATCACACATTTATACCATGGTCTGGGTGAATACTTTTTTTCTGATTGGCTGGCAGGTATGCATTAAAACCGTGGAACCGCACAGGTAGTTCGGCTACGGTAGTTACACCATTCGAAATTCATTCACTAGCCAACTTGTAACCCTAGCAACGTTAGACCTGGTATTCGGCTGGGTACAACAGAAACCTAGCTGCTCATTTATCTCCAGTAAATTTGGCGGCGTCATATAAGTTGCGTCCTGCGGGGCGGTTATCTACAGGTACTCAAGCGATATTGACCGGAAATATTATAGCAGCGAAGTTATCAGGCTTTATTCATTAAACGATTGTAATTGTGTACGGTTACAAAGGAAGCTAATGTGTCCACTTCATGTATCAGCAGCTGCTGACAGTTCGCTAGCTACGTGCTATGCCAGCAGACTGATTTCAGCTCGCTGACTCGTACTCAAGCGATGATGACCATAAATACTATAGCAGCGAAGTAATCAGGGTTTATTCATTAAACGATTGTAATTGTGTTCGGTTACAAAGAAAGCTAACGTGTCCACTTCATGTATCAGCAACTGCTGACAGTTCGCTAGCTATGTGCTATGCCAGCAGACTGATTTCAGCTCGCTGACTGCGGAAACCGTCATAAGTTCATTGTAATTGTGGGTAGCAAGTTAGCTACAGTCTGCATAATCGCGCATAATGTTGCGTTATGCATAATCTCCATTTCAACTGGAATCCGTTATCAAATCATCAGCTGGTAAACGGATGTAAGCGTGTGCAAAAAATTCTTTCTCCATGAACGTAAGATGAACTAAGATAGCTGGTTCAATTTAGCTTGGCCTATAGTATTGGGTATGAGACGGCGCGGTGCCTGTTTAATGATTACCAGCTCGTTTTTTTTTTTTTTTTTTTTTTTTTTTAAGTGCAAAACTTTCACCAAAAATTTCTGAATGCTGCGATTTGATATTGCTGGCAAGTGACCATGGTATAAGCGGGATAATCAACTCGAAGGTGAGCGTTCCACGGTTTTAAGGCACTTCGCGGAGGCAACCACCGTCCGCTTCGCGTCGGGTGGTTATTTGCCTCCGCGCCGTGCATTAAAACCGTGGAATGCACACCTTCTCGTGAATTATCCCTTATATATCGACCCCTAATAGAAATCCGCCAGACCGTTATAAATTCTGGCAGTTAAATACTCGAGAGCTGCCGTGTAGTAAGAAATTGCATCATTATGAGCTCACGGATGACGTGTGTTTTTAGAAAGAGGTATACCTGTGATCTGCATGCTTGCAATGCGCCTCATTGTTTGTCTTTTTGTTTCTCTTTTGCGTGTCTCGTTTCTGCGGTGATGCAGGGGAGACGTGGAACCCGATGAAGTTGCATTACCAGCTGCGGAACGTGCGCGAGCGCCTGGCGAAGAACCTGGTAGAGAAGGGAATCCTGACCACGGAGAAGCAGAACTTCCTGCTGTTCGACATGACCACGCACCCCATCACCAACAACCAGGAGAAGCAGCGGCTGGTGCGGCGGGTCCACGAGACGCTGCTTGAGCGCTGGGTGAACGACACGGCGAGGATGGACCGCCGCGCGCTGGCGCTCCTGGTGCTGGCGCATGCCTCCGACGTCCTGGAGGGGGTGCTGTCGTCGCTGGAGGACGAGCGCTACGAGCTGGCGTTCACGCGGTCTCGCGCGCTGCTTGAGAGCGACCCGGAAGCGGAGAGCAAGAAGTCGCTGGGCTGCGAGATGGTCTGGGCCGTCCTGGCGGCGTACAACAAGTCCTGAATTCCCCGTTCCCCATTCCCACAATCCTCCTCTCTGACTCTCTCGCTTAGCCCTTCCTGTTCCTTCTCCTTCAGCTGAAGTTTGCGGCCTTCTGAGACCTCGACATCTCATTTATTCTCAGGTCTTTTCCCCCCCTCAAGGAAGAGAGGGCTCTCTGGAACTTTGGGGTCCTCGCAGCAGACTTGGCTGTCCTCTAAAATGCCTGATACTGTCTTTTGTTTTTTTTTTTTTTTTTTTTTTTTAATTGGAGGCAGCATATTACCAGCTTTCATCGTAGTTTTGAATTCCCGATAGGCTGCTGTTCTGCAATTCATGACGTACCCTCCCCACACTGAGTGGGACATGCTGGTATCATATTCCTAACGGGAGGGGAGGGCGGTTGCTAATGCAGTTGGAGGTGGGGGTGATTTTCGGGGTGCACATCTTGGGAGGGGGGCTCCTGCAGTGACAGTCCCATTTCCAGAAATGTTGGGACACAGCGTAAAATGTAAATAAAAGCCCAATCCAATGATTTGCATATCATTTAAATACTGTATTTAATTGAAAATGGTACCAAGACAATACAACAGAGGTTGAAAGTAACTGAGAAATTCTATTGTTTTTTAATTTAAATTTGATTCCAGCAACATGTTTCAAAACAGCTAGAATAGGGGCTTGTTTACCACTGTTGCTTTACCTCTTTCTGTAACAACACACTTTAAGCATTTGGGAGCTGAGTTCACCAACTCCTTTAATTTTTACGGCAAAATGTTTTCCAGTTTTTGCTAGATGTAAGATTTCGGCTGCTCAACCCTTCGTGGCCTCCGTTGTCATATATTTTGTGTCATAATGGACCAAATGCTTTCTGTGGGTGACAGGTTTGGACTGCATGCAGGCCAGTTTCGCACCCAGGCTCTTTTACTACAAAGCTATGCTGTTGTAATGCATCCAGAATGTGCTGTTTGGCATTGTCTTGCTGAAATAAGCAAGGTGTCATCTGAAAAAGATGACTGGATGGCAGAATATGTCATTCCAAAACCTGCATACGGGGTCAGTTATAAAACCTGTCAACCTCCTGGCTTAGGCGTGGATGACCAAATTTATCAATTTTGATAGTTTTGTCCCAAAAAATAACAACTTGGGCTATGTGAACAAAAGATGAATAAATTTGTATATCTTGTAGACTGTTTAATTATAGCAGTAAATCACTACGAAGGTCGGTGGGAATTGATCATTTTTTCTGAGTCTGTCTATAGCACATACCTAATTTGCATAATCAACAACCTCATTGATTATTTTTGGTTGTATTGCAAAGGCATTCCAACTTGTATCAATGATGCATACCACACCTAATTTTAAAACTCATACTAGTTTTTATGGTACTTAATTTCTCTGAAGTCCGCCTAGAACGCTTGCAGAGGTTTTGGATCTGACCCATATATTGTTCAGCATGAATGGATTCCTCACAGATGTGCAACTTACCCATGCATCGTGCACTAATGCACCCCCATTCCATCATGGATGCTAGCTTTTGAACTATGCACTGATAACAAGCGGGATAGTCCCTCTCCGCTTTAGCCCAGTGGACACAGCATCAATTATTTCCAAAAATAAATTTAGATTTTGATCGCTCAGATTGCGGTGCAGTTTTCCACTTTGCCCCTGTCCATCTTAAATGAGCTCAGGTCCAGAGAAGGTGACAGCATTTGTGTATGTTGTTTATATGTGATTTATTCTTTACTTTTTTTTTATTTATTTATTTATTTATTTTTTGCACTGTGGATGCAGGGATGAACTGTGTTCACTGAAAATGGTTTACAGAAGTGTTCCTGAGACCATGCAGTGATTTCCACTTCAGAGTCCTGTCCGTTTTTCATGCAGTACCAGCTGAGTGCCTGAAGATCAGGGCCATTCTATATTGGTTTCCGGCCTGGTCCCTTTGAACAGAGATTCTTCTGGATTCTCTTGATGTTTTAATGATCTTATGTACTGTGGAAGCAATTTGCAATTTTGCATTGAGAAACGTTATTTTTGAATTCATGAACTATTTGCTAACTCGGTCTTTCACAGATTGGTGAAGCCCTTGCTATCTTTACTTCTGTAAAACTTTATACCCAAACTGACTTGTTGGGGAATTAACCAAATTTGCTGTTAGATGTTCCACCAGGTGTATTTTTTAAGCATCGTAGTATTTCCAGGCTTTTGTTGCCCCATCCCAACTTTTTTGAAATGCGTTGCTGGCATCAAATTCAAAATGAGGGTATATTTTCCAAAAAAAAAAAAAAATTTTTCCCTATTTCAACATTTGCTATGTTGTTTTTGAACCGTTTTCAATGAAATGTAGGGTTGAAGTGATTTGCAAATCATTGTATTTTCTTTTTATTCACGTATTACGCGGCGGCCCAACTTTTTTGGAAATTGGGTCATATGCAGGGCTCACAGAAGATTCTAGTAAAAGAAACGAGGGCAAAATTTGTGCAAACGACCCAAGAGTCCTACTTGTGGGCTGGGGTGGGGCTATATTATTGGAGTGGGGAGGGGAGAGGGGAGAGGATGGGTTGATTTTTGTAGCCTTTAGATGCCTGCAAATCCCCCCCAGACAGCATTCTGGATGAAGGAGAACGATCTGAAACCAGCCCTCCAAAAGTTTTGGGTCCTCACTTAAAGAGCGACCCTCAAAGATGCCTGATTTTTTTTTTTTTTTTGTTTAAATCCATATTTGTCCACTTCTTTATTTGGGACTGCATCTGAAATGGGTAGAACAGTAATAGAGGACCTTCCTCCTCCGCGTGTAGCCTTCATCATTGCCTGATGTTGTTTATTTGCTACTGTCTAAAAGACAGCACACTCTTCTTGTATAAACTCTTTGAGCACAAGTATCAGATTATTTTTGCAAATTTTGTACATTTTGTCCTGGGGTTTAAGAGCATGATGGACTGTGGACAAGGGATGAATGAAGTTTGCATCCTTACCTGTACTTGTCATAGCAGAAGACTAAGCCGTAAACTGGAGTTGGTTATTCTCTGCTATGACGAGATGTGGAATTGTGGGTAACATTTTAACACCCAATCGAAATCTAGTACTGTAAATTTACATTATATAATGCATATATAATATATCTCCATCTATATCTCTGATTCTTTTTAAGGTGTGTACAGCTTTACCGCCATTGGCGTGTACTGTCGAATGTGAATGTATTTAAATGAAGGGACTTGCGGAAACAGGCATCTGTGGTTATAAGCCTTTTTAGAAAGCGGATTTATATTGATTGTGTCAATGGAATGTGTATATTCAAAGGGTGTCATCAAATGTATTTTCCAAGATATGCTATTACTGATACTATTAATGCTAATGGGTGAATTCTTGCACAAAAGTTCTGCTGTCCTTGAAGCCAACTGGGTTTCTGAACAGGTGGTATGTAGCCATCTTTGGTGAATCCTGCCTGTTTTTGAATGAGTGAGCAACCTCTCTTTTTTACATGATCAATGAGGTTTGTTTAGTTAAAATTTACATAGCTTATACCATCGATACAGCTTCACCCTTAGGGTGCTGAAATAAATTTTCAAACCTTTCAAAATTTAAATATCTTGAGTTTTTGAAACCTATCATGTGGCAACTTGTTGAAAAGAGCTCCTGCATTCAACAAGTCGCCAGTTAATAGGTTTTCAAAAGCTTCGGTTTTATTTCATTATATCAGCCAGCAGCAAATGCGGCATTTAGCGCTTGAAGGGTTATGGTCTAAAATGATAACTTATTAATTTCTTTATTAGATGAGATGATAACCAAGTACTATTGAGCTGCTTGCTTTTTGAATCCAATCTAATACATTCTGGAGCCTATAAAATCCGCCAAGCCAAAAAATACGCAAAATTGAGTTTCATTCACTTAAAAAAATTCAAATGTCAGAAAACTGGCAAAAAATAAAAAATGGATTAAATGAATAGGTGTGGGTGGGATAGTTTCGTAAACCTTGAAGCCATAAGGGTGAACTTGCACACAGACCTTTTCAGAAAGAAGAGTTAATATTGTCCCACCCAGTTTTAATGACTACAAACTGTTGATCGGAGTTGTTGAAACGTTTCTCGGCCAGTTTGTGTTTCATGTGAGACCAAGTTTGCTCTATAGGGTTTTCATCGGGACTCTGACTATGCCAAATCTGAATAAAACTGATGCAACTGCTCTCACGCCACACGCTAGTGGTTTCAGCAGTGGTGATAGGTCTCTTGTCTAACAGGAACATGGTATGTGATGTGTAATGTGTCCTAAAATTACGAAATCTGCGTAAAACTGTGTAGATCTATGTAAAAAAAAAAAAAAAAAAACGCCCTCTGGCCCATTTTTTTGGCTCAGAGTATATGCAAATATTCTTAGAAAACAGGACAAAGTGCCCAGGAACCTGCAACAAAAGTTTTGAGGATTCTCAAGCATGTGGAAGTGCCCAGCAGGCTCCTCTGAGATCTTCATCTCGTGGCTCCTCATGAACTTCTTTACACGAGTGAGTCTGCTTGTAGACTGTCATTCAGTCTCTACACTCAGACCAAAACTTCTTCACTGTCCCCAAAGGGAGTCAAATGCGAATGTTCTGGCAGAGTATAGAGCCATTTATCACTAGTGCTCTTGATACTGATCATAAAATTAGTCTCCGTACAGTTTCTAGTCTGTTCAATGTGTTTGTGCTTGTAATTCTCACATGGATACCTGTATATTTTCTTTTTACATTTATAACTACATCTTCCTCCATTGTTAAATTTGAGCTTGTTGTGAGGGGCCTTGTTTTGTTTTTTTTTTTCAATAAGGGGTGCATGCATGTTTTTGTCCTTGGTCGTGGGTCAGATCTCGCCCTTTTTGTGTGGAGTTCGTGTGCTCTGTGGGTTCTTTGATATCCCACAGTCCAGAGATATTCAAGTCTACGCTACTTGGAGGCTCTAAAGTCCCCATAGGTGTGAGTGAATGGTGTGTGTGAATGGCTAACTGTCCTAACCTCTCAACTACAGTATAATGGGACAGGCCCCAGCCCCACTGCTCAGGGATTAGTGAGTTAGTGGGTGGACTGATGTTTTTCTCGCTTTTGGATAGAAGGTTTTTTTGAATGTGCTTTGTGCGGCAAAACAGTGCCCCTAGTGGGGAGTAAACGGTACTACCCCTGGACAGCATAGTCTGTATCATTCTGTCTGAGCTAACTGGGATCAGAGATGGGAATGAGGCTAGTTGCTAGGGGGGATGGATCAGCCAATCCAGGGCATGCAACTGGAAGGCTTTGGCAGGGGCTTTAACAGTGCTTATACTGGCTATGTGTTTGTGTGTCTGTTCTAAGAGGGGGAGAAGATCACCCCTGGAAAGTTATAGTTATCACACACACACACACACAGAGCCCTAAATTTCTTTTTCTTGCCCTCTCTCTTTCCCTCCAACTGCCTGTGGTTGGACATCCTTGTCATTCAACACCCTAGGCTACAAGCCACAGGTTAACATCAGAGTCATTTCAAACCTCTCTGACACATTGCTGCACACCTACCAACTGTGACCTCACAAAGCCAAGCCTTCTGATTCGCTCCAACAGATCCAGGTAATTCCCACCCAACTGGTTCCCAACATGGAGGTAATATAATAGAACTGGAGAGAGCGAGGAAGTCCCACCCCTATTACTTTCAATGGGAGATGCTAGGCTAGCTACTTCAGCCCAGGAAGTATGGAATTGACCGAAGCCATCTATAAAAATGGCGTTCCATGGATGCTTATTTCCGGCACCATTTCATAAGATGGCCATTTGTGCTATGTAATCAGATTGGCAGAGAAAATGTGTTGTCTGTGCGGATTGGCGAATGTGTTCGAGGGGAAATGACGGGCAACACTGTTGATCCGGGACGCGCACGCACTACACACTCATTGGCTGAACTGCTGCAGTCAGAACAACAGCTGGACAACCAAACTCGTGCACGAGCTGTCATCAAGCTCTAAGTAGCAGTTCTTATTTTGCAGGCCCTCTTGAAAACATCGAACAGTTGCATCAGACAAAGAGCAAAATAATGACGGATTACCGAATACATTTTCTTTTGTTTTCGCTTTATTTGGCAAGAAAAAAATGTGCGCTTTTCAATTGGTGTCTATGGAGCTCGCGTGTCTTTGACCACAAAATTGCATCCTTGGGAAATGTGGAAGCAGGAAACTAACATGCTAACTGGCTGAAGCAAAGGTACTTCCTTGTTCTCTCTGGTTCTATTGTATATCTATGGTTCCCAACTCTGGTGTGTGGGGATTGTGTGAGCACACAAAATGGCCACCAGGCTTCATTCAGGTGTGAGCTGACCAGACTTTTATATTGCCTGATGAAAAGGGCCTTATTTACACAATCCTTTAGAAATCAGTGATTTTCCCCACTGTACTGTATGCTGTACTCTTGTAACTGTACTTCAAGACCTTTTGTGGGTTTTTGCACAAAACTTGCTTTGAGAAAAAAAAGATGCTTTTCACCCATCTGTGTTTTTGTCTTTTTTTTTCCAATATCAATTCCTCCTGAAATTGTGGAATCTTATTCTCTGCACCCCTTAAACCTTTAAGGTTTAATAACACAAATGTATGAATTGAATTAAATGATACTGTGTACGATTGAGTGTAAATGAGCAGGCTAACATTGTTGCAACAACTACTAGAGGCCATTTATGCATATTAGTGTAGTATAATAATGGCCCGAGAAAGTGGTAGAAAAACCTTACTGCAGAGAACCTACTCTTCAAAGTGTTTCTGACTTTTAAGGCCGTCATCAGTTAAAAAGCCCTGATTTCAAAGACAAGAAAGCAGCACTTTTTTTTCAACAGTAAGGAGTTAAATATCTGGCAGAAGGTATCGTTAATCTCTTAATCTTTCAGGGCAAGCGAACAGGAAAAGCTAGTTTTGAGTAAGCGACATGCCGGCATTTAAGATTCTCTTAGGAGGTGTGGCCCCTGCATACTTCAGTGTTTATTTTCCGCAAACAAAGGAGTAATACGTACGTCACGTTCCAGAATTGATGTTATATGCAGTAAAGACCATACCAGCAGTCAGTGAGGTTGCTCGTTCGGTTAAGCTAGTGAGCAACCAGTTCCACTGTCTTACCTGTTATAAGGCCAGTATAGAAAAAAAAAAAAAAAGAAGAAGCATTCCTAAATGCTCATTTTCTGTTAAATTGTAACATACTCATATTTCACTCCACCTTGAAGCAATATGTGGTTCGGGATAATCTGTACACTAATCAGTGCAGTTCTTAACACACCCAGCTTAATATCCCATAACCAGGAATCCTATCCCACCCCTGAGTGAAAAATGGTGAAGAGCGATTCAATAAATGCATTGACTTGAACTTTGGCACCATTTTAGAGTTGAGAAAGTAAATACACTGCGAAAGACATTTTAGTCCCCAGGACTTCCCTTACAAAAAAGAAGTAAATGTGAGTATACTACTTGTATACTTCTTTTAAACTAAAAAATGGGAAAGTGTACTTTGAGTTTACTTTTTATGAACTAATAAAAGATATACTTGATATTCAAACACAATATTGTATTGGATGCCAAAGTATAAGAACACAGCTATGGCAACTCCTTTCGAAATCCCATTTCAAAACAAAAAACTGCCTCTGTCTCATATGGATATGTCATATGGAACCAGAAATATGCATAAAATGTGAATTAGCAATGCCTTCAGCCTGACCAGTCGGCTGGAGAACTTCAGCAAAGGCTGATGAAATATTCCAAATGAATACACTGATGAGCCATTTTTTGGTTAATGGAGTTCTGTATCATAGTCAAAAATATGACCGACTAAAGAAAAGATGCAACAGTGCTGTGTACTTGAAAGATGGTACATTCTGTTTAATAAATGATTTAATCATTTTTAAACAAGAGTGTGGACATCAAAGCCCTGCATATTGTACCTGTGCCAAACATTGCTGCGTTTTAGTTGAGATACTTGTTAAATCTAGCCGGCCATTATGTGCAGATTCACAGATACATGTACGCAGTACTTTCATTCATGAGATTAAGAAGACTACTTGATCTGCACCAGTTGTGTGGCTGTTGCTAAGTAGGTGTGGACTCGGTTAGTGCTCGGATGGGAGACCTGCGAAAACTTAGTTTTCGGAAGAGGTGTTGGTTGGCTAGTGGGTTGCGATGTTCCCTTTGGTGATATGATACGCAATACCCCAATGCAATGATGGGGACACTGTCGTTCGGATGTGGTCATTTAAGAACCTATGACACTTTAAGTTTACTAGCTGTATTATTCACAGTATACTTTCATAAACTGAAAAGTTTACTAGAAGTATGCAACAAAGAAACTAGCAGTATATCTGCAGGTTTACTTGCAATATACTTAAATGTATACTTTCATAAACTGAAAAGTATGCTAAAAATATACAACTAGTTAACTCACAGTATACTTTGAAGTTCACTTGTAGCGTTCTTGCAGTACGAAATAAAACTTAGATGTAAACTAGATGTGCACTTTAAGTTTACTTTGCTTAAACTTGAAGAATACTTAAAAGTATACTTTTATAAACTTAAAGTGGGCAAATTTAGTCCCAATAAGTATTTAATTAGTACACTTACAAGTATAGCCTACTACTGGTATATGGACACTAGTACATTTGCTACATAAAGTATACTTGGAAAATGTACTTGAAGTTTACTTAAGTTTACTTGAAAAAATGAACTTGAAGTAGGCCTATACTTCTTTTTTTTTTTTTTGTAGGGGTTCTTATCCCATCCTCCGATATCCGATATCCCCTGTTCAAATTTGTTGTTGTTGTTGTTTTTTTTTTTTTTTAATATTCACAGCCAAAAGTTAGTCATAAAATTTTGCGCAACAGATACACAGCAATATTAGAAATGAGCCCGCCACTTTAATGCAAAAACAACACCACCGTGACGGTTCACTCTTAAAGGCGACAAACGTGCAAGGATAAATTGTCCGCGCGGTAATTTTTTATGCGCATCATTCGACTGGTGATTATTACTTTAAGCTGATTTTAGCGTGCATTAGTTTATTCAGAATTTTTTTACGCTTTTATTTACTTGTTGATGTCCGTGCAGTTTCACCGTCTTTCGGAATCCAAAGCTTGGTCACCGTCAAATGAAAAAGCTGTTGCAGTACTACTTAATTGACTATAGGTGACGACAAAGACCCAGGCATAGATGATTTTTATGGGTTCGAGTCTTCGCCTTTAACTAGTGGTCCCCAAAGTCGGTCCTGGGGACCCACGGTGTATGCTGGTTATTGCATCAACCAGAATTTTAACGAGCTGATAATTATTTTTATTAGTTGCTTTTCAGATGAGAGGGACATTTTACCCCCTTAAATCACATTATGACAATATGACTATGCATTCCATGATGTTTCGAAGCCTAACATTCATAATGTTTATCTTGATGTATTCCAAGTAAGCATGCCAAGCGATCAAATGCAAGATTGCGATCAATCAAGAAGCTGCTGATCGGGGTTCTGCCTGCAGGAGCTGAAGTTCTTTCCAGAAACCAAACAAGTAACATTTAACAGGTTTGACTCATTATAATATTCTTTGTCTTTAAATTCCTAATTACCTAATGATAGTACGTTTTAGTGACCATGCATCCTTAATTTTATCAGTTAGAAACTAATTCATAGTCTCATGTCATCAATTGCAAATGTCCACTTTTTTATGTGAGAAAAATAATTTCCAATATAGCACACTATGAAACTTTTTTTCCATCATGGCCATTTTTGGCACGTGGTCTAAAAGAATAAATAATTAGTGTGAACAAGAATAGTGCAATTAAAAACAATTAACAACTCAGTATTCTGAGATCTGAGCTGTGGTTGGAGCAAAAACCAGCACACACAGAAGGTCCCCAAGAACCGAGTTTGGGAACCACTGCCTTAAACCCATCAAACACCCCTGGAACCAGCGAGAACGCAGATATAGAACCAGGCTGAAGTAACACATGCTTTCTGTTGGAAAGAATGGGAGCAGATCCCCAATTTTACAACATTTAGTAGAAAGGTGTCCCAGAGAAGCAGATGTTAGTGGCACATGGCAGACTGACTCCATGTTAACCTCATAAAACCTATGGACCCACATAAGGGTTCTTCAAATGTAGCTGCTGCATGCAAACCTGGGTAACTGGGGGGAGCTGTGTCAGGATTACGGCAACTGCTCACAGTGTACATCCCAACAAGGTTTTTCTGCTTGACTGAAAGTCATAATCTGATTCCATCTTTGCCAAACTGTTTTCGTTTTGCATCGTATTTAAATATATTTTAGGTACTCCGGCATTATGCTTTTTATATTAAGGCGCTTTCTATGGTAATTCGAGGATTCAAAGCGCTATTTTAAGCTTTAGCCAAAGGATACAAAGAATGTAAGCTGGTTGTCATCGCCAATAGTCGAAGAAGAAAAATACCTTCTAGATTCTGACTTGCAGCTGAACGGATTTACTTCTTTCAAAGTTGTGAGCATGTGCAGTAATCATGACACAGCTCCTTTAAGGCCTGCTCTAAATTCTAGTGGAGATCCCAAGGTTTCCAAAAATCCCAAATATGTCCAGCCAAATTATGGTAAAATTAGTATAAAATGATAGACGATATATTTTCTATTTGATGTAATGCTGCGGTCATAAAAACGTTGAGTCCGGGGTTTGAATATTGCGTTCAATGTGAATGCAGTGTAGCTTCAATGAAGTGCTGCAATCAGCAGGTACAGAATATGTATGTTACACTGTCCTATAGTACGGAAAAAAAAAAAAAAACGCCTTTCTTAACTTTGAAACCACTGATGGGGAAATTCAAGCAATGATCAGTTTAAGGGGTTGATACTTTTTTGAATGCAGTAATGAGGATGTATTTTGATACCATAAAATATCTGCGTAACAGGAGTGTGAGCGAGTGCTACAAAAGAAAGCTAGATGGGAATGCTAGCTTTTGGAAACAGTAGAGCTAGCCAATGCTACTCGGTTGATCTAGCCAGTGCTGCCAAGGAAAGCTAGCCTGCACTATTGGGAAGAACTACCCTTTGGTAGCAGGAGAGCTAGCCTGCACATTTTGAGATGAACAAGTCTGTGATAGCAACAGAGTTAGCCTATGCTACTGGGGAGAACTAGCCAGAGGTAAAAGCAGAGCTAGCTTTTGCTACTGGGATCCACTGGCCTGTGGTAGCAGGAAAACTAGCTGATGTTAATTGTCTGGACAAGCCTGAGGTTGCAGGAGAGCTAGCCTGTGCCACGAGAAAGAACCTGTCCAATGAGCAAACATTGAGATGTCATAAGCCATTCGCTAGCATACTACTATACACTTTACTTTCCAATTTTCCGGTACAATGGTTTGCTGGAGCAGTGGTTCTCAGCCTTACCCAGCAAAGATAGGTGTAGGTGCAGGGGTTTTTCCAGTCACGCAGCTATACACCTGATTCACCTAACCAACCCCCCCAATCTTCACGAAAGATCTGATCAGTTGAACCAGGTGTGTAACTGATTCATTGGAATGAGAGCCTGCACCCACACTGGCCCTGTCTGGATGAGGTTGACACACCTTTAAGAGGACACTTGAGTCAGGACAAAGATTGGCTGCCAGAAAAATGCAAATCAAACAGGGCACTAACGCTGCCCACTGACGGTCAACTACCCCAGTGAGCTGACTCGCTAAACTTTGAAAAACCCAGTCGGCGTCTCCCAGGCGCCCCTGCTGGTTGGCTGAACCGCGAAAACAGCCGAGTTTAGCGACGCGAGAAAAATGAAACATTCATCGAAGTGCGAACAAAACTGCACACTCACCATGTTCTGATGGAGGCTGTACATTCATTCCTCTTTCAAGTTTCCACTTTATTTTCATTTTTATATATTTATATTTTTTTGAGAAGCAGCGTTGCCTTATATCGATTCGAATGCCTATCTCAGTTCTGGGCCGAGGTGTGTGTGTGTGTGCGTGTTTGATTCCTTATTTATATCTCATACCGATGCCTTTTGAATGCATATTTAACAGACGCTGCCCGGCAGCGTGTGGGGATAGCGGTCAACAAGCCTGACTTGCGACCAGGGGGCTGTTATTTCTCGACCCAATCTTGGGGGGAGTGGGGAGTGGGGTCCTCGAAATTATGTCACAGAAGGACAAAAATGGCTCCCACATTAAAAAAAGGTTTTGTGACATTTCAGATTTGTTCCACTCTTCACCCCACATGTTGAGAGGGAATATGTAGTATAAATAAGCCCAAGTAAGAAAAAATAGAAAAAAGATGAAGAAATAAATAATGAAAAGAAAAGACTGAGAGAATAAGATGCCCACAGCAGACTTCGCCGTCATGCTTTATTCATCCAGCTTTGGCGGTCGGGCTAAAATGCGAACTCCCATACATGGGGGGGAGGGGGACATCCAGTCACTACACACGGGCAGAGCACGTACCCCTCCTCTCAAATCCAAACCCAAGTTAACTCGCAGTCAAGGCCTTCGCCGAAAGTATCGATCCTTATGTAAGAACTGACCGCCGAAAACAAGAAAAAAAGAACACAGCCTACTTCAATTCGAGTGTAGAAGGTCAGGCCAAAATCGCCAAGAGGGTTGGATTGACCCCCCCCCGATGCCGTCTCCCCCTTTGCCTGGGTCAGCTCCAGTTATCGGAAAACAAGGAAGGAACGCTGCCGGCCTGTTCGAGCGACCATCTGAGCATGTGCAGAGTCGGGTGTTGCTATGACGACGTTGGCAGGACAACAGAGCTCTATATCTTGGCATGGATGTATGGCTGTTTTTTTTTTTTTTTAACCTTATTAGTAATTCTGTTGATCCTTGCACTATACCTTTTGCATTGAAAGTCAAAATATAAAATGAATAAGTAAGGACAGAATACATACATAAGAAAACAAGGGGCAGTGTATCAATTCGCAGATGGAACACTGGCTGTACAGGCAGCCCTTCTCTAACCAGGTCTTTGGTCAGATCTGAGGTTGGCACAAATACGTTCGTAACCAAAATGGTGGCCACTATCATCCATTCAATCCTCACCCACCCACATCATCGCAGCGAGAGCTGGGCCGCTTGGGGGCAGGGTGTTCAAGTGTTGCTGCAAACATTCAGTTTGCACCTTCCCTATCCGCAATTGGTTGTCGCTTTAGTGTGTCACTGCTAATTTGCATAAAGTTGAGCTGAACTCAACTTCTAATTCATGCACTGGTCACTCGCATTGTCTCGCTTGCTTCTCGTTGACGACAACCACAGATAGCAAATACAATCCAGTCACTCTGGACGCTCGAGTTGATTTCACCGGGAATGCAAGGTAAGAGGTTGACCAGGTGGCTTTCTTTTGGTTTTGAGTCATTTCTTGAAGTGAGCCACAGATCAGTTTGCCCTTTGGGATGTCGATGGAAAGCCCTGTGTTAATAAAGGCTGTTGGAGGAACGGTCACCTCACCAAGAGGGGGCTTTGCCGATACAGAGTTCTCCAGAACACACACACAAACACACACACATTCACAGTCCAACTGTAGGGCCACTATCGCTGGCAGGCAATGCTTCTTGAAATCAATCCCATACAGCTCCACCCACTGGTCAGGCACCCAATCACAGCCATTGCAGAGATGCAGAGCATCACTAGCAGTGGTGGCTTGTAGGGGCAGAGTCCTCTTGCAGATGGGTCCCCCCCGCCACTGATCAACTTCCACAGTCTCCCACAGTGCCATCTGGAAGTATCAGGACAGTGCAACTAATTTTTTTTTTTTTTTTTTTGGCTGGGTACCCCTCCAGGACATAAGATTTGAAAAAAATGCAATTTAAGGGTGAGAATGCAAGAAATTTGATGGCGTTTCTATTCATATTGCAAGAGCAAAGTAGAAATTGCAGTCATGTCACAGTCCCTCCAGGATTTTGCAGGAAGTGAGTCTGCGTCTTCACGACGACACACACGGGCGATCGCTAAGGTGATTGGTCAAATTTAATGAGAAGTTGTGGAGATGGGACAAATTGCAAGGCTGCGCAAAATTAGTATGGATTGGTTGAATTTGCGTTAATAGTTATGATCGCAAAATGGCAACTTCCTGGAGGGACAGATTTTAAAACAGAGTCACTGTCGAAATACTTATGGACTACAATGTTGCTAGCACCCCCGAACATCTCAGCTGTCACCATCTTCATTTCAGAATTTCATCAGAAAATGACCCTCGTGGAAAATCCCAGATCTGCCCAGCACAGGCGAGCTGAACCCCCCAAACCAGCTCTCTCCCCTGGGCTGAGATTAACTGCCACTCCCAGGCTTCATCCTCCATACCATCTGATTAGGCCTTGAGGGGTGGAGGTTGGAGGATACAGGAGGAAGAGCGACCCTTGTGACCTTGCCAGAGGGGAGGAGAATGTTCCGAAGCTGATTAGGACCCCATTTTTTTCTTCTTCTCCTCTCGGGGCCCTTGGGTCACAGATTAACCCTTTCCTGGCAGCACAGGGGTACCCTCTCTCCAGGAGCTGTCAATAGGCATTAGCGAGGAAAACAAAGGCCGGGGAACACATCCCATCACTGGAAGAGAAGAGGGAAATGTCCAACATTCTCCAAAAGCAGGAAACAAAGAAGCAGAAATTGCATGAAATGTTCAAAGGTGTTGATAAATGCTGCATTAAACTTAAATCGGAAACCGGCTGTTGTAATTAGACATCTGTAATTTATACTTTCTTAAAATGTGGACTGTTTTTCCTAAGACGGGGTCAGACATGAATTGATTTAATTCAGTGGTGATTCTTGACAGCTGTACAGCAGTGGCTAGCAGCAACTTTCTGAAAAAGGGTCTTTATGTCCTTGTCAGTGAGCACTGACCTGTGGTGTTTATTGATGTTTAGCATATGAGTACCTGAATAATTTGGCCAATTTGAGTTAAACATAAGAAACTGTCATTTACACACAGGACTACCTTGTGTATGAATGATGGGCCCAAGTCCTCTCTCTAAGTACTACTACTACTAAGTACTACTAGAAAATTGGCATGTAGAAAAGATGGGCCCAACTCCAGGACATGGGTCTTTTTTATACAAATACAGATAGCGCCCTCTGTTGATGAATGTCTATGCCACACATGTTCAACACGGAAGATTTTCAGTATGATCTCAATGATTATGAAATTCATGGAAAAAAAATATAAAAATGAGAAAGAATGGAAGGCAAATAAAAGGAAAAGTTTGAAAGCAGAGGGTAAGGAGTATTTTAGCACAAGTGGGAAAGTTGTAGCAGACAGAACAACAGGAACAAAATGCTGGTAAGTGAATAAAAATAAATAAAGTTATTCAGAATGAAGTGCCAATATGTTGAATGTGTGTATTTTTAAAATGAAGTCTCTACATACTGTTTATTTTAACTTAAACAAGGAAAATATGATAAAAACTCAATAAGCCAATGTTTTTCTGCAATATGATTATACAACCCCAATTCCGAAATAGTTGGGACAAAGTGTAAATTGTGAATAAAAGCAAAACGCAATGACTTTCAACTCACACCAGCCTGTATTTTATTCACAATAGAACAGAGATAACATAGCATATGTTGAAACTGTAAAATTTTACAATTTTATCCACAAAATGAGCTCATTTCAAATTTGATGGCTGCTACAGGTCTCAAAAAAGTTGGGACAGGGGACTGTTTACCATGGTGTAACATCCCCTCTTCTTCTTAACACAGAGTGGAGGTGTCTGGGCATTGAGGAGACAAGTTTCTTGAGTTTAGCCATTGGAATTTGATCCCACTCTTGTTTAATACAGGTTGCCAGCTGCTGGAGAGTTTTGGATCTCCTTTGACGGACTTTAAGTTTAATTATGTGCCAAATTTTCTCAATTGGTGAAAGATCAGGACTGCAGGCAGGCCAGTTCAGCACACGGACTCTTCTACTATGAAGCCATGCTGTTGTAATAGCTGCATTATGTGGTTTTGCATTGTCCTGCTGAAATACACAAGGCCTTCCCTGGAATAGATGTCATCTGGAGGGGAGCAAATGTTGCTCTAAAGCCTTTATATACCTTTCAGCATTCGTGGTGCTTTTTAAAACATGCAAGTGTCCCATACCATATGCACTAATGCATCCCCATACCATCAGAGATGCTGGCTTTTGAACTGAACCCTGATAACAGGAGGGGTGGTCTTTCTACTCTTAAGCCCGGAGGACACGACGCCCATGATTTCCAACAAGAATGTCAAATTTGAGCTCGTCTGACCACAGGACACTTTGCCACTTTGCTACAGTCCATTTTAAATCAGCCTTGGCCCACAGAACACGGCGGCGCTTCTGGATCATGCTCAACAATGGCTTCCTTTTTGCATGATAGAGTTTTAGGTGGCATCTGTGGATGGCACAGTGGACTGTGTTTATAGACAGTGGTTTCTTGAAGTATTCCTGGGCCCATTTAGTAATGTCAATGACAGAATTGTGCCAGTGAGTGATGCAGTGGCGTCTGAGGGCCCGAAGATCACGGGCATCCAGTAAAGGTCTTCGGCCTTGCCCTTACGCACAGAGATTTTTCCAGTTTCTCTAAATCTTTTGATGATGTTATGCACTGTCGATGATGAGACCTTCAAAGCCTTTGCAATTTGACATTGAGGAACATTGTTTTTAAAGTATTCCATGATTTTTTTACGCAAGCCTTCACAGGTTGGAGAGCCTCTGGCCATCTTTACTTCTGAGAGACTCAGCCTCTCTAAGATATCCCTTTTATAGCCAATCATGTTACACACCTGATGCCAGTTAACTTAATTACTTGCTAACTGTTCTTTCAGCTGATTCTCTTATATATGAATTGCTTTTTCAGCCCTTTTTTGCCTGTGTCCAAACTTTTTTGAGACCTGTTACAGCCAGAAAATTTGAGATGAGCTCATTTTGTGGATAAAAATGTAAAATGTCTCAGTTTCAACATTTGAAATGTTATCTATGTTCTGTTGTAAATAACATATTGGCTCATGTGACCTGAAAGTCATTGCATTTTGACTTTTTTCACAATTTACTCTTCGTCCCAACTATTTCAGAATTGGCGTTGTAAGAAGGGCACAAATCCATCGTATTAAATGCGTCCCCGCGATGCAACCAAAGTGTGTATAATCATGTACTATTCCAATTTATATTTAGATATGAATACACGAGTTGTCATATAAACAGCAATGAAGAAAGGAGAAGACGCCTGCACACTTACTCCAAGCCACCAAGGAAACCTTTATTGATTAAAAAATATAATATAATATAAACAGCAATACCATCAATTAATAATTGAACAAAATATGTTGTTTTTTTTTATTTTCTCAAAACACTATGCTGTGGACTTGGGCCCTTCTCATATTCAAGTATTCATATGTCATCAATGAGCCTGCTTTGTGATATTACAATATCATTCAACAATACGCATCAATCAAGCATAAAAAAAAAACACTCGCCCAATATTGTGTAGGTTCCCCTCGCCCCAGCAAAATAGCCCTAACCCATCAGGCCATGGACTCCACTAGACCTCTGAAGGTGAGCTGTGGTATCTGGTACTGAGACGTTTGCAGTAGATCCTTTAAGTCCTGTAAGTTGTGAGGTGGGTGTCCAGGGATCAGACCTGTTTGTCCAGCACATGCCACAGGTGCTCGATTGAACTAAGATCTGGGGAATTTGGAGGCCAAGTCAACACCCAGAACTTTCTGTCATGTTCCTCAAACCATTCCTGAACCATTATTGCAAGGAGTCAGGATGCATTTTCCTGCTGAAAGAGGCCACTGTCATTAGGGAATACCATTTCCATGAGGGGGTGTCCTTGGTCTGCAGTGGTGTTTAGGTTGGTGGTACTTGTTAAAGTATGAATGGCAGGACCCAAGCTTTCCCAGCAGAATATTGCCCAAAGCATCACATTGCCTCTGCTGGCTTGCTCTCTTCCCATAGTGCATCCTGGTGCCATGTCTTCCCCAGGTAAATGTCGCACACACACCCAACACATGGCTAAGTAGCTCCATATACAGCCAGCTGTGATGCACTGTGTGACACCTTTCTATCAGCATTGACTTTTTTCAGCAATTTATGCTACAGTAGCCCTTCTGTGGAATCAAACCAGTCAGGCTACCCTTCACTACCAAACCACATCCATATAAGCCTTGTCTGCTCATAACCCTATCAACAATTCACTGGTTTTCCTTCCTTGGACCAGTTTTGGTTGGTACTATCCACTGCTTACCAAGAACATGCCACGACACCTTGCATTTTGAGGATACTCTGACCCAGTCATTTAGCCATCACAATTCGGCCCTTGTCAAAGTCGTTCAGATCCTTACGCTTTCCAGTTTTTCCTGCTTTGAACACATCAACTTCAAGAACGGACTGTTCACTTGATGCCTAATCCACACGACCCCTTGACAAATAGCGAGATAATGCCATTCTCGTCAGCTATTAGTGGTTTTAATGTTGTGGATGAACGGCGTAAATTACAGGCAGGCAGGGCTTGACCATTTATGCTACCTAACAGGCTAGTATTCCAAAAATTACGATTGAGGGGCTACAAGAGGACACGACTCTTTTTTTCGTTCATATCGTATCTTTATTTAAAAAAAAAAAAAAAAATAATAATAATTTAAAAAAAATAAAAATAAAAATAATAATAATAATTATAATAATAATACACCACAACATTACTTTTCACCGGTTCGGTTTCAAAGCCTTGTATCGAAATTTAAGCCAAAGCATCCGATAGGAAACGAGCGAGATTAATTGGTCTACCGACCCCTAGGCTTCCCGACAAATGCGCACACCCGTCTCCTGTGTCGTTAGAACGGGAAGCGCGTGCCCATTGTCACAACAATAGAAGATCGATAGTATTTACCAACGCCACCGGATTTTTTTTTTAATTTTACTCTTAACAAAAGATTTCGCTGCTGCCGTCGCATAATGTCGAAGTACCAACGCTGAAGATTTGAAGAAATCGAGAAGTATTTAGATTTGGGGTGTTACAGCATTCGCTCTCTCTTCTTTCCTAAGAAGGATCACCTCTGCCCCTTAACAGCCCTTTTGGGTAATGCGACGGGTCAGATGCCCGGCCGGACAATCGCTGAGGTCAGGCCGTTGCGCATCTCTGGGGAGCGGGGGTAGGGGAGGGATGGGACGGGGAGAAAGACGACGCAGAACACAATGAAATGATACAATGACCCTTCCCAATGTCCACTCTATCTGGCTAAAGCGGAGAAAACATGAAACATGCCCGTCCCTCTCCCTCTCCCTGTCCCTCTCTCTCCCCCCCTCTCTCTCTAACATCCAGAACCAAAGTACAAGTAAGATAAAAAAAAAAAAAAAAATTCATGGCACACATTAATAAAAGCCAGATAATTGATATTTAAAAATTTCAGGAAAAAATGTGACCTTCTGTTTAGAGATTACCAAAAGAAACACTGGATATTTATAGAACCCAACACTCACACATAAATTTACCAACAATATGTGAAAAAAATACAGGAGGTAAATTGAGCTCTTTAGGGGACAAAGAAAATAATCATCCAGACATGGGCCTATATTTGCAAGCAACATCAAAATCAAATATACAACATTTATTTATCCAACTCTTGTTCTGTTGGTAGGGGAATGATTATGTGCTTTTCATTTTGTTGATGTCTAAAGCATTTGCGAACTACATCTACAGGCTGGATACTGAATGCCAGTTCTATAGATTGCCGCTCTATAGAACTGTATTCTATAGACTGCCGCTCTATAGAACCTTATTCTACAGAACATTATTCAATAGAGCCTTTTTCTATATAACTTTGATCCTAAAGTTCCACAGAATTTCTATAGATTTTCATCTATAGATATTCTACAGAACATTTTTTTTCAAGGAATTGCCAATTTGCAGAGAAGCCTTTTTTGATGAGTATTTCCTTCTTCAGAAATTAGAGTAAGTGCTCTTGGACACCATTGTTACATCAGCTGTGGAACGTGTAGATAACATTCTGATCGCATGCTTGTGATGTCACAACTCGAAGGGTTAAGAGACAAAGGGGGATCATATATGTATAGGGCCAGTCTGCAATGGTAAAATCCATTCCCTGTGGCTTTGCAACTGAACATTTTACAATGCATTTCCAACCTGCTATAAGAACTATTAAACATATTAACTAGCCACAGACAGGTGAAAATGATCAATCTGTGGGTGACAAACTTGTCAAACAGGAGTTTATAACACAGAAGGGCTCTCTGTCATGTGGCCCCTGACAGTACTTTAAAACCATATTAATAACACTGACTCAGAACATAGCAATGCTCTAATCTGGAAGAATGAACTCAAAAAGGTATAATAATGTTATTTTTGTTCAACAAAGTAACTGTGATGGGAAAACAAAGTACACATAAATTGCTCAGCCTACAGCAAGGGCAACCAATTCCCTCTGACAAGCATTGCACAGCTTTTTAAGCACATTTTTTGCCTTTTTTTTCTGAATAAGGATCTGGGGGAAGAACCCAGAAGAAGAACCCATGCTTAACCAATGTGACGTTTCTAATGTTGACTTGGAACACAGAAAAATGTCCAGTGTTGCATGACTTCTGGGATGTGTTGTGGGCTCGATTAAACACCATTGACCGTTGAACTGACAATGGACACTTCAGTAAGAAGCCCTCTTATTGGGTGCAGTCCAGTAGCTCTTCAGGTAGACCATACCACTAATTATTACACAGGAAGTCTATAGCCTTCCACCGCCCACCCCAGTTTGTATAGGGGGACCAAACTAACGTCCTCACAGTTACTTCACCCCAGGTTGGCGCTTCCTCAGCTATGGCGTAAAAAAATAAGAAGCGGAAAATGCGAGGGCTTTATTTGTTTTTATTTTTTATTTACTTATTTATTTTTATTTTTTGGTTTTTTAGCGTCCAATGGACACATCGTATAACAGATGCTATTGCACCGAAACGACGCGCATCACCACCTTATTTTCTGTAGGGATCTCTCCCACTGAAGACCTTACGCGAGGCGCAGAGCACAACAAAAGGCATCAGGGTCAGAATAGAATTTTGAGTAACCGCTAGAGGCGGGTGAAACTCGCCGCTCCCCGGCCCTGCACGCGCTTGACTTTTAGCACCTGCATCGGACTTTATTTCTCCCGCGCCGAAGGGTGTCCGCAAGGGCGCGAGGGCAACCTCTCGCTCCCACTGCGCGCAGCCAGTGCGTCCACTCGCGGGTTTTGCATTGCACTCCCTGGGCAAACCGTAAGCCCACGACCCGTCCAAGGGGTGAAGATAAGGTGATAATAGCATATGCTCTCTGGTCTTGAACTTGAGCTCAGATAAATGCATGCCATGGACTCTACCGCGCGGTGCGGTGCCACAGTGTTCCGAGCGAACGTTTTCATCCTTAAACCGCTACACGTGACTGAACGAGGAGGCATAGTCGGCAATTCACGTGATCTGCTTCGGGACTAGCCCATAACAGGGCTGCCAACTTTGTACGCAATCTCGCACATACGGAGTAAGTTTCACGCATTTTGAAGGCGTATTCACCGTAGTCAGCAATTATTCAATCAACGAATATTAATGAAATTCTTACGCGTAATTACAGTCAGAGGCGTTGCCAGGATGCCAAGCTTGGGTGGGCATTTGTCCTCTTTGGGTGGGGGGGGCAAAAAAAGAACCTCTAAATCATGCATGTGTAAAATACAACATGCACTACATCTTGAAACTTATATATCAGTGGCGGCTGGTGAACTGGCGATAGGGGAGGCTCAAACCCATCCCTTGAAAATAGTGATTGGTCATGACCTGTTTTCAAGCATTCATTTAAATTACCATTACAAAAGCTCAGAGAACTCCCAGCATTAACAGGTGTGGTCAGTGTTCATTAATAACGCACACCTGTCAACTCTCATGCATTCCGCGTGAGTTTCAGTGGTATATTTACGTTCCTCCGCTGTAGTCAGCAATTATTAAATCAACGCATGTGTGAGAGATTCTCGCACGGAATTGAAGTCCTTGTGCATGGAGGTTTTCTGTTTCGCCTGCGTTATGACTCCGGACTTCTCACGCTTGTCTTTACTCAGGGGTTGGAAGCAATGCATGTGTTTCATGATCGTTTAAACTGTTTAAATAAATAAGATCATTGGAAGCAATGAAATTGCATGAAGACGTTTCAAATCATCTTATTTCATTTGAACCACCTAATTCTTGTTCTAACTATGCGCGCCGCCATGAGAGCCCTGACGGTCTCCTACTTCCGGTCATTGCTCCCTGTACTGAAGAGAGATCGGCAGGCTGAATGCGTTCAGGCTCCACTTGTTCCGTTGTTGGTTGTACTAATAACTCAAAAAACATAAAACGTTTATATGGAAACAGAGTGCCTTATTTACAAGGTGATTAGGAAAGATTGCCCTTGCCCAGCACCTTACAGTCTACACTCGATGCCAGCGAGTAGGCGCTTGGAGTGGCTAGCCGCGCTAAGACTGAAGTATCCACCCAAGAGGATATAAGTATGCTCACACCATTTCGTTAAAAAGCGCCCGACGGATGAACGGGATGATCGTCCCGATCCCACTGTATTATACATTATATAGTCCCCTGATATGTCAATTCAAAGATTCGTCCAACAAGTATCCTTTTTTTGAACAAAAAGCAGTAGGCCCATTGTCAGCCAGTGGTCAGTTTAGTTTTCCGGTGAAGTAACCAGCATTTGCCATGTAATTAGTGGCCATCTACGGTCACACGCGGGATGCATACTGTCTGAAACCCACACATTTAGCAGTTATACAGGCTAACGTTAGCATTTTTGAACAAGTTGACTTTGAGCAGTGGAGGGGCTTACCAGTAGCGTTAGTGAATATTGAAAGGTGCATAATCGTAATCCTGGCTTTCATAAAAACCTCAGCTTTAGTCGACTATATTCTTGTGGAAAATATATGGCTTGTCAGCTACAGCAGTTGTGAAGGATTGGACTGAGATCTTTATTTCGTTCCGTGCTTTGGTGATTTCCAGCATGCGAGGTGAAGCTTGGGGACTGTACTTCCGTGCTCTGAATAATGATTGTTGCCCACAGCTAATGTGATATCATTCAGTAGTGGAGAGGGTGACGTCTATGGAGCTAAAACACTGCCATGACGCGAAACTGAAAGAAAAAACTTTGAAAGTTTGAAAACCCGTGTTTTAAAGCGTACAAAAGATTTGAATCTTTGGAACTAAAATTTGAAGGTGTATATAGTGTTTTGGCTGCCTGGAAAAAAAAATTCAAATCTCTGAAAACGTTATTCTGTATTCGAAATTTCATTCCAAATCTCTACAACTTTTCTTTGTTTTTTCTTTTTCTTCTTCACAACTACAGCACTGTTTATACAGTGTTTCAACAACACATTTGAAAAAAAGATTTGAAACTCTGAAAAGAGGAGGCAGGACTTGGTGTCAACCTTCTCAGCCTATTGGTTGCTGATGTAAGCTTATAGTCCAATGACATGTCATGACATACAAAATTGATAGACTGCTCCACCAATGCTGTGACAAAGCAAGAGTGGGAAAGCTCCGAGGAGAGCATGCCAGTCAGTCACAAGAAGGAAGTAGAAGAAGGAGACAATGTTGCTCCTTCTTAGCTGATGTTAGTTTGCTTGCTTAGCTTCCAAGTTTGCTAGCCTAGCTAGCCAACAGTTTGGTGCACGGATGTCAATAGAAAATAAATGAATAAAAAAACCATTATTTTGCTATCTCATTCAGCTAGAGTTGAACCGCGAGCATTTATTTTAAACCAAATATAGCTGCTCCCTAGTCTTAATTCGCTTGCTTAGCTTGCTAGTTTGCTAGCCCAGCTAGCGAACAGTTTGGTGCACAGAATTCAATAGAAAAAAAATGAATAAAAATTATCCATTATTTCTCTATTTCATTTAGCTTGAGTTGAACCGCGATCATTTGTTATACCAAATATAACTGCTCGCTAGCTAGCTTGCTAATGTTAGTTCGCTTGCTTAGCTAGCTAGTTCGCCAGCCTAGCTAGCTGACAGTTATATTTAGTATAACATAAATGCTCGCGGTTCAACTCTAGCTAAGTGAGATGGCAAAATAATTGATTTTATATTCATTTATTTTCTATTGACTTCCGTGCACCAAACTGTTGGCCAGCTAGGCTAGCAAACTTGCTAGCTAACAAAGCAAACTAACGTTAGCGGGCTAGCTAGCGAGCAGTTATATTTGTTATAACATAAATGATCACAGTTCAACTGTAGCTAAGTGAGATAGCAAAATAATGGATAATTTTTATTAATTTATTTTCTATTGAATTCTGTGCACCAAACCATTGGCTAGCTAGACTAGCAAAATTGCTAGCTAAACAAGCAAACTAACGTTAGTGAGCTAGGTAGCGAGCAGTTATATTTGGTATAACATAAATGATCATGGTTCAACTCTAGCTAAGTGAGATAGCAAAATAATGGATAATTTTTATTCATTCATTTTCTATTGAATTCTGTGCACCAAACTGTTAGCTAGCTAGGCTAGCAAACTAGCAAGCTAAGCAAGCGAATTAAGACTAGGGAGCAGCTATATTTGGTTTAAAATAAATGCTCGCGGTTCAACTCTAGCTGAGTGAGATAGCAAAATAATGTTTTTTTTATTCATTTACTTTCTAATGACATCCATGCACCAAACTGTTGGCTAGCTAGGCTAGCAAACTTGGTAGCTAAGCAAGCGAACTAACATCAGCTAAGAAGGAGCAACATTGTCTCCTTCTTCTGCTTCCTTCTTGTGACTGACTGGCATGCTCTCCTCAGAGCTCTCCTACTCTAGCTTTGTCACAGCATTGGTGGAGCAGTCTGTCAATTTTGTCCGTCATGACACGTCATTGGACTATAAGCTTACTTCAGCAACCAATAGGTTGAGAAGGTTGACACCAAATCCCGCCTCCTCTTTTCAGAGTTTCAAAACTTTTTTTTACAGAGATTCAGAACTTAGTTTCAGAGCTTCAGAGACTCAGAGACTCAAAACTCTTTTACAGAGATTCAAAACTTAGTTTCAGAGCCTCAGGGTTTTTTTTTTTTTTCCAGACTTTCAGAGGGTTTTTTTTTTCAGTTTCAGAACTTATTTCAGAGTTTCAAATCTTTTTTTCAGAGGGTTTTTTTTTTCCAGATCACCATTTACAAGGTTTCAAAACTGGATAACAAAATAATACAGTGGGAGAACAGTGCCAAATTTGAAACTCTGAAAATGTGTTGTTGAAACACTGTATAAACAGTGCTGTAGTTGTGAAGAAGAAAAAGAAAAAACAAAGAAAAGTTGTCGAGATTTGGAATGAATTTTCAAATACAGAATAATGTTTTCAGAGATTTTAATTTTTTTCCAGGCTGCCAAAACACTATATACACCTTCAAATTTTTCAAAACAGAGATTCGCCCTTTCGAAACTCACGTTTCAACATTTCAACACTTTTTTCTAAATATATTCACACCAGTTTTCAGATCTCCATTTACAAGGTTTCAAAACTGGATAACAAAATTTTACTGTGGGAGAACAGTGCCAAATTTGAAACTCTGAAAATGTGTTGTTGAAACACTGTAAAACAGTGCTGTAGTTGTGAAGAAGAAAAAGAAAAAAACAAAGAAAAGTTGTAGAGATTTGGAATGAAAATTCAAATACAAAATAATGTTTTCAGAGATTTGAAATTTTTTTTCAGCCTATCAAAACACTATATACACTTTCAAAACTTAGTTCCAAAGTTTCAAATCTTTTGTACGCTTTCAAACACAGGGTTTCAAACTTTCTAAGTTTTTTCTTTCAGTTTCGCGTCATGGCAGTGTTTTAGCTCCATAGACGTCTGGGTTTTCACCCTTGAGCAAAACAAAGAAACTGCTCGCCAGACTCTTTGCTGAATCAAAAGCATTTTGATACGCAGTTTGCTAGCTAATCATTTCCTGCATATGAATTGCAACTCGCCGTCTTGTCACGCTTTTTTTTTTTTTTTTTTTTTTACTTTAGCTGTAGGAACGTGTGTAGCCACCCAAATAAATATCACGTCTTCGTCAAGCTAAAGAATGTTTTGGCTGAATAAAAAATAGGTTAGCTAGCCTCTATATTTGAATATACACTGTATGTATGTGTATGTACACATCCCGCTGTACGTTTTTCAACGGCTCTGCGCTGTACCACAGACGGTAGCCGCAAGCTACTACTCGGTTCGATGAAAACGGATGTATGCAACAGTTCGACAAGAAGGAAGAGACCGGTGAGTCCGTTGAACCAATGTGAATCGGGGAGATAGAACGTTCAGGGATGAAGGTGGATATGAGCAGCGTAGACGTGACCTCAGACTGAGTGAAGACGGCAGTCTAAAAGAATGGGAGGGTCTCTAGTTATTTGAGAGTGCCCATTGGTTAGTTTCACATCAGAATAGACTGGCAAAGGAATCACCAATCACACGTAGTGATAGATAGATGCAGCATACGTAAAGCTCTCTCTTTTAATGGCTGTCTACCTCCGGCTGTGAATCACGTGGGATATCGCGTGTTTGCTGTCAAATAGTAGTAAATCATTTTTTTATGTTGAGTTCTCATTGGGTAGGCAGAGCTTTTCTCAGGGTGCCCACCCCCTGCCCCTCCTTAGCAACGCCCCTGATTACAGTCCTTGTGAGTGGAAGTGTCAGTTTCACTTGCGTTACGGTGGATTTCATCACGAGTAACGCGGAAGCGATTGTGACTCCAAACGTTGTGCGCTTTTCCTCACTCAGGGGTTGGAAGCAATGTGTGTGTTTCATGATCGTTTAAATTGTTTAAACGAAATATGACCATTTGGAACATCTTTATGCAATTCCATTGCTTCCAACCCCTGTGTAAAGACAAACGTGAGAATGCCAGAGTCATAATTGCCTTCCACGTCTCTAGTGGTGAAATCCACCGTAATGCACGTGAAACTGCATGGTTAACTTCCATGCTCAAGGACTCAATTCCGCGTGAGAATCTCTTAAATACGCGTCAGTTGAATAATTGCTGACTGCGGCATGGGAACATGAATGCCTCTAAGAGGCGTGAGACACACGGCGAATGCGTGAGAGTTGGCAGCCCTGCTATATATTTTTAGCTGACAACTTTGTTTGAAAAGTGTATATATATATAACACTTTCAACCAACTTTCTTCTAATTCGTAATGAGTGCCTTAGAATCAGAAGTTCTGGATCAAACCAGAAGTGCTGTACAACCCGAACTGGAATATTTCGGATGGCATGTAATATTAAAATTTAAACTGAAAGCAGTGATTTGTAAATTACCTTTGACCTGCATTACATTGAAACAATACAACAGCACATTGTTTGATGTTTCAGTACATTAATTTTATTGAATTTTCAAAATGAACACTTTAATTTTGATTTTTGCAACATATTTCTAAATGATGGGACATTCCATTTAAAAACACGTGCAGTGATTGTTGTATACTTAACAAAATGAAGATAAATCAGAAACCAAGTAGCCTACTATTCAAGTATTTAATTCATGCAATATTGGATCACGTCAATGAAAATAAATAAAACAGATAACATGCTGTAAAAACAAAAATAACGTCTTTTTGAGAGAAGTCAGTATCAAGTGTGATCACCTTTTGCTTTGATTACAGCATTTAATCTTTCAGGCATAGTGTTCACATATGTTTTTATACCTCACTCGCTGATCTATCCCATATGGTTTTAAGTTCATTCCAAAGGGATAATTTTGATGTTACAAGAGATTTTTGTTTTGGTATCTAGCAAATCCCAGATTTGCTCAATCGGATTAAGGTCTGGAGTTTGAGCAGACTTAGTCATAACTTTTGTCACCAGATGATTCTTTCCGACTGAAATAATTCTTGCACAATTTAGAAGTGTGTTAAGGGTCATTATCTTGTTGAAAATAAAATCCCTGACCAGTCTCTTTTCAGATGGCACTGCATGCCTCAAGGATTCTGAGATACTTCTTTTGATCCATTATTCTGTCAGTGCTTATGAGACCGTTGGCTCCTTTCAAGCAGACTGAACCCAAAACCTTATTACTACCTCCATGTCTTATTAAAAGGGTTAAAGTCATTTTTAAAATGTTCTCCAACTCTACGGCACAAAAACGTTTGTGTTTGGTTGAGAAAATTACCATTTTTGATTCATCGGTCCTAAGGACTTGTTTCCAGTCTGTTGGTGTCCAATCCTTGAATTTCTTGGGAAACTCAAGTCTTTTTTTCTGATGTTGCCAGCTCCAAGTGGTTTTGTCCCAATCAGATCATTTTCACACAGGCTTCTGGAAATAGTTGGTCTTGATACTTTCATTGTAACGGTGCATTCAGGGACCACACGCGAGTACCAAATTCCAAAAATCGTAAGCCTATATTACAAAATGGGTCAAAACCAGAACACAGGAATTGCCAAGCCAAAGTCAAAATCCAAAAATGAAGTCGATAAACAGGCAGGGGTCGAAACCAGAGAAGCAGATATGTAATGGTACATGAAACAGTTATCCAAAAATCGTGGTCAAAATCCAGAAGGGTAGGTCATACTCAGGGCGTCAATAAAAAGAATCGTGGTCGTACAGAAAAAGGGTCAGAATCCAGAAAGTAGCAAACAAGAACAAGAAGGGGCAAGGCAATAACAAGGTCGTACAAAAAATGTCTTAGTTAGAAGCAATAATCAAAAGGCATACAAGGCTCTCTACACTAGTGAAAATTGATCAACATTCTGACGGGGTAAAAGCTGCAGTGAAGACCTTAAATAGACAAGAGGGAAGTCACATGCTATGCAGGGCCAGGTGAATTGGATAAGAACTAATTACAAAGAGAAATACACATGGGGAAGTCCTAAACACAATAATTGGCAGGCGCCAAGACATGGACAGGATTCACATAGACAACCTATGACAGATAAACTGCTCCAGTCAAGGAGTTCTACGTGCACAGATCAAGGAGTGCAGGATAGCAATTAAGCACCTGTGAAAGATTTCGCGGAAGCACAGGGAGAAACAGGGAAAGTAAAGCAAAGGGCGGAGACTAGAACAGGGCGAGAGCTGAGACTGCATTAGTAGTAATTAGTAGCAGTGCAAATTTACAAATTAACCGAAGTGCTCATTAGTTAGTTAGTAGTATGTACATGGGTTAGTTAGGTTAGTAAATATAATACAAAATATAAATGTTAGTATATTAGTAATCAAGGAAAGCAGGGCGAAGGAAGTAAATGAGAATTGAAGTAATAATGTGAAACACCAGAAACCACTGAAATCACCCGAAGCATGTGGGCATGCAGACTGGGAGGACGGACTGTACCATACTGATCACAAGACAGGGGTGACAATAGTGCAATGAATACAGAAATGGCATAAACAGGAAAACCAGGATGGACAAAAAGCAAAATCAAAAAAATAAAAGACATGGCCAAAACCAGAATCATGACATTCATCTTTCACATCTGGCACCATTAATATCGTCACGGAGCTGTCATGCTGCCAACCAGATTTATTTTTACTTGTCATACACAGATACCAAACGTCAGAGGCACTTAATTCCGTTTTGCACCTCTACTGCCGCTAGTTGTCAGCGTACCAGTCTCTTTGAAAAGCTTGATGGCATTTCTTACAGTGCCATGGCAACTTTTAATGTCTTTAGCATCATGTAAGGCCACAATGTGGCTACAAACAGTCTCAGAGTGCTCCTTCCGTCATGCCATTGTGTTTAACACTGTGACACTGCTCAAAGTTCATGTCACCTTATATACTGGAACAACTGACCATTAGAGGTATTTTTGCAGAATGATATTGCCTCAAACCAGTTTAAACAAATTTTTTAGCATCAATAGTCATGGAATGAGCCTTCAAACATGCATTCTCTCTATGGAAGAGTCAAAAAAATACAATTTGTTCAATCGTTATAAAAAATTTATGTTTTCAGTGTTTTTGTTTATTACCCATATTTTTCACATTTTCACCAAACCATTATGGAGAAGTAATATATTAGGACCCCTTTTAGCTGAAAGTGGTGGCATATAATCATCACAGCATACTACTATAATAAATGTTTACGACTGATCATGACAAATAATTAATTGTTTCATGTGTAATTTTGGCCCATTCTTTCTGTAAAATAAGTCTTGAAGTTTGAAACGGACGGGGTCTTTGCTGTCGCAATTTGCATGTAAAAATGCGCCACACGTTCTATGTTAGGAGAAGGGAAGTTTGCAGTGTTTTGGTTTGCCTGTCCTGTTATAGCGTGAGAACGAGAAAGCAGAAAGACCATATTTGGAAGATATTTCCTGTGATGAAGGTATAACAACTGTGTGTGAAAAGCAAAATGTCAGTTCTTTTTGCGCAAAAAGAACTCAGCTTTATATTTATCAATATGCCTCAATAAAGCCTGATTGTCCGAAGAATCTGTCTCTCTCCAATTGTTTGAGGATGGGAGAACCTCATGATATGAAAATATGTCTGAATGAAAACCACATCATCATCATCTATGAAATATATGGTGCAGTTGTCAGCCCCCCGTTAAGGCAAGAGTGCAGCGCGTATAATTTTAAAATTCTTAACTGGATATTCAAATTCCAATGGAACAATCAATAACCCCGACTCGGAAAACGTGACGACAGATTAGAAAATACGCATAGCCTAGAAACCCAAAAGCGGTGATTTCAAAATTTACTTTCACTTTTCACTGCAGACAGCATGAATTCCCAAAAAAAAAAAAAAATAAAAAAAATAAAAATTGAGACAAGGAGCAATACGTTGCCAAAGTCGTAAAGTCACTCCGAGGTCAACCTGCCGCAGCCATGGCAACTGGTTCACGTCGAAAGAACCTAACAACCTGCACTGTTTATCGCCATGGCCCTCGTGTTTCTGTATGGAATTCTGATCGAATTATGTGCTTTATTTGCTGCGATCTTAAACCCAAACTATGCTCATTATAAAAGAACAGAGAGCATTTCCCAGTATATTTGCTTCGCCAAATGTTGGTTAATTCGTGCCGAGCGAATGTGTTGCTATGTTGCGAGCGCGAATCATTGTCAAGAAAGCGCGTGTTGAACCCAGCGAAAGTGACGTTGCATTTTTTCTGAGCATTTCGGATGAGTGATGATGTAAACATTTGAATAAAAATGTGATTTGAAACAGCTGATGTCAGCAGGTCATTGTTATACAAAAGTACAAAAGCGTCCCCCAGGAAAGGTGCAGTCCTTCAGTAGCAAAGATGGTCCGAGGATCACCAAGTGACCGAGAAATTTGTGAGATAATCATTAAAAGGTTAAAAATAATACAGCCCCAATTCCGAAATAGTTGGGACAAATTGTAAATTGTGAATAAAATCAAAACGCAATGACTTTGAAATCACATCAGCCAGCATTTTATTGACAATAGAACAGAGATAACATAGCAAATGTTGAAACTGAGAAATGTTACAATTTTATCCACAAAATGAGCTCATTTCAAATTTGATGGCTGCTACAGGTCTCAAAAAAGCTGGAACAGGGGCCTGTTTACCATGGTGTAGCATCCCTTCTTCTTTTTAAAACAGAGTGGAGGCGTGTAGGCATTGAGGAGACAAGTTTCTTGAGTTTAGCCACTGGAATTTGATCCCACTCTTGTTTAATACAGGTTTCCAGCTGCTGGAGAGTTTTGGGTCTCCTTTGACGGACTTTTTGTTTAATTACGTGCCAAATGTTCTCAATCGGTGAAAGATCAGGACTGCAGGCAGGCCAGTTCAGCACACGGACTCTTCTACGAAGCCATGCTGTTGTAATAGCTGCAGTATGTGGTTTTGCATTGTCCTGCTGAAATACACAAGGCCTTCCCTGGAATAGATGTCATCTGGAGGGGAGTATATGTTGCTCTAAAACAGTGGTTCCCAAACTCGGTCCTGGGGACCCACTGTGTACGCAGGTTTTTGTGTCAACCACAGCTCCAATCTTAGAATGCTAATGAGTTGCTCATTGCTCTTGATTGCACTATTCTTGTTCACGCTGATTATTTATCCTTTTAAACCACATGTCAAAAATGGCCATGATGAAAATCATTTCATAGTGTGCTAAATTGGAAATTACTTCTCTAACATAAAAAAATGGAAATTTGCAACTGATGACATGAATCTATAAATGGGCTTCTAGTAGATAAAATTGTGGACCCAAGGTCATTAAAGCTAACAATTATTAGGCAATTAAGAATTCAAAGACAAAGCAAACGATGAGTCAAACCTGTTAAATGTCACTTGATTGGTTTCAGGAAAGAACCTGAGCACCTGCATTCAGAACCCTAATCACCAGATTACTGACTGATTGCAGTCTTGCATTTGATCACATGAAACATACTGCCACCTTTGATTGTCGTGCTTACGTGGAATACATCAAAATAAAAAATATGAATGTTGGGCTTTGAAATTTCATGGAATGCGTAGCCATTTCTGTTGTAAAACCCACAAAACAATAACCAACGGCGGAAATTGTAGGGCAAAGGTTCAACGTGTTCTTTTTGGCTAGTATTATATCGCGCGACGTCCTGGCTGGTGCGAATCACAATAAAATGGATACATTTCTCCGTTCAAGGACGGGCACAAAAAGCACAACGGTTACAATTAATCTGACTCCAAAATAAATTTAGAATACCAAATTTAGTTATACCCTCGTTAAATATCTGACTCCAAATTAGAATTAGAATTGATAGTTTAGGGACACATGCGTGAATCTCGAGCAACTAAGCCGCCAGACTCTTCCGTGAAAACCAGTTACTCAACCGACGCCCCGGTAATAGCGGTTGCCGGATCTTAGTTCGGTGAGAGTTCTAGAGGATGGAAGAAATTACCATGATAGCAGCAACTTTGGCATAAACATACCATGAACCCAGATTTATGTGCACCACAGGGCCCCTTAAGAGATCGACCAGGCACCGGCTTATAAGCCCAAGGGTGCCCTTAAGGCCAAATCCCCAGGACCGATACTACATAAACCCTTTATATAAGTAGACCGTAATCTGCAATCCAACTTAAAACCCATCACTACCTTTAAAAACATCAGCTAGCTAGTCTGGAATGCAAGGACTCGCCCCTAAGTACCGGGGTCGTAACGTGGCTAGAAAGAACAAAAGGATTAGGAGTCACGGAGACCACGCAAGCTTAAAGGAATGACAATAATTTAATCACCAGGTAGGCAAAAGCTTAAATCAAACAAATCAACGTTAAGCCAATTACAAGTTACGCATAAATTAGAAGAGGAGAATAAAGTCATACCTGGAGGAAAAGGATACACGCACTAACGTGCGGGGAAGTTCGAAATACGATGTTACATCATTGAAAAGGCTACTCGCGCACTTCTTCTTGGCGGGGGAGAGATCGGATACGATCTTCCTGACTATATAGATTGGCTACATACGGCATACGGAATGGCTACTCACGCACTTACGTGCGCGGGGACAGATCAGATACGATCTTCCCAGAATAGATTGTTTCTCTTTGCTTTAAGCCAAACCACGTCTTTGATCCAGGCGGCATGGCCATAAACCCTGGAAAAGGGGTCGAATCCGGTTTTTGGGCTACCCCTATGGGGAGGAGGTAATAAAACACTTCAGCAGAGAGGGGAGAATAGGGTGATTACCAGAGAGTATTCTGACCAAATTCTCAGGAGTTTCCAAAAGGGAATGAACCATAATTTCAATGGGAATGAAACATACTCCACTCAACTCCTTGGATTCTCCCGAGAATAACGAGACCAAACATGATATGAATATGTACTAATATGATGCAGTTGTCATGAAAAAGTCTTAAGATGAATTAATATATAGTTTAATTGGGTTATAAGTATATAAGTGCTATTTGGATATATAAGAACATGATTTAACATATAAGCACATTATGCACTTCCCAGTGGTTTAGATTATTTGAAACAAATTAATATAACTGGACTTTAACTTAAGACTTAGGCCAGTAATATGACTCGCACAGGGGCATTGTGTCAGCCAGAGCCCTCTAACAACCCCCCCATACAGAGGAACAGTAAGACTGTTAACACCTTAGCAAGCATTTTGGGGAGGAAGTCCACAAAAGCTTTATTGCTATCTGGCATGGCTCTGGACTAAGCTTATCAGCCATTTGTCGCATACAGTCGCTGGGCTCCCCACGCATCAGCGTTTGCAGATCTTACAGAGGTGCCGCTCAGAACCTAACCCAAAGGCACAGACGAATTTTTACGGGTTTCACTTTGATCCTTCGAACCTCCCCTCCAGGGCGCAGTTCTAGGCTAGATCCCTTCCCACAGAGATCTTTGCCCAGGCTCCCCCCAGGTTCAGAACTCCGTCTTCTGCTTACCCGCGTCTTCTTTTCAAAGCTCACCGATCACAGAAGCACCACTAAGCCTACTGACGATTCGCTTTTGGTTTGTGGTGGCCTGACTGTACATTGAGCGAGCGCGGCCAACAAGGACTTACTGCCATCTGCGACCCGACCGGCCGGTGACCCAGTCGATAGCGATCCCCGAATCCCGTAGTGGTTATCAGCCACCCAGGTGGGAGCCGACGGTCTGACCCCTACCCCACTTAGCTATGGGTATAGAAACTTTGACCGTTTTCACCAGCCTTGCCTGTTCACAGAGGTCGACTATGCGCCCTCTGCTTAGGTGTGGGCTGTCGCCCACGTACCACGTGATGCCCACACACTTAAAGGCGACAACACGCCGACTAGACGGTACCACGGCAGTATGTCAATTCATACTTCACTGAACACGGAGGCCTTCAGTTTACTCCCCTGCACTATAGTTCCGATTTAACGTGCCCTCGGAACTTTGCAGTCCCGCCGCCGCCTGTTATTTCCAAGGTTCGGGGGGCCTAACCCCCTACCCTCGAAATGGAACAATCTTTTGTAAAATGAAATATGCAATGTCTACACTGTCATAATGTGGTTTAAGGGGGTAAAATGTCCCTCGTATCTGACAAGCAACTGCTAATTAAAAAATGAACAGCTTGTTAAAACTCTGGGATCGTAATTGTGGTTGGAGCAAAAACCGACATACGCAGTGGGTCCCCAGGACCGACCTTGGGAACCACTGCTCTAAAACAGTGATGATTCTAGAAAATTTCAAAAGTGGGCCAACTCCCCCCCGACTTACAAAAAGTGGGCCAATGGGAAAAAAAAGCGGGCCAACTGGGTATACCTGGTAAAATGCCATTTATATCAAGTTTTTAAAAGTACCTTGACTGGCTCACTTATTTATATGTATACACATTCAGTTTTTACACCTTATTGACGAAAGTAAGACATGAATGACAGTTTGAGTTTAAAGTTTTAATAGAAAACCTTCACAGTCTCTGCCAATCATAATTATAAAGTCAATGACAAAGTAGCGCATTAAAGAATAGTTCCTAACGCCTGATTTGGTGCATAGCTTAAAGGTTACTATGCAAGTTTGTTTACTTTCACTTCTGTTGACATTCGAATTCAAACAAAACAGAGGTAGCCCCTCCCTCCCTCCCTCCCTCCCATAGTTCCCTCCTTCCCATGCTTCCATAACTGTCAACTTATGTCGGTGATTGGCCAGGACGGTTTATTATGTTATGGGGCACAGCCTGTGCCCCTTGTGTTTATTTGCAGTTTGTGACACCTGTGCAGTCTCCAGAGCCCGTGGTTTTTTTTTTTTTTTTTTTAACAGCGAATTTAGGGGCAGGCAGCTAGCGGATCGTGGAGAGATGTCGGCGAATTAAGACAAAAATATAATCGCGCAGAAAGTAAACAAATTTGCATAGTGCACCTTTAAAGCCCGCCTCCAAACCGAAGTCCTACTGCTAAAGTTGTAAGTACGGATACTTCACCAGGCAGTGAAGCCATTCTCTTCATAGGTGTACGTTGAGCAGTGCGCAGAGACTCACAGTTTTACTCACATTTCGTTTTATTCATTCAAATGAGTTCTGAGCCATGTATTGTTTTTTAAAACCTATTAGCAAGCCTTGTGCTGCTTCAACCTCAAGCGATGCAGAGATGCCAAGTCTCACGCATTCGGCGTGAGTCTCTCGCCTCTTAGTCGCATTCACGTACCTGTGCCGTAGTCAGCAATTATTCACTCAACGCGCACTGAAGAAATTCACGCACGGAATTTAAGTCATTGTGCATTAAGTTAATCAGTTTCGCGTGCATTGCGGTGGATTTCCCCACTAGTGACACGCTTGTCTTTACTGAAGGATTGAAAGCAATGGAATTGCATAAAGACGTTTCAAATGGTCTTATTTCATTTAAACAATTTAAGCGATCATGAAACACATGCATTGTTTCCAATCCCTGAGTAAAGAGAAGCACGAGAAGTCCGAAGTCGTTTTCCATGTTACTTGAGTTGAGGTCCACCTTTATGCAAGTGAAACTGAAACTTCAAGGCACAAGGATTTTAATTCCGCGTGAGAATCTCATTAATAAGCGTTCATTGAATAATTGTGGACTACGTTGAATAAGCCAAAATTAAAAAATAAAAAAAATGCGTGAGACCTGCACCGAATGCGAGAGACTTGATATCTCTGGCGATGCCGTAGCTTGCACACCAGAAGCTAAGGCTATGACTATGGCTCCAGTGCCCTCCACAAGCACTGCCCCAAACCAGTTCCCTCTTTCTGCTGCCTCAGCCTACCTCACACGGTTAGCGACTTGAATGGCGATGCTCCATCCCAGCCAACATTAGCTAGCTACCCAGAGCGTGCATTCGGTGCTTTGTGGTGATCATTCAACCCAGCCTGGTATCGTACACGACCGTGACTGGAGTACTCAGTTCAGCGGGATGCATGCTTTTGCTTTCCCTGCAGGAAATATGTTACTTCCGGTGAGAAGGATGCCGTTTTTACCTCGCGTGGTTTTACCAACTGGAAAGCAGCACTCGAGCATGAAAGGGGTTTACAGAAACATGCATCCAGCCATAGTCATATACAGGCTGTTATGGTTCTGCCTCGTGTGTGCTGTTTTGTCATTGTGCTTGTGCCTTTTTCTCCCGTGCCTTACTCGCGATTTATTTTTCAGCTTTCATTTCCGCCGTCTGACGATTGATTCCCTCTTGCCCAAACTCCTGTGATGTCGTGTGACAGCCTTCAGCATGCCTGCGTCTCGTTGTCTAATCACGTTTCCTCATTCGGAATCGGCTGTGGTATTTCATTCATTACTTCCACCTGTGCTTAATTCTGGGTCTCGCTAAACTCTGAGTGAATGCATTCTCTGATAGGATAATAACTAACCCGTACTAACCAGCACTTATTTGAGGGTGATTGTATATATTTCGTCATGTAGTATTTACCTAAATTAATTCATTAACGAGTGCGAGCGTTCCTAGCTTTTGTCATTCCTTCATAAACTTCCCCTGATTAACTACGTTTAAAGCTATGCTTGCCTTTGCTTCTCTCGTGGTGCTTTTTACTCGTCACGTTTAGATTACCTCAATCTAAACCGTCTAGTTTGATTGAATGTCTCAGCGTCTTGTCTCGAGTCATTATTGTTAACCCGGTTCTCGTGTAATTGTTTTATTAATCCCATGTGTTACTGTTTCCATTCGAGATTGCGTTCCGAGTCCCCGCCTCCTCCCGTGGGTATTTCAGTGGGCAAGAGGGAAGCAATCGGTAGACGGAACTTTGTATTGGCTATGTCCTACATTGTGAAATCTCCGCTCCTGTCTTCCCGAGTATTTCCTTAGTACGATTCCCGAGCCTTGTGTTTTGCTGCGGCCACGTCTTGTCTGCCCTTTGTCTAAGTCTCCCAGTGTTTCCGTCAGTTCAGTTAGGTCCAGTTTTTGTTTTTCTAGTTTAGCCACTCATTGAGTGTGTACCTTTGTTTCCCCCTGCCTTGGGCAGTGTACCTTAGTTTCTCCCAGTCGTTCAGTGCATGTGCACGGTGTTTTTTTTCTGGCCTGTTTGGCAACTTTCTCCTTTAGTGTTTGGTGTTCACACAAACACATTTGGATCCTGCATCTGGTGTTTCCCCCCCCTCCTCTTAACACAGGCATATATAGAAGTCTCTTGCTGCTGACATTTTGACAGCAATCTTTGCAGTAGGTTTATAAATTTGTTGAATAAATGCACAGAAGTTTGTTATAGACGATGTTTTCATATCAATCTACGCACTAGAACAAAGGATTCGTGCCAAATCATAATGTAATGCGTAGTTGCTGGCGCACTGAAATCTTAATTTAGCGCCAAGTCTGTCAAACTTGCGGGATCCCGCAAATTACGGGAAAACCTTTATAAAACTTTATATATATATATATATATAAACTTTTGTATACCTTGCAGCATTCGTGGTGCTTTTTAAAACATGCAAGTGTCCCATACGCACTAATGCATCCCCATACCATCAGAGATGCTGGCGTTTGAACTGAACGCTGATAACAGGAGGGGTGGTCTTTCTCCTCTTTAGCCTGGAGGACACGACACCCATGATTTCCAACAAGAATGTCAAATTTGGACTCGTCTAACCACAGGACACTTTGCCACTTTGCTACAGTCCATTTTAAATCAGCCTTGGCCCACAGAACACGGCAGCGCTTCTGGATTATGCTCAACAACGGCTTCCTTTTTGCACAATAGAGTTTTAGGTGGCATCTGTGGATGGCATGGCGGACTGTGTTTACTGACAGTGGTTTCTTGAAGTATTCCTGGGCCCATTTAGTAATGTCAATGACAGAATCATGCCGGTGAGTGATGCAGTGGCGTCTGAGGGCCCCAAGATCACGGGCATCCAGTAAAGGTCTTGACCTTGTCCCTTACGCACAGAGAGTTTTCCAGTTTCTCTGAATCTTTTGATGATGTTATGCACTGTCGATGATGAGACCTTCAAAGCCTTTGCAATTTGACATTGAGGAACATTGTTTTTAAAGTATTCCACAATTTTTTTACCGAACCTTCACAGGTTGGAGAGCCTCTGGCCATATTTACTTCAGAGAGACTCAGCCTCTCTAAGACATCCCTTTTATAGCCAATCATGTTACACACCTGATGCCAGTTAACTTAATTACTTGCTAAATGTTCTTTCAGCTGATTCTCTTATATATTAATTGATTTTTCTGCCCTTTTTTGCCTGTGTCCCAACTTTTTTGAGACCTGTTGCAGCCAGTAAATTTGAAAGAAGTTCATTTTGTGGATAAAAATGTAAAATGTCTCAGTTTCAACATTTGAAATGTTATCTATGTTCTATTGTAAATAACATATTGGCTCATGTGACCTGAAAGTCATTGCATTTTGATTTTATTCACAATTTACATTTCGTCCCAACTATTTCGGAATTGGGGTTGTATTCCTCATGGACAGATAGGAAGGGAAGTGGATATTTCACCCTCTAAGGTGCATAGCAGTTAAAAAGATTTATGGAATTCGGAAGAATTCTTGTGTGTAAAAGCCAAGGATGCTGGTCTAAGCTAAATATTCATGATCTCAAATCACTCAGATGGCATTGCATCAAGATCCATCGTTTATCAATAAATGATAAAACCAAACGGGTTCAGGGTTACTTTGGCAAGCCTTTGTGAAGCTCTACAATACGAAGTTACGTCCACCGATGCCAGTTAAATCTTTACTGTGCAAAAGGGAAGCCTGATATTAACAGTGTTCATGGACTTCTCTGGGGTCAGAGGACTCTGTGATGGACCATCACACAGAGGAAATGGGCATTGTGGTCAGACAAATCAATATTTTAGGTATTTTTTGGAAGGAGTGGATGCCAAATGCTCTGGACCAAAGAAGAAAAGGACAATCCAGACTGTGATCAGCAACAAGTTCCAACGCCATGCTTTGTCCTGGTTCAGGGTTGTGTCACTGTCCTTGGCAAGGGTAACTTGCACTTCTATGAAGGCATCGTTAATGCTGAAAAATACACCGAGATGGCTTTGAAGACAATATCTTTTCTTGGGACGCCCATGCATATTTCAACAAGACTACACAAAACTGCATTCTGCATGCATTACAAAGGCATGGCTGCCTTAGAATAGGGTGCTGGACTGGCCTGCTTACAATCCTGACCAAAAGATAAGCATGCATAACACTAAACAGGAGAGGAAAATTACACACTTAGATCCTTCGAACCTCCCTCTCCCGGGCCACAGTTCCAGGCTAGATCCCTTTCCACAGAGATCTTCGCCCGGGCTCCCCCAGGTTGAGAACTCTGCCTTCTGCTTCCCGGTGTCTTCTTTTCAAAGCCCACCGATCACAGAAGCACCACTCGCCTACTAACGCATTCACTTTTGGCTTGTGGTGGCCTGACTGTACATTGAGCCGAGCGCGGCGGCCACCTTCTCTGTGGTCTTACTGCCATCTGCGACCCGACCGGCCGGTGACCCAGTCGATAGCGATCCCCAGATCCCGTAGTGGTTGTCAGCCACCCAGGTGGGAACCGACGGTCTGATCCCTACCCCACTTCGCTATGGGTATAGAAACTTTGACCGTTTTCACCTGCCTTGCCTGTTCACAGAGGTCATCTCTCATGCCCCTCTGCTAGGTGTGGGCCGTCACCCACGTACCACGTGTTGCCCTCAACTTACATGCGACAAACACGCTGACTAGACGGTACCACGGCAGTATGTTAATTCATACTTCACTGGACACGGGGGCCTTCAGTCCTCTCCCCTGCACTATATTCCATTTTTAACGTGCCCTCGGAACATTGCAGTCCCGCCACCGCCTGTTCCTGGCTAGGTTCGGGGGGCGTAATCCCCTCCCTAGTCAAGAGTGGAAAAATACAGTCAAAGGAATAGGACGCAAGTAGATACATAAACTGAGTATGTTTTTCTGTAACAACTAATGATTTTACTGAACAAATATTGATCAAAGCTACAAAAATCAAGTGCATCACCTGATTATGTTTTTGAATCAACTGAACAGAAGCCTGCTTACTAATCAAAGCTACAGAAGCCCGCTGCTTATGTGTGTGAGCTGCTCATGTATTTGTCTGTCTGTCTGTGTGTGAACTGCTTGTATGTGTATGTGTCTGTGTGTGTGTACGTCTGCGTGTGCCTGTGCATGTGTAGTGCGCATGTGTGTGTGTGTGTGTGTTACAGCTGCATACATAATATGGTTACTAATTATGATTATTGATTATGGTTATTCAATATAGTTATTTATTTACTGATGAATATGATGAGAAATATTGAAATATGAGCCTCAATACTGATAATGAATCTATAAAATTTTGACTTCAGGTGTGATTAATCATATGTAAAAAAAAAAAAAAATAAAATAAAGTAACACTTTCCACGAATACACAGAGAAATATGGTCACAGGAACTTAGAGCAAAATTACCTGCATGCTTGACTGCTTAAGTGGGGCCTACTCTCACTTTCTGGCGCTGATAACCTCATTGTTTTCGCACACGAAGACCAAACATCCTTTGCTAAACAATTAAACTATTCAGTTTGGTTCATTCTGTATAACCTGATTCTGCGAAACTTCTGGAGTTTCTAAAGCGTGGCGTTTCAGCAGCCATTCTGATGGCGTTCGCAGTTACAACAAAGAACCAATCCACTCCACTGGGTTAATTTTACAGTACATTTATAGATCATAATGAGTATGTGCGCGCACATCACTGATCAATGCTAAGGGTGATCTTTCGTGAAAGGCCCACCAACAAGTGCTCCAGCCCCTGCACTATGCCGCGTGATACCAGACATTTCGCTTCTTGCAGACAAGTAACCCTATCAATTCCCCAATTAACGACAAATGATATTTGACGCGTGCTGGTGATTGATGTCATTCCGTAAATGCTGGAGTCTTTCCTGCTGACTGATATTTTACATGCACGTTTTAGTGTATTTCAGTAAAGATCAGGTTGCTTATAGCAAAACCGGCAGGTCAATTCTTGAATTACTAAATGTACGTATGCCTAGCACTGCCTCTATACACACTGGACATATGCTACACAGTTGTATTTATTTCATAATCATTTGCAGCCGCCAATCGTTATCTGTCATGAACTTGTTTAATATTATGTTTAAGCCTACAAACAAATTTCACGAGAATATGCTTAAGTTAAGAGTTTTAGTGCCTTTTCTCTCGGCAAAGGGAGATTTTTCCGAGTTATCTTGTCCAACTTCATATTTTAAGTTCAACTATGGATTGATCCGTTGAATTAACATACCAACCCTGTTAATTAATACGGCGGCCTAAGGGAGCCATCTCCCAGCGAAGGGCAAACAATTTGACCTCGATTTAAAAAAGACATAAAAAAATAAATAGAACCATTCGAGGCGAAACAGTTCAGTCCACACAGATACGATCCTCGCTACGGTTCGCCCCGGCTCCCACGCCTCGCTCCCGGACCTCAACCCCCGTTGCGGTTCGCCTCGTCTCCACGGAGACGCCCGACTCCTCTCATCAGCGACCTCGCGATTGATCGACGGGAGCCGCAGCGCCAGCAACTGGGGAGGCTCCTTCTCCATTGTTCTCCACCCTCGACAGACTGGGGTTTCAATCGATAACCGTATAGCCGCCCCCCCAAAACCACCTCTTTCCCCTTCTTCGCCCCCCCCTTCTTCCTCTCATCTCGCTCTCGCTGCAATCGACGCTCAATTCGCATTGTAAAGTCTTGGCTCTTAAATAGAATTACGCAATGAATAATAATTCTGAGAAGAAAAACTGCAGGGCCAACATAAATAGTTGATTCACCGGAGCCTACATCCGCGGGGGAAAAAAAATGTCATAAGCGCGCGTCGCAAATTGTCTGGATTCACACAAATCTGTACCCACGACATCTCTTTAGGGGCTTTAAAAGCTGAATTTACCTTGTTCGGTGATGTAACAGAAATAATACAAACTATTAGTCTGCAATTAGTCCATAAATAACTCGAACCGTTAGCCAATTATGATTTCAACTGGGCTAATTGTCACGGCTGGTAGGCTATATAATCCTGACCATTAATTTGAAGACAAGCGGCAAAAGTGACGACCAAATAAGGATTCCACAATCAAATAAATGTTACGTCAGGGATGTGAAATGACTTCATGCGTATAGGCTACCAAGTCAACGAGCTAACGATATACTGTTTAAATTATAAATCGTATTGACATTATTAACACATCTTTTCTTCGTTTATGGACATTTCTTCCAAACCGGGGCAAAGGGCACCGTAAGAGAAGCCCCGCTTGTCCCCGGTGCACCTTTGTTCCTGTATTTCTACCTCGCTTGAGAACCGCGAGGACTGCATGCCTTGAGGCGATAGAACCACCACGAGGGACAGCCACCTTTTGAATCCGGCACCGCACGACTCCAGCCCTGACCCTTGACGAGGGGCACCCTTCGGGCGAGATTTAAACGAGCTCCCTCAGGTCTACAGGCGAGTTTTTCTCCCCCTCTTTCAAAATCTGAGGAAGAGGAGATGGAAATTTTTAATTTTCAAAAAGCGGTAACGAAAAATCGCGTCTATTGTGAAGAAATATATTTTTCTAATCCGACAACAAGGCATGCAAACCCTCCGGATCGAAATGTAATTGAATACAATAAAGAACTTGTTTTTTATTGATAGATTTAGCGGTCCACATTACTATCAATATGAAACATTCATGAACACACTTCAATGTGCAGTGACCCTTCATTTTCATCTGAAATTTAGTGTGAGATTTTCAGGTCTATAAAAATTGAAAGCTGAGGGAAATGCAATGGAAGAAATGATCTGAGTCTTCAAAAAAGAAGAAAAAAGGCAGATAGATTTAAAAATATTTTTACTGAAGCTTCAGTTCTGCATGACACTGGTGCATGACCCAAAGTCACACCGAACAAATAAGCTACTTCTCGTTGATGGACATGAACAAGAAACAACTTTCCGCATTAGGCCTAGCCTACTTTTTTCCGCGCTTAACTAAAGAAAATATATTAAAAAAAAAAATGCGACGATGCGAAGAGTCTACTTCACCTTAAATGTCCGGTAAATCTGTTTTTTTTCTCGTGCGCCTGATTTTTTATGGAAGACGAACGGCGTCACAAAAATGTACAGGCCTAAATATGGGTATATCGATCTACGCCCATCAGGCCAAGGGGAGGAAAAAATTGTCGGTTCAGGGGCAACACAATTCCGACTGGACATTGCGATCGATAGCGTACTCCATCACCCGTTTCCTTGGAAACCCACAGAAAGAATACGGTGCATTCCATTTATTCAAGACCGCCAATCCCTATGCGAGCCGCACGTGGCCATTAATGGCCGGAAAGGGTCACTCTTTAGCAGGGAGGGTCAAGGAGGCCCCCATCAACCCCAATTTCCACACTGCCCATGATCTCATTGTCCCGGAACACTGCGCACGAGCGAAATGCTAATTGACAGAAATAACGCATACAAGCCTAATCTCAGATAAAATTAAACATTTTAATAGGCCTATTACTATCAGTACGGTTGCTGCTGCTGTCGTTGTTGTAGTCCTTGTTGCTGTTGTTTTTGTTGTCAATGATGTGGTTATTAATCGAGTAATGAGCAATATTCACAACAGCCTGAAGTTATTACAGTCGCAGGCCTAATACACAAGGCCCATTTTACAGGGGCTATAGCACCCCCTGAAATGTTCCTCAGCCTCCAAAATAATGTAAGCCCACATTATTAGTTCATTAGCACACACACACACGTACACAAACACAAACACTCAAAATCTCCCTCACACACACTCTCAAACACACACAGTGACAGGGAACATTGACGGACGCGGCACACTCCGCCTCACTGCTCGACGACACGGCCACGGTCGGCCCAGCGACCTTTGATCCCTCCCACGGCCACTATCAATGCCTCGTCCCTCTCTCTCCCTCCCCCAAACCACACCCCCTCCCCTATCCCTCGACCCAACACCCTCCCTCAGCCGATCAATGCCTACTACAGAACTCTGCACCGTCCACTGACACGCGTCCTATGGATTTATCGATGATGGTGTGTGTGTGTGTGTGTGTGTGTGTGTGTGCGTGTCAGTAACTCTAGGCAGTTTGTCTCAGTCTTCATTCCCTTCCAGCACAACCCAGCCCCAATGCCCCCCCCTCCACCCACCCACAACTGTCACCCATCCCCTCACCCCCCCATAGGCACCAGTCAGGGCGGGACGGTGGGGAGGGCAGGGTAGTTAGCGGATCCGGTAACGAAACAGCGTCCCAACGTCTCTCCCCATCCAACATGCCCTCTGCGGTCAGATCGATGGCGGTACAGGCCCTGTGTGACAGTCTGACTGCGGGTAACCGCACAGATTTTTTTTTTTTTGAGTCAGCACAGCAAGGGGGGTTCGACTGCAACTGACAATCCCTCAGTCTGACTAGAAACAGCCTGCACCCTCCTCAAATGGCAAGGCTTTATGTTCAATCACAGTAAATCTTGTAAGTATTTGAGTGATGATATATATTTTTTCATACATTTTGATTTAGCTGCGCACTCCAACGCTGTGGATTTGAGAACAGAGCGAGGCGGCTTAAGTTGAGACCGTCGACTTTCATTCTCAGGTACTTACACGCGTATCGGCTAAACGTGGCAGAAACTGCAGCCCTCTTCATACAGTCTCACCATCCAGATGCTAATGGACTGAGCTGCGTCTCGTCGAGTTTGTCACACCCATCTCCCCTCCATCCTTCCTGTCCACAGCTCAGCAGCTGATCCACAAACTCTTCATCTGGCCACCGAATGACCAGACAAAGCTGTGGGGGATCCAATACAGGGGGGTTTTAGGATGATTCTGAGAGCTGTGACAAAAGATTGAGCCCTGACTGAGAGAGAGAGAGCCCTAACTGAGAGAGCTCTGACAAACAGAAAGAGCCCTGACACAGACAGCTCTGACAAACAGAGAGAGCTCTGACAGGGAGTGAGAGAGCCCTGACACAGACAGCTCTGACAAACAGAGAGAGCAGTGACAAACAGAGAGAGCTCTGACAGAGAGTGAGAGAGCCCTGACAGAGAAAGTTCTGACAAACAGAGAGAGTCTGACAGAGAGAGCCCTGATAAAGAGAGCTCTGACTTACAGAGAGAGCAGTGACAAACAGATAGAGCTCTGACAGAGAGTGAGAGAGCCCTGACACAGAGAGCTCTGACAAACAGAGAGAGCAGTGACAGAGAGAGCTCTGACAGAGAGGGAGAGAGCCCTGACACAGAGAGCTCTGACAAACAGAGAGAGCTCTGACAGAGAGTGAGAGAGCCCTGACAGAGAAAGGTCTGACAAACAGAGAGAGCTCGGACAGAGAGAGCCCTGATAAAGAGAGCTCTGACTTACAGAGAGCTCTGGAAAAGAGCCCTAACAGAGAAAGAGAGCTCTGACAGAGAAAGCTCTGGAAAAGAGAGCCCTGATAGAGCTCTGAGAAACTGAGAGAGCTCTGACAGAGAAAGCAGTGACAAACAAAGAGAGCTCTTTGAGGGTGGTGAGGCACAAGGTATGATTTTTTTGATGGATTCCCAAACCCCCCAGTGGGTTCCCTATCCAGCACATACCTTGGCCTGCAAATGTATATTTTTTACATTGCCTCCGATAACAAATTAGGGCGGAGGGTATGTATTCAGCCATGTTTGTTTGTTTGTCTGTTTGTCCAGACAATATCTTTCAAATCTCTCAATCAATCTAAAGTTATTTTATGGTGTGGGCAGTGGGCTAAAGAATAATTGACTAAATTTTGGGATGAATTAGAATTCACAGCCATAATTTTTCAGATGTAAGTGACATAAGTGTTAGTGGAGGTATGCGCTCTCTGAGTGCTCTCTAGTTTATACAGTTTTGTTCTTCAATTCAAGAGTGTTTTTGTCAATCGGTGCAAAATTATCTCTTTAGACTGAAAAGACCTGTAAATGAATGAAGCACATCAATATTTTAGCAGATTCCTATAATATTAAGTAATCAGCTGCAGCACATAAGATGTGATGCAATACCTAAATCTCCACAGACACTGTACAAAACTGTAGCCACTGTGGCCATCACTTTTCTGACCTGTTCTATGCTCCACACACACACTCACACACACACACACACACACACACACACACACACACACACTCACACACACACACACACACACACACACACATGCACGCACACACACATGACACACATACACTCACACACACATGACACACAAACACACACACCACACACACACACACACACACACACATATCCTTGTACTTATATCTTTGTGAGGACATTACATTGACTTCCATTCATTCTTCCTGTATCTCTACAGCCTTTCCCTAATCTTAGCAATAAGAAATGTATGCCTAACCCAAACCCTTACCCTAACCTTAACCTATCCCTAATTCTAACCTTACCCCTAACCTTAACCTATCCCTAATTCTAACCTTACTCCTAACCTTAACCTATCCCTAATTCTAACCTTACCCCTAACCTTAACTAATAAGTCACAATTAGCCTTTGTAGTTGTGAGGACCGGCCAAAATGTCCTCACTTCCCAAAAATGTCCCCACTCTGTAGGAAAAAAAAAAAGTTTTTTGGTTCTCACTTTGTAGCAAGTACAAGAACAGGCATACACACATTCACAAACACACACAAACACACGCACACACACATACACACACACACACACACACACACACACACACACACACACACACACACACACACTCCTTTAGCTGCATTAGCTCTCTGTAGCTCCTCTGAGACTAGCGTCCCCCCCGGGCTGATAAATGACCAGTGGCCACTGAAAGGCTAAAGGCCAGCTGGACACTCGTCCCTCCCGGGGGGGGCTGCCACTGGCCACTGGCAGCTGGTCCCAAACAAGAGGAGTGTGTGGGAGGAGGAGGAGGGGGGTGGTGTTTTAGGGGAGATGGACCGTGACCTGGCCGAAGCGATAGCCCCCCATCCTCACTGGACACATGCGAGGGGCAGCCATCTGTGTCCAATAACCTGGAGGGGGAAGGTGATGGGGGGAAGGAACTAGCCATCTGATCACATCTTACCAGAGTACCTGATTTTAGCCCCAACACCAAGCCAATCGTCATTTTAGGCCAGGTTAGGGGTCTCGGGCAACAACAACTTTGGGATTCAAGTGAGGTACTGGAAATTAATGTGCGCAAACAGCTGAGCAACCAGGGCTTCGGATCCTGTAAAAAGATTTCACAGTGGGGCCCCACCACACCAAGAAAATCCTGTGTTCTAGTATTTTCTGTTAGCGCCTGTCAATCACAACCTTTGGAATCACATTATCCACCATCCCCCCCCCCCCCAATACCCACTGCGCTGACTGTCAATCATTCCGAGGACACTCTGTGATGTCACAGAAGCTAAATGGAAGGCTGCTGCCGGCATTCTAGAACACATGACAGCGCAAAGGAAGATGCTGATTGGATGAAGGGGGTGGAGGGGCATTATCGATCACTGGTGATGTGATTTGTCATCCTTTCACAATTTTATGCTGCAATACGATTTTACAATTTTTTTTTGTTCTGTGGGGGAGGGCTTTGCCAGCCACAGAATGGCACACTTCGGCAGTAATCCCACACAGATGGGACATCCCGTCCTTTTCAGACTCCTCGGGGTCCGAGCCAGGGGGAGGGTGCCAGATTATCCCCTCTGTTGGACCTCCACCCAACCCCCAACCCCCCGAACTGTTTAAGGTAATCGTGTTGGCTCTGACACCACGGCTTGGGCTCTGGAGATCAAAGGTGGCCAAACCGCTGCCTGATTCTAAAGAAAGGTCCTTCACGGATTTAGATGACAGTCACCCTATTTGTGCTGTCTTTCTGCTGCAAGATCCTCTCCACACTGACCCCGTATCCCCCATTCTTTTCAAAAACGGTCGGATTTAACACCAAGAATAAGGTCATACCATGAGAGCACCAGCACTCCAAACAGCCTTGATTTATTGGAGAAATCTTACATTATTCTGCAGGTACCGCCTGCCCAACAGCACAAAAGTCACTTTTTTTTACCTTTTGTAGTTGGAGCTGCATACACCTTGAAGCATTATACATTATACAGTGAAGAATACACTGATGTACAGGGCAGAACTGCAGATATTTTGGAAAATATCACACCAAACTAAGTTCATGGCAATCTTTCATTAAAAATATATCATAAACTTCAAGTGCTGATCACAGCAATAATTGAAATATATTCCCCTACATTGTGAATTGTTGAAATTTCTTTTCTGATTTAGGTAACTTCTTTTATTTCAACATATTTTTTTGCAAGAAATGATTCGTATAATTTTGCAGATTTATCCAAAGGTTCATTTTACTGTGCAGCTTCCAATGGCTACTGTTTTTTTTTTTTTTTTTTTTTCCCAAAGCATTTGTGGTTTTTACAAATGCTGATTTTCCATGAACAGAGAAAAATACACATCGGGTCGATTGCCAAGAAGGCCAGTGGTAGACAGGACATCAACATGAGACCGATCTCTCCCTCTGCATCTCTCTTTCTCATTCTCTGTCTATCTTCAGCTCCATCCATTATCCAGGAGTGGGGGGGGGGCATTGATCTGAAAGACTCCAGGCTGAAGGAAGATTTCTGTTAGGGTTTTCTTTAGGGGGGTTGTTTGTGGGTTGTGGGCAGTGTCCCCGCTTCTCAAAAGTGAATTCTGAGGAAAATAAAAGGAGAGAAAGAGAAAGAGTGTGAATGAGGCAGAGTGAGAAAGAGGGGTAGAGTGTGTGAGCGTGAGAAACAGAGGGAGAGAGCAAAAGATAAGGAGTCGCCGGGGTTTGGTCGCAAACACAAGAAGAGGAGGAGAGGCGCAGACTTTGGCCGCGGTCCATTTATTATCCTCGGGATCGATAGCCCCCCATCTCAGCCTCCCTGACAACAGTTGCTAGGAGACCACAACATCCAAGATGGAGGCCAAGGTGATGTAGGACAGCAGCCTTCCAGGGGTCAGAAGTCAGAGGTCAGAGGTCACCAAGGCGAGTGGTCAATCTGAACCTTCCACTCTGACCCTCCCCCCCTACCCCCACACAGAATTAGGTTTTATGTTTGATGAAGAGAGGGGCTAGGAGAGCACGGGGAGGAAAATTGGAAATTTTATTATTCTGATTTTTTATGGGGAGTGTAAAAACAGACAGAAAGAGTGAGAGAACCTGATTAATGAAGTTGGAAACTTCTAGAAGAGTTTTTTTTTCCTTCACATAACATTCTTCCCCTACCTCGCAAACCTTTCCCTGCGAAAGTTTCTTGGCATCTGCACATCGTGCAATATTTATGGGTGCACCGCTGTTCTCAAACTCAGGCCCTCTGGAATCGACTCGCCTTTAAAAAAAGAAGAAGAAGAAGAAGAAGCCCTTTCAGAATTCCAAATTCCTTAGCTGCAATGTGTTTGGACCTGCAGGAATTTACGGCAGTGTCCTCTGTACCGCCCACATTGTTGATGGCCCAAATAGGTCTCTTGGTGAGAATAAGATGGTCATTAGTTAGCACTCGTCCACGCTCGGTAAAAACATATTCTCCACTATCCTCAAAGGAATTTTCGATGAAACTGCTCATTCTAAGTTGCCAAGCCAATAGTTTTTCAATGCACGGATTTCTTGCCAGAATTAAAGGAAGTCCACCGGTCTTGGAGCCAAGAAACTGCTTCAGTTGTTCCCATCACCCTTTAAATTCATCAGATTATTATTATTTATGAAGCCTGAAAATCCCAGAAGGCTCTGCTGTGGGGTTTACCTCGGAGTCATAACCTGGCCGAAGTGGAGCCGTCTCACTTTTAAATTCTCACAGAGAGGAGAAGGTCAAAAGCTGGAAACATAAGTCACGATAAAACAGGAACAAACACTTTGCTTGTTGAAACATCTGACTGAATCCACTCAACAATAAGTTCTATAATTTATCATCTTGGTCTTTCGTATTAAAAGAACAAATAAATAAAGCATGTAAAATACCGCATATTAAAATTTAAAAGATATTCTTCATTTTTGATGATCTGTTGACATGTACACTAAGTTCTTAGTGAAAAAGTAATACTGTAGGCAAAAGTATGGAGGTATGACTGGAGTATGCAGTACATATCAATAAAACACTCTCACTGGCTTCAAGGTCTCGGAACATCTGGAACTTGCCATTGTAATGTCACAGGCAGTGTCCCCTTCAACTGCCTTTCAGGATAGAATTCCAGAGTCATCAGAGTTCACACTGAAACCTGAGAAGGACCTTTGGCCAATCAGAGAAGACATCGGCTGCAACAAAAAGAGCCTAGCGTGCAATAATCAGACGAGCACTTTGTCCCAGCAAACCCAAAAATGTCCTCACTGCTTCTCTCATTTAAAAACGGTGTGTAGGCGCAGAAAAGAGGAGTGCACCTCTTTCTTTGCTGATTTATGATTTTTTTTTTTAATTGACATTAAAAACATGCAAAAAAACATGCAGAATTCTGAGTCGAACCTAATTAACAGAGTAATAACTGCATATAATTTAGCTTATTCATGGTTCTGTAAACTAGGATACTTTACAGCATACACCGCCTCTCCTTTTTTGACCATGCACAGTATTTTAGTATGAAAATCGACAGCAAGTTTTACAAATGAGCACCAATGTTAGTGGAGTGGCCTGTTAATGTCCTTAGGTTCTCTCTGCATCACAGCAATGTTGTGAGATTGTTTTGCGGGTCATCCTTTTATCTGAAAGTTCTCTAATGGGCATAGGCGGAAGAAAGCAACCACCAATCACAATCAATGGTCGTATCGTTCTACTCATCAATGCAACATATGATTGGCCCTGCCTTTCTTCGGTTGCTGCGCTAATATAGATGTCACAGCCAATTCCCAACACCAGACATTCAACACAAAGGGTTCAGTTCAGAGCTGTAAATGCCAGAAGCTGAATTCAGTTCTCCTCCTTACCGACAGAATGTTCACGATGCCATGGTGACGTCACAAACCCAACCAGAGTACGCAAATAAACAGGGAGGACACACTATAGCAGCATACTGTGGAATAAACCGGATTAAAGTTACAATCCAATATGTAATGATAGAAAATTGACTCTTGCTTCTGTGTTAAGAAACAATTACAGTCTGTCCCTTCTGTTATCTTAAAACATATGGCTGAGTGTCTTCTATAAAACCAGACAGTCTCCTGTCCAGTTCCCGCTTTCCGATCTCTGAAACTTCTAAGTACAATATCTTTTAAAAAAATTATATATTCATGGAAAAATCAACATAAGCTAGTCTTAGTAAGGTGCTGGGCCTCCACAAGCAGCCAGATCAGGTTCAACACACCTTGGTGTAGAGTCTACAGGCGTAAGACTTCACTGGTGAGATGGAGCACCTTTCTTTCAAAAGATATTCTTTCATTTGGTGTTTTGATGAATATGATGGGTTTATATGTTGGTTTGAGATCTAGTGACTATGAAGGTGGCAATGAATGCTTTGGTTCATTTTCATACTCATAAAATCATTCAGTGACCCCTTGTGCTCTGTGGGGTCTTGGGCCATTGTCATCCTGGCAGAGATCACTCCCATCATGGAAGAAATGCTTCATCATAGGATATAAATGTGATCATACAGAAGAACTCTGCATTGATTTGCAGTGACCCTCCTGCCTTTAAGGGGATGAGGGAATCAAAAACATGGCAGAACGATGAACAGAGATATTTGCATTTGTTCTGTTTGTCAACACATTTATTCCGGTATTTTCCTAAAATTTGTCACCCCTCTGTATATGTAAACACATACAAACATATCAAAGCTGGTGCGCTTCCAGATATTGGAAGGCTTTAGCTCAGCACTTTTAAAGATGGCTGCCATTCAATTAAAAAAAACTGCAAGACAGGGAAAAAAGAAAAACAGAGGGAAGGGAGAGGGAGATGGAGAAGGAATGAACATCAAGCTAATAAACAGAGGAGAGGTCATCATGCTACTCAAAAAATAGATCTCGGTGCCACATCTGTCCCACACCTTAAGAAAATTATAATTTACTTTGAACAGCCATAAAGGTATTAGTGCAGGCAAGTGTGCTGCTTATGAGAACGTGTGTGTGTGTCTGAATGTTTGCACATGCTTATGTGTAAGAACATAAATGTGAATGCATGTGTGCACGTGTGTTCAAAGATGGCTGTGTCAATGTGTGTGTGTGTGTGTGTGTGTGTGCGTGCGTGTGTGCCTTTGTCTGCTTATGTTTGCTTGTGCATGAATGTGTTTGCGTGAATTTGTGTATTTGTGCGAGTGCAACCGACCGTGTAAGTGTGTGTGTGCGTGTGTGCGTGGGGGCAGGGGGAGGGCCAGAGAGAGATCGTATCAATCGCCCTGGCCTGGCCATTGAATGTATTGATTAGTTACCTTTCTTATTAACATGCTGATTAAAAAGAGGGGGGGAGATCGAAACAGAAGCCCGGTCTCTCTCTCTTTCTCTCTCTCTCTCTTTCCTCTGGTTCTTTCTCTCTCATTCTCTGCTCAAACACTGCCGGGGAAACGCCGGAGGAGGAACGGCACCAGAGCACAGCGAGAGGACGGAAGATGCCGGAGAGAGGACGGAGGGATGAAAGAGGAGAGGAGACGAAATAGAAGGATGAAGAGGACAGGAGTGTGTACGGAGAAGGGGGGGGGGGTTGTCCCGCAATCTAGGAGGAGACGAGAGGGAGGTGGGGAGGGGGTGCAGGGGAAGATGGGGAGGCCGACAGGCACCGTGCTCCTGGGAAGGAGAGGAGGGAGAGGCGAGAGGCAGCCCCGGGCCCTGCGGAAACACACCGGGGACTGGAATAGCGTAAGACCAGGGGAAAGGACATCGTCCCGCAGGCCTGCCTCACACGAGCCAGCCAGGAGCACGGAACACAGAGCAGGGGATGATTAACCCTGTACTGCAGAGCACCATGCCACCGCTACATCTTTACTTTGGCTTCTAATGTCTTTTTTAATGCTTTTGATGCGTGCGGCTAAGCTAAACAACATTAGCACTCCAGCTAGTCATCCTCGTGCTGGACTCTACCCAAGATGAGGGGGTGGCAGTTAACCCCTCCCGCAAGTCCTCGTTTCAGTTCCTCGGAGAGTGATGGAGGCATCACGTGTGAGATGACGCAAAGCAGTGCCAGGATGTGGGGATGGAGTGACTGATACATAGAGGACAGGAAAAAAAAAGAAGAAGAAAGGACAGGTAGGCTGGCTTTAGAGATACTGAATCAGGCCTTCAGACTTTCAAATGCATATGACTGATTTGTGCAGAACACAGCTACTCCCTGACAAGTGACAACATTACTGACTCAGTGTGAATTTAATAATGGTATCACTTTTATTCAGCCTATCTAAATGCAGGTATACATCTTTTTTTATTGTTATATGTGCAAATAACATAATATTGTAACACAATACCTATGACCAAAGCCTTGCTTGAGATTCGTCCAATCTTGGGAGAAGATTTTAGTGAGATTCAACTAAACTTGGGTTTTCTGCTCTGTTCCTGAGCCACGTCAGGTAGGAGCCCTTTTAAGGGGTACTGCTGTTATGTCAGAAAAAGGAAGTGATGTCATCTTCAGGAATGAATGTGAATGCTAAACTAGAAAATGGTTCTGCTTAGAAAAGTTGACATAAAATAAAGAGAAATAGATAAATTGACCTTGCTAATTCGTACACTGTGTGAGGACATTAGTGGTGAGAATAAAATGAAAAAATAGCTGCTATTCTACCAAAACTGCCATGTCTTGATAGCAGTGGTAGTTCATTTAGCATTAACCAATGGATTTCCATTTACACACAGCCTGAGGTAGAAATGATATACCAGCACAACATGGTAGTAAGATTATTAGAACATTTTAAACAGGGGATCAAACAGACATATCTCTAAAACTGATGCATTAAACGTTATAAGTTTTTGGAATACAGCACGCCAGCAGCATGTAGGTGTAGCTCCACAATGTAGTGACATCCGAAAACTGCACTCCGTTCGTCCGAAGCTTTTCCTTTTAGCCGAAGTAAAGCCAACGGCTGACGTCACAGTGATCCTGTCAAGATTTTCTCATTCGCCTGTCGGTACGCAACGGGGGAACGCAATTACTTACGGCCCGTTGGTAGTCAGTGGCCCGCATTAAGGCGAGCAAACAGCTGGACGATTTTAGCTAATTCGAAGTGGAATTTCATTCATAGAAAATCAAAATATAAATCACGAATACTTCTCCTCCCCATCTATTGCTTAAAAATCTTTTCCTGTGTTTCTCTACATGTTAAATTTAAAGACATACATGAGTTATATAGGCCTACCACCTCTTATTCTTCTACTTCACTATTCCGGCTATCTTGCATCTTGGCCATTTTTCAGTATCTATTTATATATTTGTTTTATGATATAGGAATTACCGAAAAACTGTATTCTTGCAGATAAAAAAAAGATGCCTTGGCTTAAGCCATGTACAGTTTATTTAATGTTGTTGTTTTCGTGCTAAAAGTTTAAGAAGACAGGCTTGCTGGGAAATTTGTTTGACCAATGGTCTTGTTTGTCCCCAGTTGCGCTAACAGTCTGAAAACGCGTTTCAACGACAACGAGATTAGACAAAAATGTCAGAAAGCAGTGGAGACGCGGAAAAGTTTCGAGAATAAAGTAAACAGACATTGGAGCCTCAAGCTTTCAAACGCTAAAAAAAATTGACCAGCTGTTTGGCCACGATGATCCTCATGTAGCAAGCAGTTTTCATTTGGAGGGGGACACGGAAAGCGGTAAGACTGACGTTAAATTAATAGGCTATCGCAAGTATGTATTCGGTTAAAATTTGCTTGAGCTTGCAAAAGGCTCCCACTGATGGACCAGCTGTTAATAACCTACTATTTGATGCATATTGATTCGTTGTTTTACAGTGGCGAATAAAATTTGTCCTGGAATACAGCGAGGAAGACTTTCAAATTTTCCTATTTAAAACCCTGTCTTGACGCTAAGATTCACCTGCTAGTAAACCTGCAACCAGCGAGTACTGCGGTTCTGAAGCTAGTGAGCCTATGCCCTGTTTAGTCTGTAAGATATGTAACGTTAAATTCTATGCCCTGTTGAGTCTGTAAGATATGTAACGTTATTTAAAAAGTTTATGTATGAATCAATCCAAAAGTCACATTAGTATTTCACATTCATTCATGTAAGTATATTAACACTATTATTATTATTTTCATTATTATTATTAGTAACTTCTTCTTTGTAATGGTGGTGCAGTAGTTATCACTGCCACCACACTGCAAGAAGATCGTGGGTTCAATTCCAGCCTGGGGTCTTTCTGTGCGGAGGTCCAGGGCTCATAGTCTACAACTAAGCTTAAGTTTAACTTTTGGTAACAGCAAAGTGTGATCGTATGGCGGGCCGTCAGGTCACGATCAGGTTGGGCCGCCATGGCCGAAAATGCCAGGGCCGTTTTTTTGTCCCAGTCCAGCCCTGTGTGGAGCCTTCACCGTTCAGCTTTCAGAAGCCACCACAAATTGTACACGTGTAACACGATACTTGTCACTTTGTCGAACCGAAGGAATTTGCGGCTGGAGATCATTATGGTACGCATGCGCAAATATACAATAGGCTATAAACAGTCATTTACATGGGTTTAAGAGAAATTAATGGTCAAAAATATTAGAAACTTCTGCTACGAGTTTTTGCTTGCTCACCTACCAACTGCGCAGATTTCAAATTCATTTTTCTATTTTTTTTCTTTTTTCACGATGTACGAACAGCTAAAAAAAAAAAAAATCAGAGGATTAAGGAACGAGTTATCCTCATCTAGTAAGATCTCAGATCGTGAAGGGCACATGGCGAAAGTATACCATTGGCCAAGCCGAGTGCTCAACAATCTTTCTCAAGACTTTCGCATTTGATATATTCATTTGATTTCTCTCACGAAGATGCAGGCAGCCGGGCAATGTTGGCATAAGAGCTCACGCGATAAGGCAGCGCAATCACGGCGGCCAATATTTGGAACTCGTGAAGTTGTGAAGTCTTGTCGTGAAGTCGTGAGCAGAAATGGCTCAACGTTCAAGTGATAACCGTGCGAGAGCACCGTTGCTACGGCAATAAGGACGCCAAAGCAGTCTATACGAAAAATATTATTAACATTATTAATTTGTATCTGAACGCCACTCAGAGGAACGAGAGACAAAACGATAAAGATGACGATGATCTGTTCCTTCTTGTCCAGTAGGTTAGGGTAATGTTATGCAAACTACATTGTACAGGCTAGCGCTCTCGCTAACGTTAGCTCCTCCAAAGTAGGGTTGCTAACGCAACTACAGAACCCGCAAGCATGGGAATTAAGGGATTTCATGGAAGGGCATAACGGCAAAATTGTAGTCCGGATACAATTTCTGAAAATGTCATCAAACACCTCACAACTCGTGAACTCGAAGCTTTCAGAAAAGTTCGACTTACGAAGTCGTGAATACCACAAGAGGGCGGCGTTCATATGGACTTTTCTCATGAGCACGGTAAACGCGACCCCATTTGAAGGCACTATAAGATTACCATAACTGCATGAGGGGTAGCCTATTGGATAATGTCAGCATAGCAAGCATGTGGCGGGGTGACTGCGCTTCTAGCCTATATGAGAGTCTGAGTCCAAGATGAGACACGAGTTATAAGAAGTGAGAGCCCAAGATGAGACACGAGCATTTCACCTTTCAGCTATGTCTAAGATTGCTCCTTCACTTGATAAACCTCATATGCGGACTTATTAATTGCGTATTAGTAGCAATAAATAAAACATGGCGCCATTATAGCGTAAATAGTCCAATGAAAGAGCGTATTTTCGGAACGCGTGACTGCAAACATAATCGCTCGATCTTCGTATAGTTAGATCGAGGAAGGGGCGGGAAACTGAATGGGAATCGTGTGTGTGTGTGTGTGTGTGTGTGTGTTGGGAAGGAGGATGGGGGTAATTCCTTCAAGAGACCGCCTCACAGACGCGGTGATAATCGTTTCGACATCAGGGTCAAAACCAGAAAATTTCGCGCTGATGGTCTGCCCTTGTACCTTCCCGTCAAAAGCCTCCTTAACACGTAATCTTCAGAGTAGCCTATTTTATGCGGAGTGAGGTTACAGGCTTGTCCATGATCACCTTTGAGATAACGTCATTAACGTCATCTGAAATTGAGTGTGGTGGGGTCGCCCGTTCTAAACTTCGAGAGGAGAGGACCCCACCTAACTGCTTTTACACGAGGCCTACTCTCCGTCGCTTACACAAAATAGCCGTATTTCGGGCGGCTGAGATTGAGGGTTTCTGGGCAGCTGTTAGCGCGAAACATGTTGCACTGGTTTTGCACCTATAACCAGGAAACGCTGAATGACGGCACAATCCTCGGTAGTAATTAAGTAATTTAATGCAACAGAAATTCTAGAATATAGACTGAAGATTTTTATAGGACACGAGAAAACGACCTGTAGCCTATGACGAATGTGGATATCTCAGTCCGCTGGCGCGTCTCAGACTGTTCTCTGAAAAACGGAGTGGACTTAGTCTGTTTTCGGTTTTCTGTCATCTAATTGGAATTGTACATGAGAAGGACGCGCCGACGATAGCTGTCAACGCACACTCGAAAGTGCGTTTTGATTCGCCAATGAGCGCACTTCGGAAGTCAAAAGCGCTTGAAGAAAAGAAGGCCTGAAGACGCCAAGAGCCTGTTACACGGAATTAAACATAGCGATCAATGTATGATTAGCATGTCCCCTCAACTTCTTCAAATACAGAGCGGAGTGATGTAACAGGGATCGATTTCTTCATATCGTCGACCGAAGTTAAATTAATGAAAGTTGAAAAAATAAAATAACGGGTCTTCATCGGCGATATTCGATGATACTGGAATCTTCACGAATTCTATCCTGAAGTTATGTCATTCAAAGCCAAACAATGTTCAAAGGTTATATGACGCAAAATGCAGAAGGACCTTGACCTCACCTTCTTATCACTTGCGCTGTTCATTTCGATCCTGGGAATCAGAAGGACAATAACCGGCGCTAAAATATTCAGGAAAAAAGCGCAGTAAACGCATTCTTCAGCCTGCGTTCCCCTGGCGGGTTTCTAGAGATGTAAGGAAAGTTAAGCAGCGCATTTAAATTACATTCATTTTCAGATACATTTCAATTGCCTCCCTTCGCCGACTCCCCTGAAATAACACGTGAGAACGAGCAAGTTCATTAAATTAGGACTGCTTGATGGCAGATAAGATGACGCTATTTGAAAGCACACATGGGTTAGACTGCGGAAAATTACAATGCCCACTGGACTTTTTCCAGACTCAAAAGTCTTGGAAGTTGGGCCAAGACACTTTCTGTGGTAGGCCCTGAAATTCAATTACTATGTTTCCGGGGACCACGAGGACAAAAATGTTTCCGGAAGTAGGCCAAATATTCTAGTTTTATAAAAAGTATTTTTTTGGAAGGAGAAGCAATCCCTGAAATTTTGAATCCATGAGTGTGGTAAAACGACAATTAATGAACTTTTTTTTTTTTTTTTCTTAATCGAAGGTGACTACTTTGACCGGTAGTCTCTCCACCATAAGCGACCCGTTTTCTGGAATTAACCTCGACCACAATAAAATAGGCTATGAATAGGCCTCATTTCTATTTCTAGTGAAAAGCAAGTTTTCTTACGCTGACGCCAGCAAAATAGCGCTATATATTTTCTCCACCAACGTCATTGATGCGAAAAGCCTGTTGATTAAGAAAATGTGTTTGCTGAATATATCGTCAAGGTCACATTATAAGTAAGCCTATGAGCCTACTAATAGGAACGATTAGTGCTTACATGGATAGTGTTAGTCTGGTTTCCTTCGATGTGTACGGCTGAATCTTCGAGGTATGGAAGGAGAGAGAGAGAGAGAGAGAGAGAGAGAGAGAGAGAGAGAGCGCTTTCAAGTTCTGCAAGTCCTGTCGTGGAGTATAGAGGTAACTTCGACATGTATTTACCCTTTTTATGCAACCGTTATTAATCATTACCCACCATGAGCTCAATGCCTTGTATCATGTTACATGTAGTATGTCTGCGTCGGATGTTGACCGCATACTTAATAAAATGAAACTGTCTGGATCTCATTTTATGGACTTAAGTTTGCGTCAGTGGACAGATTTTAATATTCTCTAGCACTGATAGCCTATGCAGCAAGAAGGCAGGAGAAATAATTAACGCAGCGCACTATCTCAGTCCACCCCCCACCCCCTGCCAAAAAATAAATAAATTAATAAATAATAATAATAATAATAATAATAATAATAATAATAATAATAAACGCAACACCATACTTCCACTCCAGCAACTACAGTTTCTGAGCTACTCGCCTGCTCCTACTCCTCAACAGCAGATGCTACTAATACAAATACTAAATACTACTGCTAATAATAATAATGTTAACAGTCATAATATTAATGGGAAGAGATAAGGGACAAGTGAGAAAGTTGCAATAAAAAATGAGAATTCAGCTGCAACAAAGCCATATTATTATTATTTATATATTGATCGTATATAAAAAGAAGGGGGTCAAACTTGTTAAAGCACTTATTCGGCCTTAATTGTCAATACAAGAACGCTCAGCATACCTCACCTTTAATCGTTGTCTTATATCCGGTACCGTTCTCTATCATATTTTCCTTGAGTAGGCCTTGCCACTGGAATTAAATTTATTACAATTTTTAAGAAATATTTTAATTGTTATTTCTGTCGTGTCCCAAACGTCTAAATACGGAAACTGCGCGCTAAATAAGCAAAGCCGTTACACAATCTTCCATTCCCAGCTGCATTTTCTAAGACATTATCTGCGCTCTCGAGAGAAAAAAAAAAGAAAAAAAAACCTTATTCGGCGGCCTACTTGAGACTAAAATGGAAAACGCAGTATTCCAACCATGTAACCTTTAACCACCGAATAGCAAGAATAAAATTGTAAGCCAACAGTGAGACATTTGTTTTCCTCCAGCAATGACACAGGACATCAAATTACACCACAAATCGTTGTGAATATTTTTGTTATAGACTGAATGTATGACTAATCAAAAGTTAAACTACATGACAATTAGTCTCAATATAAAATAAATATGCTTGCGCTTATTATCTTGCGCAAAAACATTAAATGTGTCCTTCATTTAATACTAAATATTGCCTTTTTTGGGGTTCAATTCCAGTCTCGACATCAGTGGTACTGCCATTGAAATAAGCAGTAAATAGCTGTAAATAAAAAATAGGACATATCGAGAGGGATTTCTGTACATTTTTTATCCCATTTTTTTCCCGAAGAATTAGGAACGACAGCAAAAAAAACCTAGTTTCACCACTAGGTAGCTGACCTCAATGAACCAAGGACTCTTTGACTGTTTCCCGGAAGTTAAGTTTATTTGTGTTTATTCTCTTACACTGAAAGACCAGAATTTAAAAAAAAGTTATGAACGATACTTAAAACAGCCGAGTACTGTTTGAATAATTCTAATGTGCGTGCGTGCTCCAGGGACAGCATATGCGTTTGTCCTTAAGTCCGTGGTTGGTCCCTATACAAGTCGCCTATGGGAAGTATTGATCATATTGATCTGTAAAGGGGCGAGTATTCTTTTGTTGGAGCTGAATCACATTTCACAGATAATGCATGCATGAACAGACTTTTTTTTATAGTTTTTTTTTTTTTAATCTTCGGGGAATTTCGATCGAATTAATTATCAGCCATTAACAATTGACGGTGAGGCGTAACTTAATTAAATTTGGCAATCAGTAACACTATTGTCTAAAATTACTTCTTGTTAATTGAGACCGGCTAGTTTGACCATATATGACTCCAATATTACTAAAGAATTCATACCAATTTATAAATGTGCCTAAAAGGATATTAACGGCGCAGCAGTCCTGGACGGAAAAAAGAAAACAAACAAATTAAATGGGCACACACACACACACCCAATTAAACGCACAGACACACACACACACCTTTTTTCAGGAAATATGTCAAATATATATTCAATACTCTTTACATTTTATTTTTTGTCATCATGTGAAGATTATATATTGTTTGTTTCTCCACCTGCCACACGCCCAATCTCTGTTTTACTCATTCAACTTTCCTGTCAGATGTTGTATTAATTTCAGAATAATAAAGAAAGGAAGACAATTTTATCTTCATATGCCATAAATAATTGTCAAGAACCTAAGGTAACGTGGGGCAAATAGTATAACGCCAATTTGGTGTTAATTAGCCAAAAAATGCGAATCAAACTATTTATTCCAAGTTCCGAGAGTGAACTTTAACGGAATGCCTTACTGTGTTCGAAGACTGTCTTCAGTCACAATCATCGCGAATTTTGTGCGAAGTGTGAGAATGAAAAGACAGGTCAGGTTATGCTGTCCTTCAACTGACCCAAAAATCCTGTCCTCGCCGGAAGCAGAGAGTGGGGGTGTCCCACAGGCACGTGAGATTAACGATGATTCAATTTTCCAGCACCTTTTTACGTTTTTACTTATGGGAGACTAGTTCTAAAAATGCCACACGTGGCCATATTCTGTCATGGGAAAAATTATTTCAGTTCATCTGCATGATATAATATCATGTACTACGACGTATTTGAAAATACAGAGTGATCAAATCGAGTTGTCGAAAACACGAATAGGCCCATTTGACTTCGTGATTATTGAAAACCTGCCAAATTATGTCGTGTTTTAATAAACATTCGATGGATTAGATATCGAGAGCAGAGACGTTTCTTGAGAGATACATTTTTACAGAAATAGGCTACTTCATGAATTGCAAATGAAATCGGAAGTCGATGCAACAAAATAAGGGAAACATATTAAAAGAAATTGATTCATTTTGTTCTCTCAGTTGCAGGCTTCAAACATGGACACATTGGAAAGCCATGTTGCGAATCGAAACGCAGGCCAAGTACAGACTTTAATTGTCATTCCAGCATATCGAAAATTCTGTTCACGTGTTCGTTGGAGCGTTTCACATTAATATTTTTCCTATTTCCGCAATCATGTATGTCCACATACTTTTGGTGTTTTACGACGACAGTTTGATGCTTATGGTATGGTACATCAATGTTGTATGTGGCTGTTTTTGCTCCGATACTCGCTTTGATTTCAAATGTCTATATTGTTTTACATCCGATAAATGTCAAGACTATATCACTACAAAAAGCCTTGGCGAGTTCATGAGAACGCATCGGACAGTTTGTTTCCCTGGTTGCCACTTTTGCTGTTGTTTTACATCAAAAGTATTTTAATTCATCAAAACATATAAATATATATATATATATATATATATTATATATATATATATATATATATATATATATATAAAATTGAGGCCTGTAGGTAGCTCAAACATTTGACATTTGAATGGATAATTCACTCTATTTGTTTATTGTAGCGGACAGAGCGTGGGGTCAGCCTGTAGCATGCCGAATTTTAGCATGTAGGCATGTGGAGGATGCGACAGATTGCGCATTTTAAAGAAGGGGGCGCACATTTAAAACACATCCAGCCCCCGCGACCCCAGAAAGGGACATTCTGAAGACACAGAGGCGCGTGAAGTGTCCGTTGGGACGGGGGGCGACCTGTCATCAAAGGCAACCAAAGACAGGGGTAAATAATTAAATCCGCAAGGACAGGTTTCAGGTTTCGGGAGTGTTGTTCGACATGTGTGCGGTCCACGTGCCGAAATGTGTCCTGACCACAGTGCACCGGTCAGTCAGCGTCATTCTGGGAAAACAAGCCACGCGAGACAGAGTACTGATAATAATGCCCTTTTGACAAGCTTGTTTTGTCGTGTATCACCAAGATACAATGTTTCACCAATGTTGAATAATTATTTCTCCTGGAGTAAATTTCGAATTCAGATGGTGGGCCAACCACTTTTTTTTTCTTTTTTTTTTTGAGAAATGTGTAAATGGACAATTCCATACCGTGCGGTCATAAAACTGGAAAGTTTTTTTTTTCCCCTAAACTTTGTCAAAAGGAAAATAAGATGGCTTTATTTATTTTATTTTAGAGGCGAAGGTGTACAATGCAAACGTATGGACGCATCCCACACATCAGTATATGACCAGTCAGTATATCAGGTAATTAAGGCCAGCTTATGACATTTGATATGACCACAAGAGTGAGTTGACCATCCAGGGCGGTCGTCATCCTGGAAAGGAGACGTAGAAAGTTAAAACCAACAAAAAAAAATGTATACACTATACTGCTGAACAGCAGTATGAGTATCCATAATTCTGTATAGGACCAAAAATGTATTATGAATGATTATTGTAGAATCTGAGTATCAATAACAAGGATTCCATCCGAAGACAATCTAAGTAGAAAGATTATTTGACTTTAAAGTCTTCATTTGGTGACATCTTAATGTTTGAAACAACTTCAGCGGAACACGGGAACTGTTCAGTCACTCCGGTGCTGAAATCACTGCGGTCAATTTTTTGCGCCTTGTGAATACTATCGTGGGACAAAATATTCGGCTGTGTATATATAAGAACTGATGTTTAACTTGTTGTAAATATGGCTTATGGTGTATCATGGAATATACTTCAGCATTAGATAAACAGCATGATCATAATCCTCTTCTTCTTCTTCTTCTTCTTCTTCTTCTTCTTATTCTTCTTCTTCTACGATTACTACTACTACGAATGATAATAATAATTTCATAGCTGAATCTTACGTCTTAAGAATAGATTGTAAAGTGTACAGGCTGTGGAGAGCGATAATTTTAGAGTCATAAGAACAAAACGAAAATAAATAGCATAGTAGGCTATAGCAGTAAGTTTTGTGACAATGTATTAAATGAAGAGTAAAATTCCTTTTAGAGCTTTAAAAAATTCATGTATCTTACATTTATTTATTTATGTACTTTTTTTGTTAACATTCTTGTATTTGGCCTCAGCGAGTGTCCACTGACCTTTCTTTCCTCCATCTGCGTGGTCACTCAGCCCGGCACTCGGCCCTTGCCCTCCTGCCCCATTTAGCGGGAGGTTAAAAACGACAGCTGTATTTCAATCACCGCGCGGGCATCGGAAAACGTTCGCATGCACTCGACTAAACACGAAGACTTCACTGAAGCGCTTGAATGGGATTGAGGGGGGTAAATGGGAAGGGTGGGGAAGAGTTTTCTCCCGTAAATGCATTGTTGAAATATTGATTTGTTTTGCAAAAAAAAAAATCAAATCGGAGAGAAGACAGTCATCGGACAACTTTCTAAGTGATGCTCTTGTTTGAATATCGCTGTCTCCCATCAATATTTGTTTTGGTATTTTTAGGCGTGCAACTTTGTTGTTACAATTTTAACAATTGCAATGAGGGCCCTGGCGTATTGTAGAAGCGAATGGATTTATTATGAATTCAATGACAGGTCTTTATACGACTGAAACCATTGGATTACATAAATGTTGTATTTTAGAATTTTGGATGCTAGATTACAAAAAAGCTGTTCATTCTAATTCGATAGATCTGCACAGGAAACAGCGTGAAACAGTGCGATACAGTGCAGTCCGTAAATATTTGGACATTTTTTCTTTTTGGTCCTGAAGGCCTACTTAAACAAATTTAATATAAGCGAAAGAATGAAGACGGCTTTAATTTGACAATATTTACATTCTCACCCGGTGATAGGAGTTACAGCCATTTTATAACACTACAAAAGTCATACTTTCGGACAGCATTGTAAGATGTTCTATGTTGCAAAACGTTGCAAAGAGGTTCGGGGCAATTACGTGGAATATTCCAAATATGTTAACCAGGTGGATGAACGAATTTCTAGCAAAAACTACAGCCGAGGAGAGATAACGAAAAAAAAAAACCCAAAGATTCTGTCGGGTTCCATTAAATCAAACATCGGCTTTATAAACTGGAATATCTTACCTACTTTTTGATGACATGTCAAATTATTAAAATCATTACTGTGATACTGACAGTGCAACGGACTCCACGGATCGTGGAGGTGGAGAGTAAAGGCTTAGCCGCTTCAAAGCTTTTAGTTCTGTGTCCTCGCACGATGCAGAATGGATCGGGTGTCAGGCTCCCTGTTCTGTTTTTTTTTTTTTTTCCACCGCAGCAGAAGGTGAACTTTCACCCCGACCTCTTTTTTATTCGCCTCGGAAAAAAAGAGAACGACTGACCATTTTTACCTCCAGCTATACCGCCTATCCATACATCTCCCCCCCTCTCTCTCTATCCGCGCGCCCATTCCTGCCACGGATCGATACGGCAGCATCTGCTAGAAAAAGGGCCGCAGTCCCACACCGCACGAGGCTGGCTACACTCAGAATTTTTCAAACGGCTGAATTGCTCATCTCTAAAAATTAAACTGACAGTTAGATATGATTAGTATGCCTTGTATTAGCAAGCCAGCCACCTCCCCTCCAGCTTCGCTCTAGTCACATTCACCAAGCTGCGCAAGAGGACTGCGCCGTGTTAAACGTGTAGATAACCACTACGAAGGATACAAATGGAGCAGTTAATTTTACATTTAGCTCAAGAATATAGCCTTACGCATGCGCATACTTTCCTCATGACCCTTCTTACATCAATACCAATCGAATTTTAGGGACGCATCCCGTGTATATTTGCATATCCAATTCAAAGTAAATTGTTATCCATTTGCATAACTTTCCAATCTCTGAGGGGGAAGGACTTATTGCACATATTTGATGACCAGAGACCAGATCGGATTCGTTCTCCTTTGACAATAAAGACGAAGATTTTGGGCCTACTATCGCGCAGCAATGTTTTTTATAAATCAGGGAAGGCGCGACTGCAAGCTCTGCAGGTGCTTCGGCACACTTCGGCTTCCCTTTGTTCGCTCCTATACGTCTGTGTGCTAAGACAAAGATGCAACGCTGCTAAGGTCATGAGGCTTCACTCACTACTGTAGCCTTTCCTTGTAGCCTGTATGTGATATGTCTAATTTCGGTAAATTGGTTTTGCTCAATGATGCATGTCTAACTCTTAAAATCACAGTCTATGAGATTTCAATCTCCCACAGCATAATTCGCCTAATCAACGGCTTTGTAATTACAGTAATTTTAGGGACTTCTCGTGAAAGTGATGATGATGGTGGTGGTGGCGAGCAGAGCGAAGATTGTGATAAGGGTCATAGTTGCGCTTGATTTAGTGATATCAGGTCACATTTCCTTTATCGTTCATTTGTGCCTAAAACGGTGCCTGAGCGCAAGGGTTACGTTGGCTCCTACTGTCTTGTCTGTATAGTTTGCATATGGCAAGTAGGCTATGAAATTCGGATTCAAAAGCGATGCGACGTGGTGATAAGGGAGCAAATGGGGGGCTCATTTCACCTCAGCCACTCGCCCAGCCCCCAAACAGACTACTGTCGGCCGAGGCGAAAGGGTTAATTTGAGTTGGAATTTCATTCCACATCTGTCAGATTTTTTAACCCAGTGACGCGCTTAACAGTGGGGAGCGAGAGATCGAAAGGGAGGGGGGGAGAGAGAGAAACGGACAGACAGAGAGAGAGCGAAAGAGAGAGAGTGGGGGGAGCAATCGATGAGGTGACAGTCTGAGAGAAACGGAGGTTTCAAAAATAACGCGTTGGGGAAAGAGAGAAAAGAGTGGATGGGAACGAGAAAAGAGGCGAACTGTTCACGCAAAAAACAAAAAGGTCAAAGAATAACCGGGAGGTTGGAGAGAGGAGCGCTGAGATCGCGAGCGACTGTTTGGCCTCTTCGTTTCGGCTCATATCGCCTGCTCTTCAAAAGGAAGGGCTGACCAATTGTGTGGAGGAACGAGCTCTCGGCCGTAGGGGTCGTCAGGAACGAACTCATATTAAACTGAGACCCAAGAAAGACGCTGAGGATTTTCAATTGCTCCCTACCCGTCTCCGTGCGAAGATTCACGGGGAATTGTCAAAGATTTCTCTCTGCCTGGTTTTTGTTGTTTTGTGTTCGGTTCGAACACATTCAGTAACCGGCGCACCGCTGTGGACTTTGAACAACAATCCACACCGCTCCTCGCATGTGTTACGAGGTAAGGCATCCACAAACGTGGACGGAGGTCCCGAAGACCGCATGCTCACTGAATATTTCGAAAATTTGCAGAGGGAGATGGAGAGAAACTTTCTCACCCGAAATTAAATCAACCCCGTGAGAACCATTAGATAGGTTAGACCGCGGAAGCTAATAAGGCAGCACAGCATTTTATCGGTGAACAGTCGATTCATATTTATTTTCATCTTTGGGGCTAATGCATAGAACTACAGACAAAGGGAAGAGCAGCGTTCAGTGTGCAGTCCCGTGCAGTTAAATGTTGCATGAATTGTAATTCTCTGTGTCCAATAGCTACGTCGAGGGGGACGGTCTATGAATACTTTGTCATTTGCATACAAGCAAGTAAACTTTTATTGCTCGCGCAGACTGCCAAAACAACAGGCCGTGCAGCTGCCAAGGAAGAGAGATGAGCAGCAGCCGTTACGGGAGATCGAGCGTCGTCAAATGAATGCCAAAACAACACGGGTATCGGCTCAACCGAACCCGCTGAGCATTTGATTCTGATTATAGTCTCAGAAAACCGGCACGATGGACTTACCGGAGAAAACTGACGCTCCAGTCAATCATTAATTTATCAGTTCACGGGGCTGAAAACCCATCTAATGAATAATCAATAAATCTATATTTTAGTGGACCAGGAGCGCGAGGGGGGACGAGATCGGCTTGAACGGACAACCAGACAAGAGATACTCAGTAATAAATCAATTTGAGTCCATATTAATTACAATAAAAATAGTAATCAATTATTGTACGCTTTTATCAGTTTTTAAAAATGGACGTCAATTTGGGGGAGATGTCCATCCACGGCCACGCCAGTCTCATGCATCACGCGCAGGATGGACGGACGATGCTGCATTCTAGGGACCTCTCCGCCGTTTTCCCTAGGGCCACCATGGTCGAGTCCTCACTGGGTCTGGAAGGCACCGAACACCGGCCGCCGGGACTTGAGCACTCCCTTTCAGCTCTGGGCTATGGAGGTGACTCTCCGACAAGCAGTGGAAGCACGTATACCACCCTGACGCCACTCCAGCCGCTGGATGACAAATTTCATCACCACCACCATCACCATCCCTGTCTGCCCGTCAGCAACGTCATTGGCAGCTTCACGCTTATGCGCGAGGACCGCAGTCTGGCGGGAAATTTTTATAATCCTTACACCAAAGACTTGGGGATGCCCCAGGGCCTATCGTCCCCACCCCCTCCCGCGGCGTCCGGCCTTGGGACAGTCATGCACGGTTATAGCAACCTAGGCAACAGCACCGCGGTCAACGGCGGACAAATGCTACCTGCCGGCTACGAGGTCCACTTCGGCGGCGGCGGCGGAGGCGGGAACCTGTTTGGCAGGACGTCGGATTTTTCCCGCGAGATGTCCCCTCAGCCTCCACCTCCGCCACCGCCGCACAGTGGTGATTCAGGAGTGAGCCTCCACCAGCCTGCCAAAATGGAGGGACCCCATCATCACGAGCATGGCCACCACGCGCACGTGTACGGCCACCACCCGTTTCAGCACCACCACCACGCCGGGGGACAGCTGCGGTCCACTGGCGCCACGCCCAGTGACGCCTCGTCTCCCGGGGCGCAGGGCGGCAGCGGCGGGGAGGAAATAAACACCAAGGAGGTGGCCCAGCGGATCATCACTGAGCTGAAGAGGTACAGCATCCCTCAGGCCATATTCGCTGAGCGAATCCTGTGTCGCTCCCAAGGCACACTCTCCGACCTGCTGCGCAACCCCAAACCGTGGGGGAAGCTCAAGTCCGGCCGCGAGACCTTCAAGAGGATGTCCAGGTGGCTTCAGGAGCCGGAATTCCAAAGGATGTCCTCGCTGCGGCTCGAAGGTAAGCTCGCGTAAACTAGGGCTCATTTCCATGGCAACTGGCTGGTAATTACACGTAAAGTGGGGCTGTCTTGGCGAGGCACTCATTCAGTTTATCTACTGCTCACGTGAGGCGACTCCGTAACTTCTCCCGCTTTATCTTTCCATGCTTCTTTTGATGGACGACTTAATTCGTATTGTGTTTAATTATTTAGAAACACGCAGAAAACTTTAAAACTTTAACCATTCAGTGGCCTTGTCATAAACACAGAGGGTTTTTTTTTGTTGTTTTTTTTTTTTTTTTTGTGAGTCATGTTTCATTTTAAAATAACAAAGGCATGCCGTTCGAGACCGACAATCTTACTCTACGTAAATGTCCCTCATTTCGGATTAAATTCTGAGATGCTACTTTTAGACGCCCCCAGCACTGATGAAATTACAAGCAAAAAAAAAAAAATTGTTTTTCATATATTGTACTTGACCTTTTCTTTCGATTGAATAGCCTATCACCTCGTTTGCATTCATATAACATACTCAATTGATAAAATTCTCTCTGCTTATGATACACGAATCAAAATTATTTTAATTGGCATCACAATGAGCAATACCAGTAAAATCCACATGGATGATGCTAATACTTGACGCACACGAAACGGTAGGTAACCAAAACAATAATCGCCATGTTGGCAAGTTGCCAAAAATCATTATTTGTTTCTGCATAAAATATCGACTACTAAAATCATGACGTTGGCTCCGAAGCACAGTATTACTATTATGCAGTGTACTTGCCACACTGTACTACAGGAGCACCAGAGACCATTTACATCCAACAGGGCACACAGCAACTAGACAGCGAGCGGCGACTTTACACATCTGTCCAGATAGAGAGTTTATAACAGCAGCACATACATAATCATTGCAGGAATCACACCACTGCAAAAAACATTCTGTTCCTCCAAGTTTTTTTTATTTTAGGTGAGTCTTTGAGACTGAACTTTTTTTTTTCCCTCTCAAGTAAAAATGAGTAGTCTGCCATGTTACTTTTTTTTCTTGACATACAATATCATCCACTGTTAAATATTATAGTGAGTCAATCTTTGGCACTGCAACAGCCGTTTTTATAGTGAAAAAGTAATGGAAATTTTGGTTCTGAGGTTCAGTATATGATCAAATTGTGCTACACTTGACAAACGTTATTTTATTTTATTTTATTTATTTATTTTTTTTTTTTTTTTTTGAGGTGGCCTCTTGCAAGCCTGTTTAAGTATTTTCACTGGTCTATGGCAGCCAAAATGAAGTCTTTGTTACTTTTAAGGTGCAAATGAATTGGTCTGGATGTGATCACAAGCCCAACAGTATGCACCACTCAAATCTCCCTTTGGTGCTTCATAACGACCACGACTCTGTGCTTATTATAGGCGAGAACGGAAAATTATTTAAATCTAAACATTTAATTCTGGTTTTCGCGGAACACTGCTTTATGGAGTAAATTCTTCACTAAATCTCCCACAAGTCACCCCCGGAAATCCTGCATCAGACAGCAAAAATAATCTTCATTTCTGACCGAAAATAACCCATGTGTTTCGTTATGAATGGTTTTCATTTGCCGAGAGAGAGAATCCAAGTAATCATTTACATGGGGAACAAGACAAAGGAGTAAATAAAAAGGACCAAAACAATGGTGCTGTTTCGCAAAATTGGAAATGATTCAGACTCCAAAGATGGGCTGTACAGAGGTGTGTGTGTGTGTGTGTGTGTGTATGTGTAAGATGCAAGGAGGGGCACAGCCTCCTTTCATCCTGTTCCACCAGGGGCGACCCCTTAAAAAGTGTATGAGAGGACCAGTGAGCAAGTCAGGCCCTGTCAGCCAGTGATGAGAGCCAGACTCACCCTTCATAGGCATTGCTTAGCTTTACTACCATAGAACAAGATGCTCTTACATAGAGTGACTTAAATAGCCCATATACTTATATGGCATCTATTCCATCCATCTACTACATAGACACTGAAACAAATATGGCCCCTGTGGGCAAATCCAGTTCTAAGCAATTCTAACTCAACTGCACTGTCCTGTGCCCTTCACTGTAAAAAAAAAATGGTGGCAGTTTTTGTTATTTCAATATTTTTTTAAGTTGTCAATTGAGCTTGATATTGTAAGGCAATTATCTCAACAAAATGGAGGATTGTATGTTTACATGGTGACTTGAAGTCTGTTGAAATAATGCAGAGGTGCAACCATTTTAATCAAACCCGCAATCAGAAGTGCAGATCCTTAAAGGGGCATTTCTTATGGAAATTGGGATTTTCAAGTATTTCACCGTTTCCATGGAGTGAACCTTCATCAAAATTAATTGGCAATATAAGGTAAACGAATTACTTCTATTTCCCCTTAGACAGACTTAAATTGCCAGATGACCTGTAGGTTCTCTGTTAAGCATTGGCATAGATGAAAAAGTCACGTTGGATTCATACTTATTTTACTTCATACGCACTGAAAAAACGACTACCAGCCATATAAAATGGGTAGGGTTTCTTATTTATGGGTCCTATAAACTGTCAGATAGAAAAGAAACAAATTCATTTTTCAAAATTTTTTCACAAAAAGTCCTTTTCCCAAGTCAACTACAAAGCCTCCATATGGCAGCTGAGGTGGGTGGGTGTGTGTGTGTGTGTGTGAGTGTCAACCTTCAACAGACAGGTTTAACTCCCCGATGGTCACAAATGCAGCACAGCAGTTATATTCAGGATAGGACAATTAAACAGAGTGTATCTCAACCAGGAATACCGCAAATAAGCTGAGTGAACAAGCACACACACAAAAAAAGAAAACTCCCAGTGATTTCTGACTTGGAAGAGCAGTAAGTGATAACTCAGACACATAAGTGGAATGCGCTTAATGGAACACTGGACTGCTGATGTCACAATCACTACTGTTCAGGAACAGAAATGGAGTTCTTGAACACCAATATAACAAAAAAAAAAAAATCAACTTTTCAACAAAATCCGCCTTTGAAAACGTTGCTATCACTTTACGTAAGTGTTTCCTCAAGAGTAATCAGATGAAGCGATGCATTTATCTGGGCAAAACAAGAAGCACTGAACTTCAGAGCCTAATGAAATGCATTTTACACTAAAGGCCTTCAAATATCTTTTATGAAGTGCATACTAGTGCTAACTCTTTCAGTGGTAAATTGAAAAAGAATGTTGCATAGTGTCCTGTTAGCGTCGTCAGTTAGTGTGACCTTACCCTCATACGTACTTCCATTTAGTTTCAATATTAAGGCGGACCATTTCCTTTTTAACAGCAAAATATTCATAATGTCATGAGTTGGGATTGTTTTTAGAATGTTTGAGCTGTATTCTAGAACTTCACAGCTTTCCTTTACCTACAATTACTGTTACATCAGCATTAGAATGTTTGGTTAAGAACATTCCAAACACATGATTGTAAACGTTACGCCTCTGATGGTGAGTAATTTGCACTAATTTGAATAGGCTTTTTAGTTGTGATTTGCCTGGGCAGCCGTAGGGGGATATTCTTTATCTGGGACGGCCCTGCAAGCTCATCGTTTGGCAGGGTTTAGCTTTTGTTTTGTTTTGTTTTTTTTTTTTCTTCTGCCTCCTTTGCTTAATTACCAGGTGATATTGATTTCCCTGGGAAAACTCGCACTCAGATGTTGCTCCCTTCTGGAGGGGGGTGAGACTGAGATTAGGATGCAAAACACACACACACACACACACACACACATGCATGCACGCCTCTGTCACCATCACACCAAAGAAGATAACACTTTCACCGCTTGTGGCCAGCTCTGAAGGCAGACTTTCCGACAACCTTGGCAGGCAAGATGCAGCGGGTATTCACTGGTCATTCTGTCCGCTGTCCTGATGCGTGCCATTGCGGAGATTTAGGATACGGTCACATTACTGCGGCGTATATCACATGACCTGGATGATGACCAAATGCGGGGAGCTGAGATCAGTCAAATGGCCCACATTATAATAATAACATATGCCAATCTTATGTCAGTACCATAGAACTACCATTGCATTCAAGTTCCAGGTGAGATCAGCATTAGAATGTTCAGCCAAGAGCATTTTAACCTCTCATTTGTGACCTCACACCCTGAAAGAATAAACTGGCCAATTCTGTCTGTCTGTGAATTTACGTACTTCCTGGACTGCAAGTTCAACCACTTTGGGGATGGAAAGGGGACCTCATGCTCTGTAGAGTGTAAAACAGGCTTCGGAGTGCAATGTTACAGGAGCCGAGTCCTTCTTCTAGTAGAGAGACAGGTCAGAGATACGGGGTCAAGTTTCCCCAGCCCAAGTCCTAACCTCAGCCACTGCAGTCTGACGGCATACAAATGATCCAGAATCATTCATTTGTGGATCACGCTACAGACCAAGAGAATTGGCGGTCCCCGTGCAGTGTCGAAAGCCAAAATTTCGGTTTATGAATACCCGCAAAGGGACTGCCGAGACCACGTTCATTTCGTTTCACCAGCAAATAGAAAAATAACCAAGATTTTTCAGTCCGTGTGTTCAAGTCCTGAATAATGAACACTTTTTGTCTTTAAAAGAGCACAGATGCATAATTGGACTGACTGTTCTTAAGCATTCGAATTTATTCAAGGTAACCGTGGATGGCAGTCGAAAGCATTTGAGTTATTGAACACTTATAAAGAACGTTGAAAAGCTGAAAGAGTGGTCTTCAGATGGTTAAATTCAAACAATTAAAATCTTAAGCGACAAATGAAATGGAAAGCATTATTAACAGAAAAGGCATTCTCCGTTAACACCTCCATCATAGCATCTTTAGGAGAACGGAAAAGCGGGCCGCGGCAGCCGAAGGGTTAACCCACATTGGCAGAGCTCCAAGATCAGGCTGCACAGATTTAATCAATAATTTCTATCAGGCCGTAGTCCTGTACACTAGGGGTGGGGTGGGGGCAGGAGTTGGTACACACTCTGGGGAACATGGGGGTTTGTTGGTTCGGGAGGTGTGGGGGAAAAGAGAGGGGTTTTTTTTTTTTTTTTTGGTCACGTTTTTTGAGGAACAGCTCTGGAAGGAGCCGTAGGTTTCGATTACGCGCCGTTTTCCACGTTGGCGAGCACTCTACCGGGAATGCTGCCCTCCCGATCCGGCTTGTAGCGCAGATTTACTACAAGTAATCATACGATTACGGAACGAGGAAACATTTACGTAATGGCAGCAGCTGCTTATGGACGCAACGAGAGAGAGAGAGAGAGAGAGAGAGAGAGAGAGAGAGAGAGAGAGATGTAGGATGTAGTCTGTTTTTATGTTTACTTCAAGTCAGTCAAATTTATCCCATATAGCTAATAGCTAAGGCCATTTTAATTTGTAACCGAAAGCGGAGAGTTTACAAACGTCTGCAGTATTTTTTTTTTTCCCCCGTTGAGAGACCTAGAATGTAATGTCAACTCTTCAATTATGTTTTCATTTTTTATCATTTTTATTATGCTTAACATCTTTTTAGACAACTCAGTGTGGACTGTTTCATTACAATATGCCAGTTTGAAATTGAACATATAAAAACAACAACAACAACAAAACAACAATAATAATAATAATAATATTATTATTATTATTATTATTATTATTATTATTATTATTAGGCTAGTAGTAGTAGTAGTGGTAGGAGTCATCGGTCTGTATCTGCATTTTTGGGTATCAGTAGCGTTACCAATCCAACACAAGGTAGCACAATAATAAATTTCAACGGATAAAATCATCTATTTTCATTCGAGTGTAAGCGAGCAATAGCCATTCTAATGTGAAATGTTCGCCTACAGTACTGGCTTGACTCAAAATAACGTTCTTATTGCAGCAACATGTTTAACTGTATTGGCTTTGCATAAATTTGTTCATTTTATCATCATAGCAAATGGTCTTAAATAGTCTCCTGCAGTGGGGTGGTGTAGCCCATGTTCCCACCGCGTTGTGGGTGATTATCAGTCTTTCCCCCTAAAAGATATAAAATCCTAAAACTATTTTTTTTTTATTTGCTATTACTTGCTTGGTCAATTAAACTCTCCACCTTATTACAAGCATTAATGAATCGCTAATTCTGCCCGCCTTAGTTAACGACAGGACGCTAAATGATCCAGTTGCATCAGTAGACCTACAGATTATGCCAATGCAAATTTCATATCACTGAGCCCGCTGTCACCACCAAGTTTTTGGACATCCTGTCATCGCCGACACAATATTTCATGTTATTTATTTCTGGAATAGACAAGAGAACCATGTATTATATTTCTGGCTTGCAATCACTGCACTATATAAATAGCAAAACAAGTGGCCAACTGCTGATCAGTGTCGAGTTGTAACAGTATTGGCATCTTTGCGCTTCTTCATTTTATATTACCATGCCTTCTAATTTGTCTTGTTTCGCCACTTAGTTAAGTTCTTACTTGAGCACCCTTCACTAGAACTCAACTGATTCACGAATCGACGCGAAAAACGATGAATTTTATAAGTACGATGACGCGACCATCCTTGTTCACTCTCAGATAAAACATGGAAGCTTAATTGTTTGAAGCATCAGTGCCTCCTAGTGGGACTCATATAGGCCTACATGTTCTCGAAAGGTCGCATCATTCTCCACGAGGTCTAATCGAAGGCCTCGCAAATATCGACATTTTTCTAATTTCTTCCCTCTAAGACTGTCATCAAAACTCCCGGAGATATGCATGACTCCCAGTGCCTAAAGTCTAAGCAAATCCTTTCTTGTGAGTCGTACTTAGTAATCATCACTATCCAATAAGGAGCAAACATTACACTGAAACAAGGGCACAGTGTTTCGGATTAGCTTAGAGGTTAGCTGAATGTGCTCAAAATCTTTTCATTGCTATAATTGTGGTTTTGGAAGAGCGGATGAATTTGTTTTCGTTGAGACCGAGGTGAACCGCTTTCAAGACCACTGCCACAATGGCCATGCTAAATTGCTAATACTCTCTTATAGGTGCAATTCTTGTAGGTTGTGTGTGACCCTGTAGTCATACGTTCAGTTAGAGGAGGAATCTTACCATTCAAGGCCTACAATTCGCGCAAAGCAAAGTGTTTAACAGTAGCTTACGTTCTATGGTGTACATGCACCGACCATCTCAATATAATCTCAATATGCAGATGTATAGTGAGACCTATGTTGTTAGTTTGCTTTTCTGATCTTAAAGGAGCTGTGTCATGATTACTGTGCATGCTGGGAACATACATCCCAAGAAAGTGAATCTTCTTGACTGCAAGTCATAAACTGATTCCATCCTCGCCAATCCGTCTTCCTTTTCCATTGTATTGTTATATTTTAATCACTCTGGTGTTATGCTTTTTATATTAACCCCTTTGCGCAGAATACAAAATTATGCCAAATTTTCCTGTTGTGCATGGGCCTATTTAAGCTTTATTTGTGTCGCAGAGATTTTGGAAAATTATTTCAGTGAAGCTGGACATTTGGAAATTCAATTACAGAATTGTTTAGGAATTAAATTTCGGAATTTACAGAGGCCGGCATCTGTGTCTGCGCAAAGGGGTTAAGGGGCTTTCTATGGAAATTTGAGGACTCAAAGTGCTATTTTAAGCTTTAACTAAGGGATAAGAGGAATGAAAACTGGTTGCCGTAGCCAATAATCATAGAAGAAGAAAAATACCTTCTAGATTCTGACTCGCAGTTGAGCAGATGTACTTCGTTCAAAGTTGTGAGCACACGCAGTAATCGTGACACAGCTCCTTTAAATTGGCACACATTTTTTCTCACCTGGGAACATTCCAATCAATCTGCTTCCAATCAAGACACACCTTGTGCCCTGACTAACAGGCCATTCTCTACATTTCGTAACTATTTGCCACATACTGCATTCTGCACCGGTGTTTATTTAACCCTACATGCTACTCTCCATAGTACTCAACAGTGTTGCAGCCATTATGTTACAATTCCATGACATATGCTGCACTGCCATATAACCACCAGGGTATTGAGAATATTTAAGGCGTAAGGATGTTTCCAATGACCGTTTCTCAAAGCATAGGTTGCAGCCTAAGTAGGTTGTACTTCTAGGCTGCTACATCTTCACAAGCTGCCTCATTATAAAGGCGACTTTGAATACAGCTGAGAATTAGTCTTCAACCTGCTTGAATTGGAGATTAGATGAATTGACAGTTCCGTCAGATATCAACCAAGTTGAAGGCTGCATTTCTCCACTGTATTCGAAACCGCGTTCACAATGGAACAGCCTGCAATATCAGAGCAGCCTAGAAATGCAGCCTACCCTAGGCAGCAGGTGATGTTTTGAGAAACAGCCAGAGACTGTGCTGTTTCAGTACTCCAGAAAGACTGCTCTGTCTCTGTACAAATAGAATAAAGTTACATTGTGTTTCTCTTTCTGCAATATTTGCTATTTGAATAGTGTTAGTTTGCGTTTCTGTCCGCTATGATCAGGCTAGTTTACTAGATGAACTCATTGAGGTGGCAATTTTTTTCTTTGTTTCTGAGATGGCCATGTTTCACGGAGTGAATGAAGTTACATTGCGTGTCTTTCTCTTCGATGACTAGCCAGTTAAATAATGTTCGGTTGTGTCTCTCCACTATGATCAGGCTATTTTACTAGTTGAGCAGAGTTAGGGGGTGGTTCTTTTTTGTTGCTATGATTGCCAAACTTCACCAAGCAAAGAAACTGAGGTTGCGTTTCTCTCTGCTATGATTAGCTATTTGAATAGTTTTGAGTCGTGATTTTCTTCGCTATGATCAGGCTATTGTAAAAGTTGGACAGGGTCAGGATGTGGTTCTTTCTTTGTTGCTATGATTGCCATATTTCACCAAGCAAGTAAAGATTTGCCTCTCTCTGCAATGATTACCTTGTTGAGTAGTGTTGGGTTGTGTTTCTCTTCTCTATGATCAGGGATTTTACACGTTGAACACAATAGGAATGTAGTTCTGTCTTTATTGATATGATTGCCATATTTCCCCAAGCATATAAAGTTAGGTAGCATTTCTCTCTCTCTTCTTTTTCCTCTGTTTGGCTCAGCTTGCAAACGGAAAGAGCTGGAACAAGGGAAACTGGAGCGGAACCAGGGCCCCAAGCGGACGAGGCTGGTCTTCACCGACCTACAGCGGCGCACTCTGCTCGCTATCTTCCGTGAGAACCAGCGGCCGACCAAAGACCTGCAGATGACCATCTCCCAGCAGCTGGGCCTGGAGCTCTCCACCGTCAGCAACTTCTTCATGAACGCCCGCCGCCGGAACCTGGACAAGTGGAACGGCGACGAGAGGCGGCCATCCTCCACGGGCTCTAGCGGCTCCGTCTCCGCCGTCTCCTGCAGCACGGCATGATGGGATATCGGCTGGAGGACCTGGACGGCAGAGGGGGGCGGAGTTAAAAGGGAAGCTCCACTCACTACCATCAACCCAAATCCTGCCCTAAGCTCTGCTTAGACCATCCCCTGCTGCACAGAATGATGGGATATTGTCTGGAGGTGTGCAGTGGGAGGGGGCGGAGCGTGGGGTAGGTGTAAAATGGGATCCCCACACTCCTTCAGTCCCAATCCTGTCCTTTCCCAACTCCGCCGGCTTGGTGGAAGACAGCTTTGGAGTTGGGTGGGCCGCCATTTTAGATTTCATCCTGTTTCATTCTGAGGGTCAACCTCTTAGCACATTTCAACCAAAGAGAACAAAACCTCGACTGAGACCCTCCTTCCCTCGAAAGCGAGCCGCAAAACTGCTTCCAACCACTCCTGACCTCTGAATGCACACTTCTGAGAGCAGCTCTTTATTAGTACTGAGTTTTGAGCTTTTTTTTTTTTTTTTTTTTAAAGAAGGGGTTGAGCGTGTGGGTAAAAAGTTTGCCGACAACTTTTTTGCGGTGAGTTGAGCGAGGAACTGACCTGACCTGCTACGGTGCTTTTCCCCCACGCGCCCACCCCCTCAGTCGGATGAGATGGAATGTTATTCAGAAAGTTCTAGAAGTCTTCAGGGGATGTGCGTGTGTTGGGGGGGGCTGGCTGGCAGCGGCCGCGGTGTGGACTGCTGAGTGATTCGGCCAGCGGCCCTCAGCCTTTCGAGATCTGAGAGCGCCGGGTGCTGGTGTCGTACCTGGAGGGCATCGACTGACAGGACCGGGCTGATCTGCCTTAGGGGTGAATAAAGAGGCAGAGAGAGAGAGAGAGAGAGAGAGAGAGAGAGAGAGAGAGCAGCCAAGTCTGACAAACAGAGAGGTACAGGGTCATCACGTCCTGCCTGGCCCTGACAAACCAAGAGGGGGCTCTGTAGTTTTTTTGATGGTGGACCCCCCCAGTTTCTCTGACTCATAAACAAAGCTCACCGAGGTTCCACCTGGGGAGGGACGGTCCCACTGGATCCCTCAGGGTCACTGGCTTCAGTACTGCAGGCTAACCCCACCCCCCCATGCCCAAATCTCTGGCAGCCAGACTCTGAAATTCACACAGCCACAGGGTCACTGTTGTCATTCTGAATTCTGAGCAGAAGAGGTGCTGGGGGCAGAGCCCAACTGAAGGTTGTGTGCAACAGTGAATAAAAAATCACAGGAGGTAGAGATAAATTCCACCCCTGGACCATGTAAACTTTTTCAGGGGGTGAGGAATTTTTAGACCCTCCCTGGTTCAAATGTAAGACTTACTGGCTGGCTTTGGGGCGAAATGGAATTAAAGGTTTTGTTGTGGGTGCCATGTTGGCTCAACAAGAAGCCAAGGGGAATTGTCCACACAGTATAAATGAAGGTTTGGCCACCATCTTGGCTCCATGAGGGACCGTGGGGAAACAGCCTGGCAGAGAAAGTGTGAGCCTGTTTTTCCCGTGTCCTCCTGGGGGGCTGATGATGGACACACTGACAGATGTGGTCCTTATTTGCAGAAGGCATAGTGGGTTGAAGGAATGGCATACCGTAGCGCTCTGATTGAGAACTTTCAAGCACACCAATGAAAAAACAGTTATGTTTTCTGCGAGAGGAAAAAAAAGTACCCAAGTGAAGATATTCTAGACTTAAATCAAAGTCCTTTTTGGTACAAGCGGGCAAGTTTTTCAACATGCGTCCTCTGCTACAATTTCAAAAGAAAAGACATTTTATGGAATTGTAAAGATGATCAATATTTATTATGGTATTTATGTATGTACATGTGACTATTTATGTATTTATTCTTCATTTATTTGTCCATGTCCACTCTTACCCCTTATTTATTTACTTATTTATTGATGTTTGTGATTACTTAATGCTTTGTGTGCCTCCGAAAAGAAATCAGATTATTGACGGCGTTTATTTAGTCCAGTGATGGGAGGATTTAGCTGTAGAATCCCATCCTAATACCAAAGATGTGATCATCAAATCACGGTCCTCGAGGACCAAAAATTGTTGGTTTTCCATCGTCCCTTTACCTAAGAGTCAGGCGTGAAGACATTTTAGTTAAATAACAGCACTAATTATTCAGCTACTAACCTCAGGAGTAGAGGAAACCAGGGCTGGATTTGAGGACCAGATTTGACCATCCCTGATGTTGGGGGATATTCCTCCTTGAAGCTCCATTACCTCTCACTCAATGACCTTTGACCTCTGCTGGTATCAAACCACTCCCGGATGGTCTGGGAGCCTCCTGTACTTCTGTGATCCACTCTCTAACACATTGAAGGGGTCCCAATTGACCTATGGCTAAGCCCCGCCCCCTCCACTGACTTGGACAAACAATCAACATTTTTGAACAGGCGCTAATGGCGGGTATCACAGTCGGAGATATTTTTCAGGATGCTATCGATGATTTTTGGCGATAGAAGGCTCAAATATCACCAAGAAGTCAGCAAAAAGGGTTACACTATGCATTTGAGGGATACATTTATGAATTTAGAGTGGAGAAGGTCAACGAAAAGTTCAAATTAGAAGCTAAAATTTTCAGGTCTCAGTGCAAACGCAATCAACCGCATCTCGTTTCCGTCACCCTATCACACAAGATAGAGGATCAGCATTGTTCGTGCACTGCAGGGTAAGAAATTTCATTTACGTATTATTGCTACCGAATTTAAGTAATCTTTCTTACGTTAAGCTGATAGTGGGGTCTTCCACAAAGCTTTATCCAGAGGAGACACTTCTCTCGGTTATGATGTGGCTTTGGGAAGGGTATAAAACACACCCCATCGCCCAGCCCCTCGGAATACCTCGTATTGGAGTTACATTTACCCCAAGCACAGCTTTTGACCATTTTTTTTAACTCAGAAACATTTCAAAACCCCATAAAAGCGAACGATACAGAGTTTCCATAATGCATTTCAATGGAAGTTCAGGCTCAGAATGTCCGAGTATATGGGGAGAGAATATGCACTGTGATTGGCTCATTGCATTTGAGGGCTGGGCTTAGCCATAGGTCAGCTCTCCCACAGATCAGAAATCTAAAAAGCAGGCTAGGTGATTTATACTGTCACCGATTAGCAACCAGAGGAACAGTGGTATATTCCCAGATGAGAAGAATCCCTTTTGTCCATATTAATTTCAGTAGTCCCTGAAAATAAATTTTCATACGGGGGGGGTGTCTGCCTCTGCTTTGTCGAATCATTACCTCTACCTAACGTTGATTTAGAGATAGGTACCAACCCTAGCACTGCAGAGCTATGAGGTGTGCTGGACTTCACTGCTGCTAAATGCTCATTCAAAGTCCTTATGGGCAAGTCTGGTGACATCTTGGCAACACCCCAAGGCAGCTATTTTGGGCTAACAATACTAGGGTCCTAGCTAAATGAATGGGGAGAAAACCGGAACTTCACTTTGAATGGTCACTGGGACGTGAAAACTGCTTGTATGAAGTTACCGGTCACTAGAACTTCCCCGCAGGTTTTCAGGCAACCCCGAGGTTCTCCAGGTCTAGGGCTTGGCGACCATTTTGCGGTCTGGTCATCATGTTCCAGGCTCGTACCTGAGCGTCAGCCTGTAGAATTAACCTGCAAAATGGCAGACAAGCTGTTTGTGACATCAGTGGGGAAATGCTTATAGGTTCAAATGCTTTTTGGACCGGCTAGCACTGTACGATTAACACATGGTGTTTAGCGAACATATACAGTGCAGTCTACAAGTATTTGTTTGGTAAAGTCATACAACTAAACTAGTTAAGATTGACTTACTTTTTTGGCCTTCACCCAGCACCGAGTGTCGCTCTTTAAGACTGCTAGAATAAGCACATCTGCTCATGCCCCTCCACTGAATGCAAATCCCCGGTACTGCCTCCTGATTTCGAGATTTTTTTTACGGGCGGCATCACCCTTACAACTCTTGTCCTGCTTTCTCCCCGTCTTCTCGAATGTCTTCATCGCAATCGCCCCTCCTCGACTCCTTTTTTTGTGCATAACAGCTGACGAGTCAGCCTCGTCTCTTCACGCCAGGAGGGTATGGCTGTGTATCTCTTCTCCCCCACTTACAGTACCCCCCCCCATCCCTTCCACCTTGCAGCAGATCCATGAAAGAGGTCGATGACCTTTTTAAGACTTCAAAGACAGCAGAGGGCATAGGGGTTAGCTATTCCACCCCCCGCCCAACCATTGTTTTCTTTCTGTGCCACCCGTGGAACTCTGGACCAGGGCCAACGGCAAACTTGACCTGCATTTAAAAAGGATTGGTGTGGTCGATTGAAATACTTTTTCTGGATTTGACTTCTCTTGCCTGGTGCGCTGGAGCCAGTGATTTAAAAATCAGAAAGTGTAAAATCGGCCAATGCGCTCTATCTTGTGAGGCCCAAATGTGCCAGGCAGGATCAATCAAATGCAGAAAAGTGTTTGCGTCTAAAACAAAAAGAAATATTATTTGGACCCAGGGCTGCATCTGAATTCTCTTTAACAGGCAGCCTCTTTCCTTTCCTCTCTACTTGTCCTTGACCTCTCGAGAAATGTCACATGGGTCAAGGGAAAGTTTCTGGGAGATTTTGAAAGGTACCTTGGAGCATGCTCAGATGTCTTTCCTTCAATATATCACGGGCTTGACGGCAAAAATAGCCTCCGCAATTTATCGGAAAACTTTGGGATACAAATTATGGTCCAATGACGTATACAGCTGCAAAGGATTGTGGTCCATGTTCAAATCTTCCTCTTTTTCAAGGTTAGTCCTGTGTTCCCATGCTGAAAGCAAGCAGTTGAGGAGCTAATTGCCTCCTGTCCTTGATGCAATAGACAATTTGGTAATCTTTGTCATGGCTACCAGCCGAACTAATTCTGGTTCATGTCCGTTTACGAGGAAGGTCCTTTAATCTTTAGATAATTCAGATGCTGCTTAGGTTTGCTTTGGACCAAACCAAAGGGGCCAGGTGTGTCCCACGGTGGGCAGCATTGGGCCCAGGGGCATTAAAAGGGGGGTGCAGATCAGAGGGGCAGTCAAAGTGTAAGTATGGAGGGGGGGGGGGGACTTATTTTTACTCTCTCGTCTAGAAACTACTGTCTACACTGATTGTATGGCCAGTGAAATTGGCTCAAATTGTTGGCAGATTAGATTTTTTTGTTCCAAAGAGCAAAAAGAGAAAAAAAGAAATCAGGTTTTACGTCTGAATAGAAGATTGATACACATCACTTATTGAGATTGATTTATTCCAGTTTTCACATTCTACAGCATTTGCCCTCGTGAAGCTGTGCTAGGCCTCCAAAATGTCCACTCCCAGCTACCGTCCTTCGCGATATTAACACTCCACAGTTATCGCTCCTTGCTGCGAAGCGAAATCCTGTTTCTTTTTTTCTGACCGTGAATAAATTGACCCACGGCCCCTTCCACCCACGCAAGAGACAGTGCGGGTAAAAGCAGGGGGAAAAAAAAGGAAAAATACGTCATGTCTGGCAAGGTCGTCAAAAATGTTCAGCGCTGCAAAAATCAATAATCCGTCGTGTCGGAGGTTTTAAATATTTCCTCCGGGCTTTTTTACGGCTCGGGCGGCTGTCACGCGGTCTGTTCCGTGGTCGGCTGAGTTACGGGCGCGTCTAGACGTGTCGCGGGAACGCGCGGGTATCGAACTGTCTGAGCTACAGTGCGTCATCCCCGGAGGACTAACACAAGCTTCGGGCTATCCCATAATTCCCCGGGGTTGGGAAAGGAATAGGAGACTTCGGATGTAAGGCATCTCAGAGAGAGAGAGAGATGAGTATAATTAGTGTGTTAATAAGAAACATGGCAAATCAATACACTCAATGAGGACAGCCCATGACACTGTCTCAGCTGTGCTTTCAGAAACCGACGCACCCAGTCTCAATCCTTCAAGGCCCGTGGAAGAGGATAGCTGGGTCATGTCAGCAGAGAGTACATTTAAGAAAACTAACTGTAACTGACTTGTATACTATGCTGTGGGCTAGTTCAGTATTTCAAAGAGAACTTTTTTTTTTTTTTTTTTTTTAAGTCTCTCCAACAGAAGTCTCAGTTTGAGGTTCAGCATTTGTGGGTTAATAGTTCATATTTACATCTGAGAGTTAAGCTGTCCACAGGATGGCAGGTGTATGTCTCAGACCCGAAAAAAAAAATGAAATTAAAAAAAAAAAAATCAGCCTCCGTATACCTCCCGACTACAGAGCGTTCATCTAACGTTACCGCAACATTTCTGCAAATGGGAGCAATCAATCCGTCATACCCCACAAACTCAGCCTCATCAGGCTGTGACGAAATTTACTGGATAGGCTTCTCAGAGGCAGGTTAAGTTCTATCGCGTTTGTTTGTTTATAAACAATCTCCTGTCAGAATCAAATTTAGCTGAGGCCGACGGGGTGGTGGGGGGGCATTTTTAAATCAGGTTGTGACTAGCAAATTTAGTGAAGGCAGTTTGGTGACATTTTCTCATTAAAATGGGCCACTTCTATCCAGACATGCGCATTCATGCCCGCTCTCAAATATAAATAGCTTGTTTGACTTTTGAATGCTGAAAATTACTGCCTGATTCAATTTAACACCACACTTTTCCCCAGCTCCTTAAACCCTAGCTTTATAACATTAGCTTTAAACAAAGAATCATCTAAAGACCAAATAGCACATGTGACAATCTGAGAAAGGGAGCTCTTGTTTGCAAGTGGTTTTCTAACCTGTAATCGAAACAAGGCCCTTATAACCAAAGAGGAACTGGAAACGCGAAGTTAAATCCAGACAGAAGATGAACAGGATCTAGAATTTGCCGAACAGCAGTCTTCAAACAGATGTAATGGATTTGTAATGTTAGCATATTCCGTGCAACCAAGTAGCAACTTCAAAATGACTCGACTTGGGGGATACAAGTTTGTTTTATAGAAGTTACTGAAACATTGGACAGATGTCAAAGTGAATAAAATCAGTACCACCTGTTGAACTAGGAACCAAGCATTACAGTGGTTGCATCGATGGCAAACAAAGGACAGAAGCGATTGGTTCTTTGCTGGGGATGAAAGCAGAGACATTAGTGAATCTCCCCTTTGTAAAATTTCATTTCCTAATATGAATTCAAAACAAGCCGATTCAGCCATAAACGGTTTGTGTGTTGCTTTGGTTTTTATTTTCCCGTGTGTGTGTGTGTGTGTGTGTGTGTGTGTGTGTGTGTGTGTGTGTGTGTGTGTGTGTATAGACATGAGGGAGGCATTTAATATTTACCTGGAAGATTGTCCCTTTTTAAGTGCGATATTGTTAATTCACTTTGTAACATGACTCCCTTCCTCCCCAAACCTCATTTTAAAAAGTGGCTGTAACCAAAGGCTGAGAAAAAACACATTTAAACTGAATTGTGGGACTTTTGTACTGACTGTAAAAGACTCCTAATACCTCATGTGATGTTGTGATGTTGCACTAAACCATTAAAACCAACCTGTTAAATTTGCAGTCTGTTCCAACGTTCTCATTCTTGGAGATTCAAAAACACATCTGAGCCAAAATACTTTGGTAGGCCAAGGCAAGAGAAACCAGACTACTGTGGTCATGTTACACACTGGGGGATCAAATTAGTTAGACTGGGACGCATTTCCCAAATGCGTAGTTGCTAACTAAGTTAGCAACTTACATAGTTTGTCCATTCACAGTCAAGGGGCCCAACTATTCAAGTTAGCATCTGTGATTTCAGGAAACGCACCACTGGCTAGTTTTCCCATCCTCCCATTACCTGGGAGTCAGGTGTGATGACAGGCTGGCCAATCAGAAGCATCCATTTGTTCATATAATTACTGGGGAGAGAAGAAAAATCAGGGCTGGATTTTGATTCAAGGTCCAGTTTTGTTGAATACAGAGATTTCCCCCAAGCCATTAAGAATCAATCATGGGGAAGGATTGGATTTGGCTGAATAACTCTACCAAGTCAAGTCATTTCACCCTCTGGATTTTTGGAGGAGAAGAATCATCATCATCATCCAATTAAATCAGCTCCCTCAGCAGAGAAAATACCAGTGTTGCAATGATTAAAACTTCCATTGAACCAGACAATTATGGGTAAACCAGAATGTTTATTATAGCATTTAAAAAAAAAAAAAAAAAAAAAATCCAGTATTTTTTTTACATATTTAAAACAATGATTTCAAAAATATATATATATACACATACACTTTACAAAGATGACATTAAAAATTTCAATAGAAAGTGCTCAGAGAAAGTTTTCCCCCAGTCAAGTTAAAGGTAAAAACTATTCAGAATATGAAATCCCATTTAGTGTAGGTGTTACATGATCGGGTAGCAGGCGTACGAGGCGATGCCGCATTGATTGCCTCTGTTCCGAGCCATTCGAATGTAGCCTTGGTCGCCAAACTTGACTCCCCAGCTGCGAGAGAAACGATCGATTAGGACCTAAGCGCAGTAGCCAAGCCCGTCCAAAAGAGGGCAGCATTCCACAAATCCACACATTTCTTTCACCTGCCACCATCATTACACACCAACCTCAAAACACTCCTTAAAAATGCATAAACCAACTGCGCAACAGCTTGAGACAATGTGACCCATTATGTTATCTAGGCCGCCTGAAAACGTCAAAAAAAACCACGCTAAAAAGCAACTCCAAGCATTTTGCCAGGTTAGAAAATAAAGGGCACTTCATTTAGGTCCTGATGAGTTTGCAGATCCCAACAAGAGTTCAGTTACTATGGTACATTGGTCTACACACAAACTCTCCCCCACCACAAAAGCATCCCATTCTTCAAAGTGCTACCCCAGTGACACATGCTATACCCAAAGACTGTATAAAAAGATGGACGCAGCACCCGGGTCTGAAAAGTGCAGCCCATGCAGAAATGCGACGTCGGTGGTTGCAGAGAAGTTAAATGCTATAGAAGTCCGAGAAAATTACCCTACTTTCCCACCTGATTCATTATTTCAATAATGATTTTCCACATTTTATGGTACCTATCGCTAGTTTCCAGTCTCCTTCGATATATCATGTTAATTTTTGTACATTTTAGTCCCAAATAGACTAGAATATAAGGATAAAGCCAGATATGCTTTGGGAACGTGGCTATCCTCCGGTCCTCATCAGATACGGTCAGATCCACCTGTAGATCCACCCCTCGCTTCTCCCTGGATCTTCAGTTCACACTCTCGTCCAATAGGAATCACATCCGGTTTCAAAATGACAAAATGGCGCTGTTCAAATTGCCAAAATCGAGGCTTCCTAAATGGTATGCTGAAACCAATGGGTGATGTCACAGTTGCTTCGTCCATATTTTCATACAGTCTATGGCCATACCACAACCACACAAGAATAAAATATCGCTGTGTAGACGAAGGCAAGGCCTCACCTGTTCTTCACCAGCCAGTAATCCTTCCCCTCCATAGTGCCGTACCCCACTGTAAGGACACCGTGGTTCACCGTCTGACTGCAACTCGGGTTGTCATAGACGCCTGAACAATAAAAGAAGTTACAGTAGACAAAAGTACCCATATACCAGGCTTAAGCTTTAACTGACAGTCCAGGTTTAAACTTCATTTGAAATGGTCCAATAAAAATTCTGCCTACATCTCTACTGCTATAGAACACCGGCAGAAGAGCAAACAGTCGGCTTAACTGAGGGCTTTGACATCCACAAGGTCGCCTCCTTAAGCAAATAGCAAAACAGACCAAAGACTTACAAAAAACGGACAGTGATTGAGAAAGGCAAGTTGGACACGCACCACTGCGGTAGAAGGCAAAGTCAGGCCTGGTAGCATCGATTGCCACGGAGATGGGACCGACAGTAGCGACTGCAGCTTTGAGCGCTAGCTCGTCGTTCTCCTGTACGAAGCAGTACTTGGTGCAGTTTGCTGCGCGAGACGCTGGGTTGTAGTGGCATTCTCCCTGCTGCAAAAGGGTCAAAGATCACACCGTCAAGTCAGGCCAGACTATCGGAGCATCTAACACACTTTCCACCAAAAGGCAGTCTCGCTTCACAGGATTAGAGTTAATGGGATTAACACCCTCCTGGTAAAAATCTGCAGCATTTAAAATAAAAAATATGTATATACACATTTAAAAGTCCAAGAACTGCAGTTTACACCCTTTTACCTGCTTCTGATTGACCAGACCACATGCCCAACTGCTTAGTTGTGGGGTGGTCACACATACGTTAGCCTCCGCGGGGGAGGGAAGAGATCACCAGAGCCCAGACTACACAGAAGTAGGTCAAAATATGTTCAACTAGGTTAAAGTAACTTAGCTAGCCTAGTCATAGTTAGAGGTACTGACAGCCGTAGCATAACGTAGTAGCCCTTAGTTACCCGTAGATTCACGGCAACTTTGTTGATTACGGGGTACAGTACGTTTGGCTACGGTTGTTACTACGGTAAACTACATTAAACTAAGTTACTGCTACATTAAAATGCCCGCTACCGTGGCTCTCTTTTGAACATGCCCAACAGATAAAACCGTGCGCGGAGGTTTCTCACATTAACGTCAGTTATTTCTACAGATAGCCACGGATGGCTACGTATCGCTACTGTGCACCTCGTTAGGCTACGTCAAGCTACAGAGGCTTCCACTATGCTCAACTATGTTCTTTAACATACTTGTGACCACCCCATTAATTAGGAGAAAGGAAAACCAGGGGTTGATTTAGATTGACAATCTCCAAAATAAAACCCTGAACACCGCTCAAATAGAACGTGAGCCATTCTGGATTTTACGCCGTGTAGTTATCCAGCTGTCTCCAATTTTGCATTTGTGAAATGGGACTCCTTTCAAAAATGTTCTAATGTTTGAAACAGTGCTGCACAAATCTGGCCTTCAAATCCAGCCCTGGTTTTCTCTCCATCTACGCAATTAATGAACAAGTATTGCCACTCATTGGCCACACACATCACACCTGACTCCCAGGTAAAGGGAGGGTGGAAAACAAGCAGTTCTGCCCTCGAGGAATGTGATTTGGGGAGCCCTGGTTTATGTAAAAATATAAATACCACAAGCACACAACGCACCCTTCATTACTCCAGGCCAGGGTGACTCATCTTTACACAGACAGGGCCAGTGCGAGTGCAGGCATTCATTCCAACCAAGCAGTCACTTTATTCAACTAATCAAATTTGGGGGGGAAAAAAATAAATAAATAATGGGTTGATTACCCAAATAAGGTGTGCAACTATATGGCTGGATCGAAAGCCTGCACCCACACTGGCCCTCAGGATACGGTTTAGAGCCCTTGCACCTGGGACACCATTGCATGTGTGCGTCAGCTTGTATTACAGCTGAAATCGCAATTGAACATCTGCAAGAAATGTTTGTGGCTAGGGGCTGGGTGGGAATTCTGACCACCATATAGCGGCCTTCTGATGATAACGGCCAACCCTTAAGCACAAGACAAATATTGGAAATATTTCATTCACAAAAAGCCACTTTATCGTGGAATGTGATCACTATAGTGGAGCATAGTTACAGAAACTTGTACAGTGCCACCATTATTTAAAAATAAAATGTATAAACATATTCTTCAGCCATCTCCCAGGTAAGACTGTAGTAACATGTTAGAAAACAGGCTGTTTAACTGCCAATTTCGATCATTCTGCCAAAGATCTACAAATTAACACTTCATGCACTGAAATAATTTTAAAAATATAGATTTAATCATCTTATGCTGTTGAAAACTTGTGGCGACTTGTTTTGAGCTTTTTTTAAACAAGTCACCACATGATAAGTTTAACAGCTTGGATTTTGATCTTACGTCGATGAGCAACAATAGCTGCATTTAGCACTTCAAGGGTTAAATTAGTCTCCCTGACTACCTGGAAATCCCCATAAGTGTGCATTGGCAGTTCAAGAAAACTAACAATTAACACCAGGTGTGCTCCGGGGACCCCTACCTTGGCGACGTAAGGGTAGGCCGTGTCCGAGTCGATGCCGCCGTTCTCGATGACGTACTGGAAGGCTTTGTGCATGAAGCCGCCATTGCAGCCGTGGTTGCCATATTTGCCGGAGCAGTCCACCAGGTTCTGCGGGCTGAGGGACACCAGCTTTCTCCCGGTCTTCGCCAGCTGGCCCTCGAGGGCCCCCGCAGCACTGAAGGCCCAGCAGGACCCGCATCCACCCTGGAACACCACCCCTCCACTTAGAAATGGTACGTTCCACAACAGCCCCCCCACAGAAATGGCACTTCCCATTTCACCTAGGCCGCATCCATACAGTCTTTTGCCCAGGAAAGTTCCCAATTCTAAAAAATGATCCGAAAATAATTATGTGGCAGCCATGATAAGTGTATCCGAATTCTTTAAATGTTAAGGAAAGGTGTCTCAGTGCTTCCTAATTTATCTCCTTCAGCATATGGTAAAAAGAACCATCCTTTTCAAAAAGGAGCTAATGCTATGCCACAATTCTGCGCAGCAGTAATATTTAAAGCGGCGACCATACATCCGGCCAATCACGTAAAGAAACGTATATGATGGGCAGGGGACTCATGATCACGTTGCCTAGTGTAAGTGCATTCGAATTCTCTAATTAGAGCAGTTGTCTTCCTAAGCCATAAGGAATTCCCTTTAACACCTTTCCTTTCCCTCATGACATTTTCCACAAAGGTTAAAGAAAAGTGGTTAGGGATTAGTGGATAGGATGCAATTTTGACTATTCGGACACAGCCCTAGTGTTCTACATGCCTTGAGAATGCCAGAATCTTTTCCAATATAAATTCATTTAGTTCCATTTATACTCCGGAGCCCTGGTCCTCAAATCACACCCTACGAAGTCCGAGAACTGCAGGTTTTCCACCCTCCCTTTACCTGGGAGTCAGGCGTTAACAGTCTGGCCAGAGGCACCAACTGTTCATTTACTTGCCTGGGATAACAGAAAACCTGGGCTGAATTTGGATTCGAGGTCCAGATTTGAGGATGCCTGCTCTAGAGCAGTGGTTCTCAACGTCAGTCCTGGGGACCCCATGTGTGTGCTGGCTTTTGTTCCAACCACAGTTGCAATCGTAGGATTTTAACAAGCTGCCAATTTGTCTTAATTATGTGCATTTAATGTTTAGAGCAGTTATTTGCCCTCTTAACCCAGAACTTAACAGAAATATATATTTGCCATCAAGAATTTCAAATATACCATTCGCACATTGCAGTATATCGGAAACAGCATAAAATGAGAGAAAACAATGTAACCAATCAAATTAATGATGTAGTTGGCTCCTAATTAGTGAAAACTACTTGGCTCATCATGACAAATGTAGTCCACAAACAAACCAGTTTTGTGTTATGTTGATCTGATTAAGTTCACCTGAAGCTTTTTGAAAGAACTTGAAACAGTTGTGTCCAGCAGCCTAATCTGGGGTTTATTGATTTCCTCAGTGTATAATTTGATCTGTTTGACATGTTATGTTACTTGACATTACTTGCAGTATTGCAATAAACACAGTATCTTCAAGGGTGTTTTATTCTTCATTGCATGTATGGATGTTCCTATGTAACATTTGACTAAAGAGATATATAAACAACTCTGAACATGAAAAGCACCTAATTAAGACAGTCACAGCTTGTAAAAGTTCTACAGTTGCAATTGTGGTAGGAACAAAAGCCAGCACACACATGGGGTCCCCAGGACCGACGTTGAGAACCACTGCTTTAGAGCAATGATATTCAATGTCATTCCTGGGGTCCCATTATATGCTGGTTTTTGTTCCAACCACAATTGTAATTGCAGGATTTTAACAAGCTGTTAATATGTCTTTGTGTATTTCATGTTTAGAGCTGTTAATTACCCTCTTTAGCCAAGAAACATCCATACATGCTATGAATAAAAATGCCCTTGAAGATAGAAATAAACACACTATATCGCAAGTAATGTAACAATTTAAACAGATCCAATTAGACACAGAAATCTGTAAACCCCAAATTAGGTTACTGGACACAAGTGTTTCAAGTTCTTTCAAAAACAAAACCTTTGAACTTAGATTAAATATAACACAAAACTGGTTTAACCATCATTAGCTTGCCGAATTTGTCAATGTGTCAGTTTTCACCAATTACAGGCCCACCAAAGAAAACGGCCAAGCTGTAGCAAAGGTTTGCCAGTTGTCTACCTTTTCCAAATAACCAGCAACACGATATCGAAAACATAACATTCCCGCAAACCTTCGCACCACAACACTTAAGTCGATACATTTTTACCAGAACCAAACTCTAAAATCGCACCCACTGCACATGCGCACTAACATGCGAGTGTGCATGCGTAGTTGGTTCGTCTGTTTGTTACAGGCCGTGCGATTTAAGAGTTTGGTTCTGGTAAAAATGTATCGACTTAAGTGTTGTGGTGCGAAGTTTGCTGGGAATGTGGCAGGTTTTTGATGTAGTGTTGCTGGTTACTTGAAAAAGGGAGACATCGGACAAACTTTTGCGACAGCTCGGCCGTTTTCTTTGGTAGGCCTGAATCTGGAGCCCACTGCCTCTGTGATTTGATTGGTTACATTGTTCTCATTTTCTGCTGTTATTTCCAATACAATGCAATGTGCGCATGTCCCCCCCCCCCCCCCCCCTCTCTTTGATGGGATACATACATTTCTGTTAACATGTAGGTTAAAAGGGCAAATGATTGCATTTAATGTTTAGAGCAGTTAAGTCAAATTAACAGCAAGTTAAAATCCTGCAATTACAATTGCGGCTGGAACAAAAACCAGCATATAGCGGGCCCCCAGGAACGACGTTGAATACCATTGCTCTAGAGAAAAGCCCTTTCCATTTACAGTCATTTCTGGTTTTTGGATAGTTCAATCCCTCAAGGGTTCTTCATAGAGCTGTGTTCAATTATCAATGGGCCAAAAATTAGTTGCCAGTCATTTTGATAAACCATTTCAGTCATTCAAGCAAAAATGTCAAACAATTACTGATTCCAGCTTCTTGTGTACCTTTTTTTTGCCTTTCTTTGTAACTTATGATCGTAACATGTAAATGTCTTTGAGTTTTGGACTGCTGCACAGAAAAAAACAATTTGAAGAGGTCAGTTTGGGCTCTGGGAAATTGAGCAGATTAAGATTTGACATTTTATAGAATACATACATGGACTGAGAATAAATTGAAATGGATAGCTGTAGCCCCAGTTCTCCCTACATATGGACTGTTGTGTAAAGTAGAGCAACACAATCATAATTAAATGCAACTCCCCACCAATGCCTTGGTGGTCCCTGAAACAATCCTGTACTACCAATACTGCCCTACTGTTTAGTGTGCAACAGTGTTTCAATACACCCAAAACTAGAACAAAAACACTTCTTCTAAATCCAGGATGAAGAGAACCACAACCCCCATCCTGTAGGATCCAGAGTGCACTTCCTGAAGTGTTCTCAAAGATGCACTGCATCAGCATGTTGCACCAAGAGACCGTCACAAGCACTGTTGATCATACTAGTTTCCCCTTTGCAAGCAAGCGCACTTGATCAGTCCTTTGATTTGTGACCAAACTTGTGATAAGTCACACTGCTGACTTGCTCCGTCAACCAGTATTGAGGTCGTTTCACCACACAAAACGGAAAGAAAAAAACCCAACCCACACAGGCTGCTTTGGGTACCCTGTGACTTTAACACTTTGCGAGCAAGATCGAAACTGACCCAGCAATGCAGAAGTTGGAGAGAGGAAGTTGTGGGAGGGCGAATGGAGCAACATCAGCGCACAGGAAAGAAACTGCTGACCGCAAACAGGCTACAGCAGGAAATACTGGGGCCGCCATCTTCCAAGCTCATCTAATACACACCTTATTCAACAACTTAGACTCCCCTGGAGCTGCCAAGTAGAATCAGCTGTGCCAAAGTAGGGCTGAATTCAAAACCAGTTGATGATCCAAGTCTAGTCAGGTACCCAGCCCAAATCCATTTCCTCAGTTAGTTACCGCTAGCAGAGTTCTATTGCGCCATTTTGAAAGGAGCTCTGAGCAAAACAGCGAGGAAAATGGCTGAATAATAAGTGATTAAAATTAATCACGGCAAAACAAATTACTCTCGATACACCTCGTAGAGTTATAACATGCCCAACAGCACCCTCTGGTGGCTCACCTGCATCTTCACATCGGTGACGTAGCCCTGCTGCCTCCAGTCAACCAAATCAGGCACGTCGTCCCCGGCGGACATCACGAATGAGGGGCCCCTCTCCAGATCTGAGGGCACCCGGACCCCAGTCAGGGTCTGAATCTCTTCTGCTGTCTGTTGTGGAGGGAGAAAAAAAAAAAAAAAAAAAAAAAAGGCAGGGGGTGTTTAGGACTGAGACCAATTACACAATATGCAAAAACAATTTCAAAAACTTTCAGCCAAATGGTTTCATACATCAATTCTACAATTTAAGATTTGAATACTGTACAGTATTCAAGTAGAATGTTGTACAGACATTCTACAAGCTGGATTTTACACTAACAGGGCCCATTTATGCATGTGACCATTCAGCAACACAAACAAACTAGCTGCTGACCAAGAGGGCCTATAGGCCTGTAATGACTGTCTGGCATTTTAACAGCCTCACCACTGAATTTTCAGCAATAAGCCACTTAGATCTGCTTCTCTCCCCCCAACTACCAAATCCATATGCCAAAATTCTGCACCATTGAGCAACTGACTTGTTTCACAAAAATCATTCCCATTTTCAGACTGGAACAATGGCATTAATTTTTGATGACAGGAGGGAATTTCAATCATGCATACATGTACTGAATTGAAGAAAATATTAAACCAAGTTCACCCCCTGTATACAGACCGGCCATAAAATATACATCATCCACAGAAAGGCGGGCACCATCACATAACCACACTGCAAAACGTTAGCAAGCACTTACCAGGTCACCCAGGTGGTTCATGGCCAGGTCGTAGCTGTGAAGGCCCATAGACATCTCCAAGTTATGTAGGAAGATCATTCGCAGGTTCTTCTCCCAGATCCGTCGCCTACCGTGCTCTTCCACCTGCCACAAACAAGAAGTGTGTTCCTATCATCTGACCCACCAAAATACAAATCTAATGCGCTACATCTATGGTTAAGTGTGAATGCAAAGTCAGATTATAGGCATTTCATAGTAAAAATAGGCTACAGTAGGCCAAGACTAGATAAATAAGGATCAACATAGCCTACGCAATCCAGAGCGATTAATAAACAATATTAATGCACTTTACCAACATAAGCTTGTGCAAAGTACCCAAGTATTCACAGTAAATTTCCGGAGATAAGACCACGTTATAAACACGCCACGCAATATGCGTAATAGCTAAACGTAAGTTAGACCGAGATTTGTTCCGGTTTACTTCAAGGGTCCCATGTCAGTTGCGATTTTCGGCCCTAAAGCGAGGAGCTGAGAAAGTCATCCCTCTGGCAAAGCTCCAATCACCACTGAAGGAGCCCCTGTATACCCTCGCACGTCTCACCTGATGCTCGTAGGCCTTACTGTGCTTGGCCTTCCACATTTTCCAGTGCATGTCCAGGTCCGGGTCAAGGTCGAACAGGGCCGCAGCCGTCGCCCCACACAGCGCAGTCACCAGCAATAGCAGCTTCCCGAACATCTTCTCCTGCAAAGCCTTCAACAGCAGTCGGAGTAAAATGCGTTGAAACATGATCGCAAGCAACGACGCAAATTGAATGCATAACACATTCGAACTCTTAATAGGTAAATATGCGAGCTTCAAGGCTTTATTTGCAAAATATAAAGAGTAACAACCCGCCCACATATGAAGATCGAGGCCGCATCTTTTGTATTTTTAGTGTTGAAAAAAGGGAAATTAGCATAATGCTCTGAGCAGCGCAAATGTACCCATAAACGGAAATTTACCCCGTTTTCCAGCCATGTTCCAGTGTTCTCGATCGAGTACTGAAAAAAACGGGCCAAGAAGCCAAGAAAAACTCCACATGAACGCAGAGGTGAACTCCATGACAATTTAGCCTGTTTACTTAATAAAAAATAAAAAAGCCAGCCCGCATCACGTTTTTCAGATTAAAAAGATGACTAAAAATAAATAAATAAATAAATAAATAAATAAATAAATAAAGGGGCCTTAATTAGCGCGCATTTCAATCAGTAATGACAATAGAAAAATTCATCTGTTCAGCAAATAAATTTGAGCAAGAAATCTGGGATTGAAACTTGTGACAGCATGACTCGCTTGGTACCTTCAGGTTCTCACTCCTCGAAAAACCTGACGATTATTCCAGTAAACAAAAGGGTCTTAACATTTCAAAACACACCAAGACACCCGCGGGCCAAATTATAGCGTTTCCCGGCAACAGATGACTCCGTGGATTTAATTGGTCAGACTTCATACACAGTACCCAACTTCACTTTTGGAATTCTACTGAAATAGCCAACAGGGTTCCGCATCAGCCGGTGTTCTGAACCAGCAGCACCTCGCCGAAAAGCGCCCTCGAATATGGCATTTAGACAGGCCAACTTAAAGCCATTACAGAAAACCTCTCATTAGGAGACTACATACAAGACTGGCACAATCAAATAAGCCACCCATAAAGGGCCGGAGGGGGGAATAGCAGCAAGTTACGAGACAATGGTCTAAGTTTGACAACAATTACCAGGGGTTGATTGGGAATTTATGCGGTAAGGCGCTTTTTAGCAAGCAACTGGACATGTTGAGAAACCTACTTTCGACTAAAGCAAGGAAAGAGGTAAATCAGTTACCCGTCACAGTAAGTGAAATTGATAGTTATAGTTCCACGCTAGTCGTCGCAACAAGGCTACTTTCAGGACTGACACTACAATTTAATTTAAGAAACGCACTCCATGTAAATCGTATAATCAATGCAAACTGCTGTAACTGAACATACGAAAATTTCCGCTTCATCTGAATTAAACTTAAACGTGGTGCAGATGGAAATAATTCAAGAATTGGTCGCATTACTCACAATATCACAACCACTGTACGCATGAAACAAAGCAGGAAACTAACCTAAAGTGTCACAACTTCAATCTCAATGCCCTGGCAAGCAGCGAACTTCCATCTAAACACCCATTGTCAATCAGAAGAAACCGGAATCGGGACCGACGTTAAAAAGAATTTAAAAAATAAATCAAAGAAAATGAATTCTCACCTTCCAACAAAGATTTAACAAGAGGTCCGCTGTCCCCGCAGCTGACTGAACGCTTCAAAAAAACTTGTTAACGACAATCACGGCGCTTACCTTCCTGGTTTTATACTCAGCAAGTCACGTGTGCGAGCAATCTCGAGATCCCCAGCCACCTCTTGCAGCTCTCAGTATACGCAAGGTGCAGTTTTCCCATCGTTTTGTTACGACCCTCGGAAAACATTTAATCCACAAGTCGTTGAACTTTTTTGAAGGAAAATGTGATTAATTTATAAGATATGTTAGAATCAAACAATTCTCAACAACTGCTGACCAAGAATTTCGCAAGTGGTTCTACGTATTATGACATGTGAGGATGACATAAACAAAAACCGCCATAAATATGCTTAGGCAGACCAGTTGGCGCTCCTCTAAACCACAAACAGGCCATATCATGAATTCTTACTTTCCGCAAAATGAGAAGAGGCATGTACCAATATCACGAGACATCAGATCAGGATTAACAGCGAATGGGCGGCGCGAGATTGCGAAAACGCATAAATTGCCAACTTTGATTACTCGTTGTGATTAATTTGCTGTGGGAATCCAATATCAGACTGGGGGCTTGCGTCATTTGGCCTTATTAGTATGATCTGTGATTGAGAAGACAACTCGCCAGTTTTCATCTTCAAAATGACTGCTGATTTAGTGGGTGAAACGTCTCTCTGGCCTGAAAGACAATTAATTAAAAAAAAAAAACATTGTTAATTCTTGGATTATAGGTGTGGTTGGAACGAAAACCAGCATACACAACGGGTCCCCAGGGCCGAGTTTGGGAACCCCTGGTCTAGCACATAGCACAGTGGTTCCCAACCCAGTCCTCAAAGAGCTCCTGCCCTGCAGGTTTTTGCTCCAGTCGTACTCTATCACACCTGATCCATTTAAGGGCTTCATGATGATTGGTTGAAAAAAATCTACCTGAACAGGGTGTGCATGAAGGTGCATTGGATCTTAAATGGATAAGGTGTGCAAAAGTAAAGCTGCAACAAAAACCTGCAGGACAGGGGGTCCTTGAGGACAGGGTTGGGAACCACTGACATAACACATTGCTCTTGAAATGAGACAACGAATATTAGCTTGACTTCGCAGTGTTTGCATCCATATCAGTGCATCACTGGGGTCCAGCCTGTCGTCACTCTGAATAACACGGTCAAGCCAGCCCCAACAAATAGTGTTGTGCGTTTTGGCCCTCTTCTACGGAAGCCGTAATGATTATTAACACTAGAACGGCCGACAAGGCAGTACCTCCTAGAACGACCGTGAGGTCATTTTGACCTCCCACCACTGCGGGCTTTATGATTGCAAATTAGAAGTCTGTTACTGGGACAATTGTTAATTGTTTTAAAATAGCATGTAAAAATAAATGAAAAAACATCTTTTTTTAATTAATTTTTACTCATTAGGCTTTATTTTCTTTTAATAATATAAGAATGTAAATTCATTTCTGTGGTGTAAAATGAGTGTATCATTGAACAATGAAAAAAAAATACAATTTGATGAAGTTGTCAAACAGATAAAAAAGGACTATTGCACATAAACATGAACATTAAAATAACAATACACCTTTGCTCTCATAAAAAATGAACATGAACACAGAGCACATGAGAGAGAGAGCCATGGTCAAAATGTTTGGGAACCACTACCTGTTTATATTGATGCAATAGGCTAGTATAGAAGTTAGAGCTTTATAGCTTGACTTTGTTGGCTATTGTGGCTATTTTGAAATGTTTCATAGCCTTTGGACTTGAAATTTTGCTGTGAAACCTGAGCATTATGAGATGAATAAATATCAAGTTTAGGTGACCTACCTGGCATCAGAGGCTTGGTTTGCCCAGCAGGGGTGATCCTTTTACGGGGCGGCTCATGATGACATTCAGGTTCAAAATCAGAGGCGGATTCACCGGACCAAGACACATCACTGAGCCCTGATATTTCTTCTCCATCCGACCCACCAGAACTCATGTCCTGAAGCTTTGCCAAAGCCTGACTTACATTCATCCGTTTCCTCTGATCCATTTCCTTTTCTGGTGTCCAACCCGACTAACTAAATAAACTAAATCACTAAAAGAACAGCTCTGAGACAATCATAATTTCTACTTTCAAAATGGGAGAACAAACTGATTCTGACATCATGACCGCAACTGGTTTATATACGCACCTGCACACTATTCAAAAAGTAACAAAATGCCTTGCTAGGCAACCAAGATGCAATTACGTTGTATAAATGGGCATATGTGAGGTATAAGGCTACTGCCAAGTGCTTTGAGCTGTCTATCTGGCTAGTTATATAGTCAGCCAAGCCAGGCTGACTATATAGCCTGGCTATACAGCCGGGCTGTATGGTCCATTTACATTTTTTTGCATTAGGAGTAATGGAGGTCAAATGACCTCGTGGCCGTTCTAGGTATAATCAGTGATTTTTTTCTTTCTCTTTTGTTCCAGAATCCCCATAACTCATACGTTGATGAATTACACCATTTTAGGAAAAGTCACTGACTGGGAGACATAGGGTTGTTATTCAAACAGAGTTATGTGCAGTTTAATAGGCGAGAGAGGTCAAAATGACCTCATGGCTGTTCTAGTGTTAATTTCAAAGTATAAGCCTACAACTTACAACCATTAAAATATAAATTAATGCAAACAGCGGGTCACATTTTCAAACGTATTAGCCATTGAGGATTTCTTTATATTAAAATTTTTTAAACTATGGTATAAAAATTATTATAGATAAACAGTTGATGCTGTAATACATGACTGGCATTTATTTTCCACGGGCATTACTCTTATAACTCTTCAGTTTACTGCTGAAATGTTTCCTATCAATTTGATTAGCATTCCAAATTTAACGTTTTTTTTTTTAATAAAAATGATTTAAAAACAAAATTGAAACTGAGATTAAACAAAGCCCCCAAATTCCATTGTCTGATGCCACTTCATACGGAGTATGGTACTTTTCAGGGTTCCAAACAAGAAACATCACAGCAACCCACTCTTCTTTAATAGGGTCTTGGGAGAACTAGAGGCCTATCCCAGCAAACCATGGGCGAAAGGTAGGGACACATCCCAGACAGCTTCTCATTCGTATCTCATCAATTTGATGTTTAATTTCAAAGTTAAAGCTCTTAGAAAATTTTTATTTTAATTAATTTGCAGGAGAAGTTTATACTGTGACACAAAACAAGCCCTCAGGTTCTACAGTCCAATTTTACTTTGTGTGGATAGTGGTACTTCTCAGGCAGCCACACAAAAGGTTTCAGATCAATCAGATTCAGAATTTCAAAATTAAAGCACTATGAAAACTGGAATTAAAATTACTACATGGCAAGGTTGATGCTGTAATAAAAACAAAGCCTGCACCCTGCAGTTTTCATAGGCTAATTCTGTATAATAGTTTGGCTAATAGTTTGACTAAATATCAAGCTAGTTTATGTCCTACAGCTATTGTATGCAACGTTTAATCAAATTTAATCAGGTGCCACACAAAAAGGCTCAAATCAATCAAAACAAGTTAAGGCTAGTCATAGTCTTCATTTGAGTCGGAGGAATCACGTGCCATGGCATCTTCCTCTTGAGTTGATGGGAGCAGATTGCTTTGCGGTGGGCCAAACAGTTTGGCTGTATTCAGGGTGGGAAAAATGGGGGACAAATCCAAATAATATCATAAAAAAGTATCAGATCAATCTGATGTGAAATTTTTACATTAGAGACCTTAGAAAATTGAAGAAATTGAGGGCTTCATTTTTACAAATTTTAATACCAATTTTTTTTTTTTTTTTTTTTTTTTTTTTTTACTAAATTTAATACCAAATTTACCAATGCATTTTAATGCTCACAGCAAGCAGATTGTGGGTTAGAATCTGGTCTGGGCCCTTTCTGTGTGGAGTATGCATGTTCTCCCTGCATACAAGTGGGTTTCCTCCAAGTAGTCTGATTTCCTCCCACAGTCCAAAGACATGCACATCAGGCTAATTGGAGGCTCTAAATTGCCCATAGATATGAGTGTGAGAGTGAATGGCGTGTGAATGGCGTGTGCGCCCTGCGATGGATTGGCGAGCTGTCCAGAGTGTGTCCCTGCCATTCGCCCGTAGTCACCTGGGAGAGGCTCCAGCTCCCCTGCGACCCTAGTGAGGAAGAAGTGGGTATAGAGAATGGATGGATGCACATCAGATTTGCCTGACACAGGTTGTGTTGGACCTAAAGGAGTACCATTATTCGTTTGATGTGGGAGTGGTCTATGGAGGCTGAGGGTTTGGATTGTATTACAATACCAATTTTGCCTTTAAAATTAATTTTGATGGAAATTTTCACAGGCTTTCAACTCTAAAATTCCACATCAGATTGATTTGATTATTTTTATGCTGCTTTCTGGGGCATAAGTCTGATGTGGAATTAGTCTATGGAAATGAAGGTCCTGTTTTCAGAAGAGTACCAATTTTGTCTTTTTATAAGACAGTTTAACAAGAGTTAATTTTGAAATGACCCAACAAATTGATCTGAAACCTTTCAGTGGTAAACTGAGGACATATGCAATCCGCCACAAGTGGGATTTTACTCTTTTGAAATTCTCAGTATTTATTACAGTATCAATTATGTATCTATCATAATTTTCATTACACAATTGAAAGAGCTTTGATGTATGAGATCTACAATTGTGACACATTTAAATATTAGTTCTATTGCTGATATTATGTCTTAATTGTAACATTATTTATTATTAACAATGGTGAGCTGTGGACTTTTATTTTGAAATTCATTGCCAAATGCAGTTACATTAAGCGATAGTCAATAGGCACACCACTGAACTCCATGAGGGCTGTGCTGGGTCGACTGTTCCTTGGAGCAGCGGATGGTTTGATCGTTGTGAGGTCAGTTAGTCTGTCTATTTCAGCGGGGTAGCTGTTCAGTGTTCAGTTAGTTGTTCAGCTTTTTTTTTTTGGCCATCTTCATGAGTCATTAATTTATGCACCAGAAAATGAAAACAAGGTCTGGAGATGATTGTAGATGTGACAATTGTTTTTGGAATCTATGCTCCCACCAGTTAATCTTGAAGGCATGATTTAAGGCCAGGATGCACTATTCCAGTCGGAGAGGACTGATCTGGTATAGGTTTTCAGGGAAACCAAATGCAAACGTTAGATTTTTCTGATGTCTTTATTCTGGTTCATCCCAGTGCTCGAGCGCTGTAAAATCTGCAGAGTACTGTTGTTGTACTGTAATACATGACTCTGCATGAGCATTAAATATTTAAGAACAGAAGTTGGTTAAAAAAATAAATCAAAAATAGTTCCTGAACTGGATATGCCACATTGTGCAGCCCTTCTCTAAAGCAAGCAGATGTAGGTCTTTGTGTGAATTGAAATTGACAACTTCCTCATTCTTGCGCAGAGAACCACTCTGCTTGCGCAACGCCCATGCAATTACATTTGTCCCATACAATGGAAAGGAACACGCTAGATACAAACCGTGTTATGACTAAAGCCTGCGCTGTCAGTCAAAAAAAGTTTCAGCAAGATCAGTTTGCGTCATAGTTTCAAACTTGTGAAAGGTCACATGCTGTTCTTATATCAGATCACTTAACCATGCAAAACATTTAAACCTTTGGCATACCATTATGCCTAAGTGCTTGACCTAATATGCATAGCCTAATTACTGCTTTGCTTTAGTGCATGCCAATTAAAATTTTACCATTCCATTTTACCTTTTATTCTCCACACGCGCGCGCACACATATATTTCTGATTTTGCTAAAAAGCAAAACTATTTAGTCCTGGGACATGGGAACTACGCCGGTAACTTGAAGGGATTCTGTTCACAAAATATTCACCAAATGTGCTCCAGCCTTCCAAATATACACTTTGTTCCCATCAGTCAAATACTGTCCACAGAATCATTTTATATCACCAACACACACAAAAACATTCACATTAACCTGCATCTGCGCCCACGCATGCCTATGAACATGCACACACGCAAACATGTAATACACACATGCTGGCACACAGATAAATGCATAAAGTGAACTATTACAAAAAAACACACACACACACACACACACACACAAAGCACACCAAAAAAGGCAAAGGAAACAGAAACATATTTTTTGTTTTAAAAAGAATCATTGCATACAAATAGTTTATTTGCAACATGAAAAAAACATTTACAGGAAAGGAAGGCGTTCAAAAGCATTCCGGACCATGACAGCAAAATTGGTTTAACCTGAAATTACACATAAATATGGGTCATAATTAGCATATGAATGTCGTATATGCATGTTTACCTCCGCCAAGGAGGTTTGTATGTTTTTTCCGGGTTTGGTTTGTCTGTCTGTCTTTCTGTCTGTCTGTGTACAAGATAACTCAAAAACTAATGAACCGATATCTCTTAAGTTTGGGTTGCTATTACTTCAGGGATGGACCAAATTGATTCTGACTGCGATCGGGCAAACAATATGGCCACCACGGCAGCCATCTTGAAATCATATGGCACGCGATCACTGAACTCCGCTCCCAGTGATATCACTCAAATTTTGTGGGTTGACTGATCTCGCATCAGGGACAGATCCTATCAGTTTGGAACGCGCTGCATCAAACAATATGGCCACCATGGGAGTCATCTTGAAATCCTATGTTGCAGATACCTTAAATTTCTTGAAAAAATAAAAAATAAATAAAAATTTCTTATGAGCCATGTTCACTCAGCAAGATTTTGACTGTGCTTCCTTGGTGGAGGTTTGCACTGTCAGAGTGCCTCCAGTTAATGCAGATTGTTTTCTGTGTTTTAAGGTGGCAATTAAGGGCAGACACACATTAGGCCTCGTAAAGCACTAAACTCAATTTTAAATCAGGAGCCTCCATAAAAGAAACAAAGAAGAAAAGAAACGTAATAATAACAAATATCATTTATTCCAGTACTAAGCTTAACCCGTGTCTGTAAATCCACAGTGAAGTTTACTTCAGCTTAGCCCGGGCCTCTTATGGTATCACTAGACGGGATATATGGGGAAGTTAGCGATTCCGCACTGGTTGTTCCTGTTCCTGGCCATTCGGACGAATCCTTTTTCACCCCAACCAGCTCCCCAGCTAGAAAGCAGACACACAAAAGAAATGCAGAGTTATGATTCAACACCCAAAAAAAAGTAAGAACATTGTGATTGAGAAAGTGAAAAAATATAAATATAGCAATGGCACAAAACATTGTTCAGCCATTCAATATGTTCCAAAAAAGGTTTCAGATTAATTCTATTCATAGGCGTTTCAGCGATTTTCAGACTGATTCAAACTACGTTGATACAAACTCCTCTGTTTTAGTCAAAGGTGACAGCAAGATCTGATCTAAGCCTTTTAGAACTTTAAAGGAATGAATAAAGTGAACACCAGAAAGCCACCAACAACAACATATGTATCTTTCAATCACTGGATTTATAACTGAAAGGTAACTTAAGGTCAATTTTACACAGATACTATTGAGCAGTGCTGGCACCAGAACTGTAAATTGGGGGGAAAAGATCCGTTTAAAACAATTATTAGTCCCAACTTGTTCTCAATTATTTTCTAAATTTACAAAACATTGACCAAAAGTCCACCTATCAGGTGTTACTACTCCTTTTGTTCTGTCTCAACCTTTTGGTAAAGCATTTTGAGTCACTGTGCCTCATTGAAAGATTCTACACTTCAAGAAAAACTGAGGAATGTTATGCTGAAAAAAAACCTTTCAATTAAGTTCAACACATCTTTCAGTGAGATACAGTAACTCAAAATGTGCCAACCAAAATGCTGGGCAGTTGCAAGGGACAATCATTTTTGGATAATTTGGTGCATTTAAATTAGCGTTATTCAATATTCGCAGAGTCAACCGGGCCTCTTATGGTAAGCCTTATGGAGTCCCATTTTAATCAACCCAATCTGTATTGAGTGAAAAGCGATATTTCATTGGGGCATCAATTATTCAACCAGTGCATATTTTATCCCTCACGCGGAATTGAAGTCCCCTGTGCATGGAAGTTTTTCCATTCACATGCCTTCCCATAGACTTCACCTTTAGTAATGGAATCCGATTATGACTCTGGACTTCTCTCTCAGGGGTTTCTTTGCATTAAGACATTTCAGATGGTCTTTTATTTCAATTCGACAATTTTAATTTCATAAAGCACAGATTAGATCTGATGGGCCAAAAGGTAGCGCAGATCAGAGCAGTTTGTCTTTTCCGATGGATATTTTTTGAGTTAATTATTTTTCTGTAGAATTTAGGCCATTATTTTGGGCTAAATTGGGCTAAATCAGCCAATTAATTATTACTATTATTGGAAAACATGTTAATAAAGGAAAATGATTGAGAAAAATGAACATCAGACTAATTGTTGTTAAAAGGGATGTATCTCGAAATTTCCAGTTCTGGAACAGTAAATGCTATTGAGTTTTTTGGGGGGTTTTTTTTTTCCAAATAATTGTCAAAGTGGAATAGCTTGCTTGGTTATATACTGCAGAGACAGACACTCAGGGGTTTTCAAGACCTGGCCAGATCCATTATAACATTCCATTAAAAAGAATCCTCATTGTTAGGTCCTCTTTACTGTAGAACTTAAACCTGGACACGAGGCCGGCCCCAGGACCGAGTTACAGAACCACTGGGTCAGATAATCGACTAATGCAGGGGTAGGCAATCCTGGTCCTGAAGGGCCAGTGTGTGCATTTTTCATGTCTATCAATTACATTGACTAATTGAGCAATTGGTGCAAAAATGTCATATAGATTTGGGTTTGATCAAGAAAAATGTTTTATGTAAGACATGAACAGTCTTTGGTCATTCATGATAATTTAACGAAATGCGCCTGAAATGTCAGATTTCATAAATAGTTTAGCTAATTTAGATAAAGAACTAATTAAAGGCCAGAAGTTGGTGCGAAACCCAGGGACAGATTCGGCCCTCACCTCTGGACTAATGGATGGATGAACGGAACGCTTTGTGTGGTGTAATGTTAGAAAGTAGACACTAGATGTCCCCAAAACAACATAACCATCTAAGAAAGCCCCGGGGTCTTATTTTTGAGAATTTGCATGGATTTCAAGCCTGATTATTGCGTAGATTCAAAAGAAAACTGCGTATGGTAAAAATATCCTAATTTATAAAAACCTAAGGTCAGTAAAACTGCATACAATTATTATTTAATGAATCAGGATTGACAGACAATATTTCATGGGAGGGATCAAGTCCGCATATCCGATTCCCAAGACGAGGTGAAAACAACTCGTAACACCGCGGCATACTGCATGGTTGGGTCTCTTGATGGAAAGGAGCACCGATTCCACAGGATTTGTTTTCCTCGCGTAAAGTCTAGATCCTGGTCCTTCAAATAAACAGGCCGAGAGGTCTTTCCAGATTTTTGGCATGTTGGTATAGTCACAGAAAACGCGTAGTAGCCTACATTCAACTTAATGGCGCAGTCCAGATGAAAGTAAATGAAACGAGCCCGGATGTAAGATGAACTTGCGTCCTCCCACGTGCTCACGATCTTATAAATTTAGCGCATTTTAAAAGTTTTTTTTTTTTTTTTTAAATTCAAAATCCGCATAGTAATTGGCGCACGTTAATGGCTCATTTCAGAGGAATGTTGTGAAGTTCCCTTCTGTTCCTCCCGACTGATTGTCAAACTGAAAACCAACAAACCCCTGCCCATTCCCCTATCATTTTCTGAAATTATAAGATACAGTTCAAGTGCTATATCTGTCCTCTGAATATGAAACCGTGGTTTAATTTGCACAATGATGTGTGAGATTTCCACCAGTGGCGGCTGGTGAACTGGCAATAGGGGAGGCCCAAACCATCCCTTAAAAACAATGATTGGTCATGACCTGTTTTCAATCTGAATAAAATTGACTTTTGCTTTTCTTATCCCACATTTCACTTAGGATTTTTTGAATTGCACAACTGATAAGCACCCACCCCCTCCGTCCAATCAGGAATCACCCAAACCACGCCCCCACCACTCAGTTAGCGGCGCGTGCTTCATTCCACCACAAACAGCTGACCGTCACAGGCGGTGTTTCTGACAATTTGTGCTGCCCTGTCAAAAAAATGCACCCGTAATGCAAAGCGATCGTAAAGTCTTTGTTCTCACAATATTTGCAATATGAATCAGTGTACAATAGTAACGTTGTCATTTGTTATCTTATTATAACATAAGTTATGTTATAATGAGTTGGATAAGTTTGTTTGAAGATAAATGCCCATTTATAATTATCATCCAATCTCTGCATTTTCAAGAAAACCTAGCATGTACATGCAAATTAAATACGCTAAAAGGTTCTGGTTTGACGTATTTATAATTTTTGCCATTGGAGATGTGGCAAGAAATAGAGCCCAAATTTTAGGTTCTTGTAAGCTAGAACCGATGAGGTAGCATATTTTGATAGCACCGGAGACAACATTACAACACAGACAGCATTATCAGTGGTGGATATCGATGGTTTGCACAGGATTAACAGCATAGCCAGGGAATAATAGCCCACACACAAGTAGGCCACTGGCAGTCAGACCTAACGTTACATCGCACAAAGCCACCAACAACAACACCTGTATCTTTCAACACTGGATTCACAGCATAACCAGGGAATTATAGCCTACACACAAGTTTCCTAGGCTAGTGCCAGTCTCTAGGCATACAACAACAAGCAAACATTAGCTACCCATTACTAGGCTGTAGCTAACGTTATTTGGCTAACACCAAAAGTAGCCTAGACCTTACTACTCAGTGTGTTCTGTCTATGTACAGCATTCACACAGAAAGAAAGGCAAGAAGCTAGCTTACCAGTCTAAGAGAAACTCCACTACGAGTGCGTCGGTTTTAAAACCTTTCAGTGTCTTCAGTTCTCTCCAGCGGTCGAATGCTTCTCTGCCAAGGGATGCTCGAGTTGCATTTGCAATTTTTAGATATTCTTGTCTCTCTTGCTATTCGCCCCGCAGAGCTTCGGCACGAAAGTTAAGAGTGGGGTGGATTATAAAATTAAATCTCTTATTGGTCCAGCTGTGGGGCAAATAGCAGAAGTGTTTCTCTTATCCACCCCACTGCGGTGGGAATAGGAGAACTGCTTTTTCTGTCCGCCCCGTCAGACCCATAGACTGTTTAAAAAAATGGACGATGCAACCGTGACGTCACCCATGGGTTTCAGCAATCATTTAGAAAGCCTAATTTTTGGCAATTTGAACAGCGCCATTTTGTCATTTTGAAACTGGATGTGATTCCTATTGGAAGAGAGCGTGAATTGAAGACCCAGGGAGGAGCAAGGGGTGGATCTGACCGTATCAGATGAGGACCAGAGGATAGCCATGCCCCTAAAGCATATCTGGCTTTATCCTTTATTCTAGTCTATTCGGGATCATTATTTATAAAAATGAACATCATGATATATCAAAGGAGACTTGAAATTTGCGATAGAAACAGTAAATTAATGTGGAAAATCATTATTGAAATAATAAATCAGGTGGGAAAGTAGGGTTATTTTTTCATAGACTTCTATAGCATTGAACTTCTCTCTGCAACCACCGACGTTGCCATCTGTTGGCCATTAAATAGAATGCAATGTTAAGAGATTTCCGCATTGGCTTCACTTTTCAGACCCGGGTGCTGCATCCATCTTTTTATACAGTCTATGGTCAGACAACGCCTCCAGCCATCCAGGTCATCGAGTAAGACCCAGACTGCATTCCTCACTCTACTAATCATTGTTTGCACCTGTTTGTCATTTCCTCTGGGTGGTAGCAGTGTGCCATATAAGACCGAGTCTCACACTCTGTCTTTGTGATGTCTCGTAACCACATGCCTGTGTTGTATTTCTAGCCTTGTTCAGCCTTATTCCCCGCATATCGTGTATATAATCTAAAACTCTTTATACTCTGCTGTTATTGCTTTTTCCAGCACTATATTCATAGGAACCTCTATAAACCTTCCTGTTTATTTTCTATTTGTAATACATTTTTACTGCCGCTAACGCCCAGAGTCTGTATTACCAATAGTGTTTATTAAGGAACGGCGATACCTGTTTGTTTTATATTGCTCTGTTCATGCCTTCTGCTGTGCAGTAGGCATTATAAATACAACCAAGTCCATCCTTGCACCTGAGTCCAGTCCTCAAATTCCTGTCCTCCGTGCACCTGAACTGTGTGCAAACCACAATCCTTACAGCCCTGCTGCGGGGCAGATAGCCGATCTCTTTCCGCCAATTCACCCCGCTGCAGGGCGAATCGCCACTTCCTTTCAAGATGTGCCAAGAATTTTGAGGATCTTCCAGCATTGCGTGTCATCGTTCAATCCTTCCACTCCAGAATGTGTCTGCTTTTTCAGCTCCCGCCGCTCGCAGTGCGGAAGCTATGGTATCGGGCTCCGTCCGCGCGCGTGTGTGTGCGTGTGTGTGCGTGTGTGCGTGCGTCTGTCAACACATTTTGCTTTATCTCATCAACTATTTCAGTTACAGACTCCTAATTTTTACTGAACATGCATCTCATAAAGGCCTACAAATGATGTGCCTAAAGGTGACCTTGGCCTATTTTTTCAAGGTCACTGGCCTAAAAATATCACCAAAAACTTGGACTATTTGCTTTTTCTTATCAACATTTTCAGTTACAGGCTCTTAATTAGCTCCCGCCGCCCGAGTGGAACGGGAGCTATGGTATCGGGCTCCATCCTTGCGTGCGTCCGTCCATGCGTGCGTCTGTCAAGAAAAATTTTGACATTTTGTTTTTCTTAACGGCGGGAGCTTCTGGGGCTTCCAGTGCCCCATATTTGTCATTCAGATTGATTATTGTTTTGTATTTTTGAGCTGTTATTTTTGTCTCACAGTCCTAACGAGTTTGTGAACGCTTATTTTTTGTTTATAATTTTGCATACTTGTAAGTTCATATATCGGATGGGGAGCTATTTAAACTAGACGTAGCTGGTTTGAGTTTTTATTTGTGCACAATTTTGGCAAAGAGAGCAAATTGTGGGAGAAAAATATCCTGGCTCGTACACTTGTAGATCTACTGCCAAGAATGGACACGAACGCAATTGGGTTTATTGTAAAGAACTCCAAGTGAAACACAAAAACCCAGGCTAGTTTGTGCAAACCAAGTAGCCCTCATTCCCCATCAATGGCTCGACACCGACTGATTACCAATTGTCAGGTTTCCCATATTATTTCCTTTTTTTATTTACTCTTCCTGGGAGATGACTTAAACTTGACACTGTCCACCTAATCAGACCGTTAGGTCCGAATTGGTACATTGTCTGAATTGAAACTTCTCCTTATCAATGGGTTTTTCAGATCTACCTTTTTCGAAAAGTGTAAAGTCACTTTAGGCCTCTAGAGTCGCTCTTGTTCTGCACCTGTCCTCCTAAAATTGGGGATTTTCTTAAAGGTCCCCAATTATTATATGAGGTGCGCAGCCAAATAGTTATTGCAAGCCCTTTCAAAATGTTTCCCCTCTTGAAATCACACAAGGGGAAGTAACCAACCAGAGGGAAGAAGAACTGATCGCCTTCAGCCAAGCAGTCAATCGGATTTCATTATTCTGGGTGGTCACTCCCCCTTGTGATGTCAGGAAGGGGAGATTTTGAACTGCCTCATAATTGCTAATTAGCTGCGCACCTGGTGGCATAATAGGGGACCTTTAAGGATTCAGCTAACCTTAGTTAATCACTCTGAATTTCCATCATTTTAGACGTGAAATGGCAGGACCCTTCGTTTCGTACAGAATATACCAGTTCATTTTAATGAAGCCTCTTATTAGCTGCTACCAATATGGTAATTCTTTTACACACTCTTTGGAGGCTCCGAGAGTCTCCTTATCTGGACTATTGAGAGACTTATGGGTTTGAAGTCTCTTCCTAGTTCTGTTTGCTTCTTCAGTGATTCAGAGAGCTATATGAATCTGTCTCAGTTCTCTCTGTTGAACTGTGATTATGGTAATATGGATATACTTTCATTTTAGTGAATTTTAAGCACATTTTCCACCTCAAAATGTTGAAAATATTCTCTTTAGACAGTCTCCCCTGATTTCTTTGTCCTGTACTCTGTATAAAGCGAATGCTTTCACATTTGCTAAAGATACGAGTTCCTGTCACAACCTTTGTGTTAATGCCCTCCGTGTCTCCTCCCACCCAGCAACTTGCATGTCTGTCAGAAGTAATGTCTCCTTTCAGTGGTTTGCGTCTTGTGGGCTCCCTTTTCTCGGCTGTGTCTAATCTTATTTGTAGCCCTCCTCACATGCGCGTAACATGCTTGTACCCCCTCCTTTGAGTTTGCAAGTTGCTAGATTATCACATGCTATATTTTTTCACCAGTCAATATTTGCTAGTAAAACTTTGTTTTGGAAGTTAAAACTTAATTAATAGTAGTAATACAAGCTCCCAAGCTCTACTCTCGGTCTCCAGGATACGGACTTCGTTCCTGTTAATCTTGTCTTAGTCTGTTTCCCTGTCCAATTTATCAGAAACAAGCTCCCAAGCCTTCTACGGTCATCAGGATTGGGGTAGCTTTCCTGCTGAACTTCTCGATCCAGCCATCTGACAGTTGAGCTTCTGTGAAGTATGCGCTCCATCTGACAGTTCAGCTTCTGTGAAGTATGCACTTCATCTGACAGTTCAGCTTCTGTGAAGTATGTACTGCATCTGACAGTTCGGCTTATGTGAAGTATGCACTGCATCTGACAGTTCAGCTTCTGTGAAGTATGCACTCCATCCATCTGACATTTCTGACAGTGCTTCTGTGAAGTGGAAAGTATGCACTCCATCTGACAGTTGCACTCCATCTGACAGTTCTGTGAAATATGCACTCCATCTGACAGTTCTGCTTTTTCTGTGAAATATGCATTCCATCTGACAGTTTGACTGTTATGCACTCCATCTGACAGTTCAGCTTCTGTGAAGTATGCACTCCATCTGACAGTTCAAGACTTCTGTGAAGTATGCACTCCATCTTTGACAGTTTGGCTTTTTGTGAAGTATGCACTCCATCTGACAGTTCAGCTTTTATGCACTCCATCTGACAGTCACTTCTGAAGTATGCTGTACACTCCATCTGACAGTTCAGCTTCTGAGAAGTATGCACTCCATCTGACAGTTCAGCTTCTGTGAAGTATGCACTCCATCTGGCAGTTCAGCTTCTGTGAAGTTTTTACTCTGTCTGACAGTTCAGATTCTGTGAAGTATGCACTCCATCTGACAGTTCAGCTTCTGTGAAGTATGCACTCCATCTGACAGTTCGACTTCTGTGAAGTATGCACTCCATCTGACAGTGCAACTTCTGTGAAGTATGCACTCCATCTGACAGTTCAGCTTTTTTCTGACGCCTCTGCACTCCATCTGACAGTTTGGCTTTTGTCCACTCCATCTGACAGTTCAGCTTGAGAAGTATGCACTCCATCTGACAGTTCAGCTTCTGTGAAGAGTTTACACTCCATCTGACATGCACTCCATCTGACAGTCTGACAGTTCAGATTCTGTGAAGTCTGCACTCCATCTGACAGTTTGGCTTCTGTGAAGTATATGCACTCCATCTGACAGTTCAGCTTCTGTGAAGTATGCACTCCATCTGACAGTTCAGCTTCTGTGAAGTATGCACTCCATCTGACAGTTCAGCTTCTGTGAAGTATGCACTCCATCTGGCAGTTCACTCCATCTGACAGTTCAGAAGTTTTTACTCCATCTGACAGTTCAGATTCTGTGAAGTATGCACTCCATCTGACAGTTCAGCTTCTGTGAAGTATGCACTCCATCTGACAGTTCAGATTCTGTGAAGTATGCACTCCATCTGACAGTTCAGCTTCTGTGAAGTATGCACTCCATTTGACAGTTCGGCTTCTGTGAAGTATGCACTCCATCTGACAGTTCAGCTTCTGTGAAGTATGCACTCCATCTGACAGTTCAGCTTCCATCCATCTGACAGTTCAGCTTCTGTGAAGTATGCACTCCATCTGACAGTTCAGCTTCTGTGAAGTTTGCACTGTCTGACAGTTCAGCTCTGTGAAGTATGCACTCCATCTGACAGTTCAGCTTCTGAAGTATTTTACTTCTGTGAAGTCCATGCACTCCATCTGACAGTTCCGACATTCTGTGAAGTATGCACTCCATCTGACAGTTCAGTTCTGTGAAGTATGCACTCCATCTGACAGTTCAGGCTTCTGTGAAGTATGCACTCCATCTGACAGTTCAGCTTTTGTGAAGTATGCACTCCATCTGACAGTTCTGACAGTTTGGCTTTTGAAGTATGCACTCCATCTGACAGTTCAAAGTATGCACTCCATCTGACAGTTCATTCTGTGAAGTATGCACTCCATCTGACAGTTCACTTCTGTGAAGTCTGCACTGCATCTGACAGTTCGGCTTTTGTATGAAGTATGCACTCCATCTGACAGTTCAGATTCTGTGAAGTATGCACTCCATTTGACAGTTCGGCTTCTGTGAAGTCTGCACTGCATCTGACAGTTCAGCTTCTGTGAAGTATGCACTCCATCTGACAGTTCAGCTTCTGTGAAGTATGCACTCCATCTGACAGTTCATTCTGTGCAGTTCACTCCATCTGACAGTTCAGTTTTGAAGTATGCACTCCATCTGACAGTTCAGCTTCTGACAGTTCAGTTCATTCTGTGAAGTATGCACTCCATCTGACAGTTCCATATGCTGACAGTTCAGCTTCTGTGAAGTATTCACTCCATCTGACAGTTCAGCTTCTGTGAAGTATGCACTCCATCTGACAGTTCAGCTTCTGTGAAGTATGCACTCCATCTGACAGTTCAGCTTCTGTGAAGTATGCACTCCGTCTGACAGTTCAGCTTCTGTGAAGTATGCACTCCATCTGACAGTTCAGCTTCTGTGAAGTATGCACTCCATCTGACAGTTCAGCTTCTGTGAAGTATGCACTCCATCTGACAGTAGGCTTCTGTGAAGTCTGCACTGCATCTGACAGTTCGGCTTTTGTGAAGTATGCACTCCATCTGACAGTTCAGCTTCTGTGAAGTATGCACTCCATCTGACAGTTCGGCTTCTGTGAAGTATGCACTGCATCTGACAGTTCGGCTTCTGTGAAGTATGCACTGCATCGACAGTTCGGGTTCTATGAAGTATGCACTCCATCGACAGTTCGGCTTTTGTGAAGTATGCACTCCATCTGACAGTTCAGCTTCTGTGAAGTCTGCACTGCATCTGACAGTTCGGGTTCTGTGAAGTATGCACTCCATCTGACAGTTCGGCTTCTGTGAAGTATGCACTCCATCTGACAGTTCGGCTTCTGTGAAATATGCACTCCATCTGACAGTCCGACTTATGTGAAGTATGCACTCCATCCGACAGTTCAGCTTTTGTGAGGTATGCACTCCATCTGACAGGTCGGCTTCTGTGAAGTATGCACTACATCAGACAGTTTGGCTTCTGTGAAGTATGCACTCCATCTGACAGTTCGGCTTCTGTGAAGTATGCACTCCATCCGACAGTTCAGCTTTTGTGAAATATGCACTCCATCTGACACTTCAGCTTCTGTGAAGTATGCACTCCATCTGACAGTTCGGCTTCTCTGAATTATGCACTCCATCTGACAGATAGGCATCTGTGAATTATACACTGACAGTTATCCCAGGAAAGCCACTGGCTGGGCACAGGATACACCCACAGCTCTCCGCCTGACACATCTGAACTGAAATGTGCTTTTCTTCTCAGGGTTCTGTCCCACTGTTATTGTATTTCGATCAATAAACCCCACTATTGGATTGCACTCTGTCTCCTTACTTGTTCCCTGTTCTGGATCATACCATGGTCCCTAAGGTAAATTATATGTTCATTAATTTTAGTTTTGCAAGAAAGTAAGAAAAAACAGTGAATTTTTCAGCAATGAAAAGAGCTTTACCAGACTTGTCTCTCCTGGAATTGTTTCTTGATTCATTGCCATTAGTTCGAAGTGAATCTGTACAGTTGTCATTATTATTATTATTATATTATTATTATCATCATCATCATTAAAGTTTGCAAAAGCTGGATAGCCAAACTGGACGGTGTGGCGACAACAACTTCAGTGCAACTGTTGGGCCCTTGATCAAGGCACTCAAGCCCAGGCTGCTCCTGGTAGTATTTGGTCCTGCATAGTAAACTAAATGTATCTTCGGATAAACGTATCAAATCAATAACGGTAATGATATTTCACGGCAGTGCGGAGTAATTTTGAGGAAAGCGTGCAAGCGAGCTTTATTCCTTTTTGTGGGACTTTTTTTTTTTTTTATTATTTTGGGCCTCATGCTCCCCCCACAAAAAAGCAAAATCCACTCAACTCTTTTCTTGAGGTCCCGAGTTGTAGCCAGGGGGGCCTTGGGGATGATGGAAAATTCCAGGAAACATAAGTTTATACCCAGCTAAGTAAATAATTCAGACAGAGATTAATAGAATCTGAAATGTGACAACCATTTTAACTGTCTGTAGTTGACGCGGGTGTTTTCTGAGACTGAGAAGAGGAAATAAAAGATTATTGCTTTGTCAGTATTTAAGGATAGCTACAGCTAATAACTACATGTATACTTTTATAGGGTTAAATGGAATATGCTTGCCTAATTGCATTCGAGTGTGTACAGATGGGTGTTTCAATATTAACAGGCCGAGAGGGTGAAATTTATCCAGCAGAGGGGCCGGAAAAATTTTAATGGCAACAGGATGCAAAGACTCCAAGAACCTCAGACTCGCCTGACTATATCCTAAAGAGAAACAGGGCAAGACATGTACCAGTCCACCCAATTCCATTACAAAGAAAACATTGGCTGTGTTCCAAAAGCTAGGGTTGTTCACTTCAAAGTACACATAATGAGGGCCACGCCCACCGAAGCCATATTGAAGGGCACTCCAATCGAAAGTGTGTAAAACTCATCCCTTCAAAGGGCCCCACAAAACGGCCGTTTCTGAAGTGAGCATGCGATGGTCAATTTGCTCCCACAATGCCACGCGAGGACTCGAGCCTAGTGATGTGTGTGATTCAATTGTCTTTCAAAAAAATGACAACAGTGGGTAATATCTAGCTAGCGCGCAGAAAACTGATGAACCTAGCTTGATGGTTTACTGCAGTCGACTGGCTGATGCTAGTTATGTCACTTTTTATTTTTACCTGTGGCTATTTGTCGCATTTTGAAAGCTATGCGGTTGGTTATAAAGCTACTGCGAAACCAATAAGTGGCCAGTGAAAACAGTTCACCCGTGAACTGGCTGCATTTGTTTACACTTGTTTAAGCAGAAAGCGGCAGCTGCAAAACATGTCGAAGGACATTCAAAATGACCGTTACTTGAAAACCCTACTCCTTGCTGCCCTTCAGAGTTTTCACTATGAAGGGAAATAACTTCACAGGGTGTAGGGTGTAGGGCGTGAGCCCTATGGAATGAAATACAGCCATTGTGTGATGTCTACCTGTTCTTCACCAGCCAGAAGTCCTGCCCCTGTCTGTGCCGTAGCCGACGACCAGCACCGCGTGATTGGTCTTCATGGAATTACACTGAGGGTCACTGTAAATGCCTGTAAAGGGATATCGAAGAATGGTTCAGCAGTCAGAGTGGCTGACCTTTTCGCCCGAGGACAACGCCATTGAGCCCTCTAACCTGAGGATGGGATCTGTTTCACAAAGCAGGATTTTTGAGTCATCAGGATAAATGCACGGAGTCAAACCCAGAACCAATCCAAACCTGGAACATGGACTGAAATTCAGATCCATTCCAGGTTTTACTTCTTACGAGTATCCAGCTAACTTAATAAACCTGCTTTGTGAAATACCCATCTGAATAATGGCATGCAATGATCATTTTGGTGTGCCTGAACAGGAGCCTATCACAATGAAGAATGGGCAAGAGGTGGGTACACCTCCTGGACCGTCCACCAATCCATCCTAGGGATCACATGCCACTCAACCACGCACTCATACCTATGTGCAATTTAGAGTGAAATGCATTTCTGTGGACTGTGGGAGGAAACTAGAGTTAGAGTCCCTATAGGGAGTCGCGACAATACAAGAGTAGCATCCCATTTTGTGTCCATATTATGAAACTGAGCCATTGCGAACAACGGAAATCGTTGGATTCAACTGTTCTTTTATCAGAGGGGAAACATACAGTACAGATCACAACAAAACGGAATTCTATCGTGGTAGGGTTGAGAGAAGGTAACGGTAACTTCAGAGCAACTTGAGGGTAGAAACGCGATAGGTTGTCTGAGAAAGTGCGGCACAGGGATACAAAGTATTTATAAATATAGTATCCAAGCATGAAACCCTTCCAGGATACACATCACAGGTGGTCTAGCGTGTGCTGAAGAATGTCATGGTTGGCTGAGCGGCCGGTAAGCATCTCCCAGCAGGGGATGCTTTCACACGCAGTCACTGTAAATGGTGAAAACTTACCAACCCCACACTACCACGTTAAGATTATTTCTTCCTATTCATATATTTATTCGCTTAAAATAGGTGCTTTGTCGTTGTAGTTTTTAATCAGTAAACCATTGCATGTAAAGGAATGATGTATGAGATATAACCAGAAGTATAGGCCTACTGCATGATGCGGCTTGATGTGTGGGGTTTGTTTATGAGAACAGTGGTGAAAAAGAGCGGTTCTTTTGGACAAAATTCATAAAGCTTTCTATATATTTTAGCGCTATTCAATGCAGACAGGAAAATTCCTTTATTTTTGTTGTTCAGTCTTGACATTCTGTGAAAATTAATGATACATGTTACCGTATAGGACACATCTGCTGTCACAGTTTAGAGAAATTTTCACTTTGTTTCTGTTATATTGTAGATTGCTGGACTTTGTGGCGCTCTTGACATCCAGAGAGAAGATTTTAGTTACATTATGAACTCACACACACAGTTGACGCACGTCTTCAAAAGTAAATTTCTTCTGCGCTTCTACGTGCACTATAATGCGGTTTCTCACAAGTTTTAAATTGAAAGTGCATGTTATGTTTTTGGAAGTGGCTATTCGTCCCGCAGCGAATAGGAAACCACACGTGGTCAGGAACTATGGGTGCATTCGAGCGCGTCTGCAAGTAAGCCGGCAGCGCGAGATTCCCGAAAAATTACGCGAGAATCTTGCCGAAGTTGCGCGATAAGCCCTCCAAACCATGCGATAGCTGCAGCCGACTTACTGCAGACGCGCTCGAACGCACCCTATATTCTCTTACCTGGCGCCGCCTCACGATCACTGTCGGCAGCTAAAAGGCTTACAGCATTAATCTCGCGAAACAACGAGTTAGTCTGGCGGTAGAGTAGCGATAAAAAGATGGCAAGACAGCGGTAAGTTCGGGAGAGTTCTCGCGATTTTTTCCATTTTGACGTGAACTGTATGGAATTAATTTTGGAGAAAATGTCATAAACCACCTATCAATGGTACCGATGAGCACAATTGGGGAAAATGCTCCAATATGAGATATAAGAAAAAGGGGGAAAGATACTCATTTACTTTGAGACAGTGCCCCCTAAAACGATGGAAACTAAATAGCTCCATGAGCAGATTTTCCGGAATGCTCCTGTCACGACTCTCTCCATTTAGGAGCTCTAACTAGAGTGCACAGTGTACATCCATTCATCCCGTGGGAGAAAATAGAAACTCAACCCAGAAAGCCCTCAAGCTGGATTCGAAACCACAACCATCTTTCTGTGCAGCAACACTGCTACTTGCCGTGCCAATGTATTGTCAATGTATTATACGTTGAGTCTCTGCTCTCACCTCCACTGTAGCTGTGGAAAGACGGCAGCCGGGCGTCGATGCTCACAGAGATCGGGCCAACGTTAGCCACGCTGTCCTGCAGGGCTCTCTCATTCCCCCGTGGGAGAGACCAGTAACCCGAGCAGAATCCAGCCCTGCCCTGTACTGTGTAACGGCATTCCCCCTCCTGAGAGAGAGAGAGAGAGAGAGAGAGAGAGAGAGAGAGAGAGAGATACGAATGAAAGTCTGGGGATAACTACGTTTTTCTTATTTTTGCTCTGCAATATCACACCTCACTCTCCAAGAACGATTAAACCGAGACAAACATTGTTGAAGTTGGTGGAACTTTTTTCTGGGTCTATCAAGCTCGAAAGATAGAAGGACGATTGAGGTAAGCAATCGGACACAACCTATAGTATTATGCACTAAGATTCCCAGGATGATCTTGGAGCAGTTCTCCCTCATTTCCTTATTCCCCATAGTTTACCACTATATAAATTTAGTAGCAGTGCCCTGCTGCTAAATTATGCCTGTCGCAACTTCAAAATGGGGCATTTGTTTTTTTTTAAACTCTGCATAGCAATAGATCACAGTGGCGGGCTCTGCGGAACTAATGGTCACCCGCCCTCTCAACACGAGCAACACGAGCATGAGGGAATGGAATACTGTCAGGATGTCAAACACTTGTGATGTCATGTCTGCCACAATAGCTCAAGCACTTTCTTCACATTTTTTAGAATTTTTTAGAGGTTAGACTACCTAAAATTACTGGAGTAGAACAAGAAAAAAGGTATAGTAGACTATTAAAGCTGGCTAACTAGCTAACGTGAATAGATTGGGCTGTAGCTCACATTACAGGAAATGAGCATTTGCAGTGTATTCTCTACTGATGTTCAAGGCCAACAGTTATCAGTTAGTGAGCTAACTTTGAATTTAGCGAGCACAATGAATCATACCAACGTTACATCAATAAACGTTGGTAAAATAACTGTCAGTTTCCAATGTTTGTGGCTGTAAAGGAGCTTGTCAATATTCTGGACAGTGAACGCATTCATTTTTGAACGGATGCCTGTTCATTTTTGGATGCGTTCGAGGCTGCACACCAGGTCACTGCGTTCGATGATGAACACCCTTCTGTTCATTTTCTGATGCGTTCATTTCCCGATGTGTTCATTCTCCGATGCCTGCCCAGGGCCTGATGCGTTCATCTATGTGTGAAGTGGGCTTTTAGATTATGGGCGCGGATATTCTTTCGTGAACGACGACTGAATATGGATGACGGATTATATAAACGCTTGTACAGGCCTAATTTTAAATTCTCAGTTCCTTAAAGTGAAATAGTTCTCATTGTCATTGTTAGGTTTTTTTTTTTCATATAAAGTGAAATTGTTCTCATTGTCATTCTTAGTTTTTTTTTTCATATACTGGGTATAATCCGCCTGCTAAAGATCATTTGCCAATTTAGGTGACGCTTCAGGATGGGATTATATGCGACCTACTCCTGTTCTCTGAACAAAAACATATTCCGGTTATCTAAACAAAAACATATTAAACTTAGTCGACTGAACAAATTAAGTATTAATCGTGCACATCATCCAAAAGTCTTGTCACCGGTATTCCAGCGTGTCGCATGAATTCAGGTCTCACTCCGTGATCTCGTATCCCTGAACCAGCTAATCCCCATGGCATCACAAGACTACTCAGTCGTTTATCTTGCAATCAAGCTTATTCATTAATTGAACTGATAACACCCTTATGATAAGGGTTATATTCATAAAGCGGAAGGGGGGGAGGAGAGATAAATATTTATTAACATTCAGACATGCTGATTTTATAATGGCCTACTGTGCACATGCAGAGGTTTTACTTTGCTCATCTGATTATCAAGATCTGGACTTGTCGTCGGCAGCTCCCACAGAGCAGCGGTTTCATGTGTTGTGATTTCAATCTGAAAAAAAAATACTGTACAATAAATGAGAAATGCAGTGACTGATCTGCAGCAACCCCTATATTCTGCGCATGCAAAATACTGGTGAGGAAAAAATAGACCCCTGTCACCTGTAACAAACTACCCCATATATGGGGTTGTTTGTTACAGGAGGGGTCGTTTGGTGCAGGTTGTGGGGAATTTATCGCATGACAAATGGTACAAAATCTGCGACAATCAATGGAACAAAATCTAAATATCATTGCAGAATTTATCGCGTACGTAGTGGGCTGTAAAGCGTGGCCTTTTTGTTTTTTTTTTTTTGCTTGCGCGTTCGCAGGTTTAAAAAGAAAGGATTAATATCGCGGATAATTTTGCAACTTGATATGAGCGGGACTAAGTTATCCTAGTTCTTATACTCACAGAATAGTAGAATTAAACTTGGGCTGTCGCGCAGATGATGTGATACAATGCGTAAACTATAATTTTAATGTATTTAATTTAATTTATTTACAATCTTTTGCATACAAATTGCCTCGCGGTCATATCATGATTTGAATTCTAAAATGCTTTTTATTTAAGAACGAAAAAGTGGCATACTGACACCACACGGAAGCGATGTTCATTCCAGTAAAGTATTCACACAGCCACATTTGAATGTTTTGGCTGACTGAACGTATAGTAAACGTATAGTGGAAGATTGACGATCGGTAAAGATATAATATCGAAACTGGAGATTTGGTAGGATTTTTTAGTCGACGTGAAAACGTCGTTTAATAGGCATGCACCTTACAATATACTTCTAAATTCTGCAGGATGAGAGACGGGGAATTTTTTCTCGTACGAAGGAAATATTTACGCATGTTGGTGTAAATTTTGCGAAGTGGAGAGCAGATTCATTTTGTAACGCGAGAGAGGTTAGCTGTGTTAATTTTTGGATGCCGTCCGGTCGGAAATGAACCCATGCTTGTTCATTTTTGAAAGCAAAATGAACACATGCTCGTTCAATTTTGAACACTGCCGTTCGTTTTTTAGCTGAAAACGAACGGAGACTTGTTCATTTTTGAATGCCTGTTCAAATTTGAATGCGTTCAGAATATTGACAAGCTCCCTAAGCTATGTTGAAATATTCCTAATTGCATTTTCATAGGAGTTCGTTAAGATAATTTCTCAAAAAAGAGAAAGCACAGGGATGAGGATGATGGTCAGGTAACTTCACAGCTGATGTTTTAGTGAAAGAAAAAATATCTTAAAAGTATGTAGCTAATGTTGGTGGCAACTGTAATATTTTAACGTCCTTATTGATTGTGTGATCAATCTAGCGTTAATGTAACTCATTCTTAAATGCAACCATATCAGACACTGAGACAACCATTACCCCCACTGCTGAAAAAAATCCTTTAGGAAACACTATCCCCGCCCCTCCTCACCCTAAACTCGTAGGGGTAGGAGCTTTCGGAGTCGATGCCCTTGTTGTCGACAATGTAACGGAAGGCACTGGAGCGGTAGCCGCCCTTGCAGCCCAAGTTGCCGTAGCTTTTACTGCAGTCCAGCAAATTTTGGGGGCTGAGGGGGACCAGCTTGCCCGTCCATTTTTTCATCAGTGCCTCCATTGCCCCAGCAGCGCTGAACGCCCAGCAAGACCCACAGGCACCCTGAGGAGAGACGTGGCAATTGTCTTTGAGACCACTGGTGATGTTATGCTAATGTCATTTATGCTGCCAGATAAATGCTCGGCTAATGTTATGCTGATGTAATGTTAAAGACAGGCTAATGCTAGGCTGTGCTCTGCTAATGCTATGTTACAGACAGTCCAGTGCTTGGCTAAAACCGTGCTAATATTATGTAACTGACAGATTAATCCCAGGCTGATACTATATTCTATTAATCTTGCTGCCCAGCTACCACTATGCTATTGCGAGAGTGATGCTGGACTCACGGTTGATGAATACTATGCTAATGGTATGGATACATTTGTCAATGTTTGTTCCAGGATTTCAAAGTCAACAGGTAAGGTAATTTTCATTGGACTTATAAGATACACTTCCCCCTGTCTCTCTGGATACAAAACGCTTTGAGCGTATTTCAGCTCCAGCCAGAACTGATAACATAACTACTGCCACACCTAGATTTTTATAAAAATCTCATCGGGTTCTCACACAAGGCGAGAAATCCCTTTTTCACATTGAGGCAGACCCAAAGAGGGGAGGAGTCAATAGCACTCTGTGTTTTTGTATTTGTAGGTCATATCAAAAACCAGCACATTTTTCGAGCACTGAGTATCAAGTTCTTCACAAGCTATGTACAACAGAGCCTTTGCTCAGTCGTGAGTATCTGCATTAATATGGACGCAGCAGTCGTTTTCTCCCCTGAGTCCAATAGAATCACTCACCTGGTTCCTGACCGGTCCCACTAGGCCCGCCTCCCGCCAATCCACATATGGGGGCAAGGGGACCCCAGGGGCAGGGGTCAAAGTCAGGTTACCATGGTGACTAAGTTCCTCCTCATCCTCTTCCAGCAGGCCATTAAGAAGGGCGTTGACCTCCTCTGCTACCTAAAGGGGGGACGGGCAGTGCACTTAGATTTGGCTTCTCCTAGTTGTGACTGCATTTGGCCCGTGGCCCATACCTGGTGTCGTCGTTGACAGCTAGTGTTGTCAACCACGTTTCACTGGGTCTCAAGGAGTTTGTGTTACGCGTAGGAATAGAGGGAGATCCCAAGAGCAAAGTAGCAAGCAAAACGACTGATTTATTTGTCATTGTACAAAACAAACAATGAGCACACAAGCACAAGAAACAATGGCAATATAAAATACAAAGTGGAAATGCTCAAAAACTTCAAAAGGGAGAAAACGGCCAATTCCAAATTGGTAATGAAAAATACAGAGATGCGGATACAAGGGTGTAGGTTTGCGTATGAATGGCAGGGACATTTTGGGAAGTCAGATTGTCCCTACCAATATTTCAGCAAACTCGTCCTCATCATCTTTCCAGATAAAACATATTAGACCCAGTTGTGGAGGCTACGGGCCCTATCTTACGCCAGAGTCCCTAAACCCGTTATTTGGGGATTTCGCATTGCGTAAGAGGCGTTCCCCCGCGTAAGTTGCTATCTTGCACACCTGCCTATATCCCTAAAACACCAGCGCTACCCGTTACATTATGCATAGGCGTGGTTTGGGCGTTACGCCAGTTAAACCAATCAGTGTGCCAGGTGCCATTGCCTTTAGAAGCAGGCTGCGCAATCCCAAATCCTCAAACCGAAACCCGTGATGGAGAGAGGAAGGTTGCCACGTTTCTCCGTTGACGAAGTTAAATTGCCCGTGCATGAGGTCAAATCCAGTCAGGGGAGGATCTGTTTTTGTTAAGTTAATCATGAATTGTATTTTTATTATTATTATTATTATTATTATTAGGGGTTCAAGCCCGTAGGGCTGAAACCCTATTGTTTTTGTGCTGGTTTATTATTATTATTATTATTATTATTATTATTTTTTTTTCTTCTTCAGAAATGTTTTCGCAAATTCCCGTGAGATGGTAAATGGTAGAGACCTGAAATTTTGCACATTGGTTGGAAGTTGTGTGTAAATGCTGACCAAGGCATTTTTAACTCAGTAGGCCTGATGGTGGCGCTATAATTCAAGAAAAACAGGTTTTCACTTTAAAGGTCATAACTCCTAGGCTGTAAGTCCGATTCACACGAAACTTGGTACAGACATTCGTTGGTCCATTCTCTACAACATTCCCATAACGACCTCTAAGATCCGCCATATTTGATTTTCCGAAATTTTGAATTCTTTGAAAAACACATTTTTGACATCTCCTCCTAGGCCGTAGGTCCGATTCCTTCGAAATTTGCTGTGGATCATCAGTGGACCAAGCTTATCAAAGATTGCATAAAGCTTGTTGAAATCTCATTTTGTTTCCAAGATATTGACCAATGAACTTCAGCAGGGGCGTGGCTTAGCACAAAAATGGACAAAATTCAACAACCATTGGGTCAATCATCACAGAACTTGCAGAATATGTCCATATAAGTACCAGGAATATACCGTGACAGTTTCATGCAAATCGGCCCATAGGGGGCGCTATAACACAAATCAGACTATAAATCAGCAATTTTTTGTCCTATAGCCATAAAACTCACAGGATATCTTCATATGAGTACTTGAAACATACTCTGAAAATTTCATTCAAATTGACTGATAGGGGGCGCTATAAATGCAAAACAAAGCAGTGTGGTATAACACAAATCCAACTATAAATCAGCAATTGTTTGTCCTATAGCCATAAAACTCACAGGATATATTCATATGAGTACTTGAAACATACTCTGAAAATTTCATTCAAATTGACTGATAGGGGGCGCTATAAATGCAAAACAAAGCAGTGTGGTATAACACAAATCAGACTATAAATCAGCAGTTGTTTGTCCTATAGCCATAAAACTCAGAGGATATATTCATATAAGTACCTGAAACATAGCCAGAAAATTTCATTCAAATTGACTGAGAGGGGGCGCTATAAATGCAAAACAAAGCAGCATGGTATAACACAAATCCGACTATAAATCAGCAATTGTTTGTCCTATAGCCATAAAACTCACAGGATATATTCATATAAGTACTTGAAACATACTCTGAAAATTTCATTCAAATTATCCTATTGAGGGCGTTATAAATGCAAAACAAAGCAACGTGGTATAACACAAATCAGACTATAAATCATAAATAGTTTTTCCAATCATTACAAAACTCACAGGATATGTCCACATAAGAACCTGAAATATAGCCTGAAGGTTTCAATCAAATTGACCAGTAGGGGGTGCCATAAATGCACAAAATAACCTAACATAACACAAATCAGACTATGCATCATTAGTTGTTAGTCCAATCATTACACTGGCAAAATAGGTCCACATAAAAACCTGCAACACACTCATAAAGTGGTTTTTGTCCCCTACCGCCACGATAGCGAGCGGAGCAGGGGACATTGTAGTCAGCTCCGTCCGGCCGTCCGTCATGTCCCGTTTGTTCTGAATGCGATATCTCAAGAACGGTTTGACGGATTCCATTCATCTTTGGTGTTAAGGTATATTTGTGTGATACGCCGACCCCAGTAGATTTCCGTGACCTTGGCATTGTTCTCAAGGTCAATACGATCATTTGACCACTTTCAAATTCCTTGTCAACATGATATCTCAAGAACAGTTTGACCAATTCCATTCATCTTTGATGTCAAGGTGTATTAGCGGCGGGGGACAT
>CM056197.1:123554780-123586538 GCA_029692085.1 Gymnothorax javanicus | reverse complement strand
AATGGGGATCCCTAACATTTATTCTGACCGTTAGAAATTCTGATTGTGTGTTGACCATCAAAAACCCTTTTTGTTTGCAATGGAGCCGCTGAGAAAGAAAAGGATTTTCCCAGTGTGGGAACATTTTGATCTAATTTCTCCCAACAAGGTATGTGTATTAATAACTGCAGATGCATTTCTCTCAGTGAAAGACTCTTTTCCAAAGCAGGGGACATATTATCAAAAAAAAAAAAAAAATCGCCTGAGCCCCAATACCGTGGAAAAACTTTTATTCCCGAACAAAAACCAATAGTCTCACCCCAAGCACATTCACTGCCCATATCCCAAAGTCTCACCCTACATTCACTGCCCTCACTCCAAAGTTACAAAAGCATGCTTATTGCCCTCACTCCAGTTTAACTGATCATTTCTACTTTGCATAAATGCCAACTCTTTTTTTTTTTTTTTTTTTTTTTTTTCAAATAATTGTTTATAGCTCAGCAAAATAGACACCATATGGTAATATGAGTGCATTGCATATTTCTTGGCGTCATTGACGGTTTCAGTCACGGGCGTTTTGCAAAATACGACACACTTCAAACTGATAACGTCATCTGTGATGTTTTGCCTGTTTTACACTCTTTGTCTAGTAGATGGCGCAGTGAGCAAATGAAGCCTCAAGAAGCGTCACCCATTAGTAAACCATTTTGGGAGAAAGCTTCAATGCTCCACGAAGCTTCATCTCGCCATCACTACTATACCCTTCATACCTCCGTATGTCTTTTGTGTTGGGGTGCGCGTTTACACAACACTTCCTCTAGATGGCAGTGCCGAGCGCCAATAAACCGGTATTAATAAAACACGGCGACTGTGGAAGAAGTCCTTTTATTCAGGGCTGCCAACTCTCACGCATTCGGCGTTAGATTTAGTGCTTCATTCACGTTCCCGTGCTGTAGTCAGCAATTATTCAATCAACGCTATGTGTGTGTTTCACGATCGTTCAAATTGTTTAAATGAAATAAGACCATTTGAAACATTTTTATGCAATTCCATTCAGTGGCGTAGCTAGTGGGGGGGCAAAGACATATCCCTTTATGACAACAATTAGTCCTGGCTAGTTCTCAATCATTTTCCTTTATTGACGCGTTTTCCAATTATTGTAATTGGCAACTGAAGACACGGTTTCTCTCCATATGCAATCTAACAGTGATGAAATCATGGGCTAAATTCAGTACCGAAAAATAATTTACTTATTAATAGGCCAATGCTTCGCGTTGATTGAACTGGTCCGCGTTCCAATGAAATGCGGACTTTCACTCTCAGTATTGTGTGGGTTGATTAAAAAAAAAAAAAAGTGGCACTCGGCAGTTATAGGCTATAAAAAGCGTGCGGCTCCAGCTCTTTGCGTGAGAGTCGACAGGTATGCCATTTTGAATAACGTTGATTTAAATACAGCAAATACGGGTCCAGATGATGATTGTCATCTTACCAAATCGGGGAGAACAAGCAGCACCTGATAAGTGTGGAGTGCTCTCGGAGTGAACCTTCTGTTAATTATGAAAATGACTGAGAACAGGTCAGGACTAATAATTGTTTTAAACGGATGTTTTGTGCAACCCAATTCTCTGTTCTTGTTCCGCCACTGTACTGAATTTAGCCCATGATTTAATCGCTGTTAGATACATGAGGAGAGAGACCGTGTCTTCAGTTGCAAATTACAATAATTGGAAAACGCGTCAATAAAGGAAAAATGATTGAGAACTAGCCAGGACTAATTGTTGTCACAAAGTGACGTGTCTGTGCCCTTCCACTAGCTATGCCGCTGATTCCATTGCTTCCAACCCCTGAGTGAAGAAAAGCGTGAGAAGTCCAGAATAATAATTGATTTCCATATTACTGGTGGCGAAATCCACCATAACGCATGTGAAACTGATGAACTTCAATGCACAAGGACTTCAATTCCACCCGAGAATCTGTACAAACGGTCTGATTGGATAATTACAGCACGGGAACGTGAATATGTCATTTAAATTCAAGCCGAATCCGTGAAAGTTGAGAGCCCTGTTTTATTGTATTTGCTTCGCAAACATAAAAAAAAACAAAAAACAACGCGTCGGCGGAACGTGAGGCCACTAAAGCTGGATTTATGGTTCTGTGTCGACTCCACGCAAAGGGCACGCCGTCGTGGACCTTTCGAAGTTCTGCGTTGAGGTTGTTTGTGTCGTGCTGTACCGCGAAGCAATTCACCGCCAAACCGCTAGGTGAAAAGCGAAGCGCCGGAAGTGATTTAGTAGAGTGGACCAATCAGTGCCCTTGCGGTCTGCGTCGCTTTGAAGTACAGTTAGAAAATTTTCGAGGTTCACGGCAGGGGACGCAGAGGCTCTGCGGAGGGGGTTCACGTCGCCACAGAGGCTCTGCGTTGCGACGGCGTTTGTTCGACGCAGAACTATAAATCCAGCTTTAACCTCAGCCGCCCCTTCAATGGGGAGTTCCGGTGTTTGGCACTGCCAATGCGAGAGATGGATGACATAGCGGTCTCATGTCTGTCCATTTATTTTTGACAACTTTCCCCGTCACGCCCAGAGCCGCTCCGATTTCTTCAAAACTATTGGCGACAATCTGTTTGTCTCGGTGCCCTGGGCTGGACGCATCGTAAATATGTCTGTAGTTTCGTACAAGCACAGTGAGGCACTCCTCAAATTCCGCTATTTTTCTAGTGCTTTTGCAGATCTTCTTCGTGACTCTGGTGATTTGGTGAATATCTGGACTATAAACTCAACACTGCTCTCACGATTTCCCGTTTGCTTCGTGCAAAATGATGGATGAAATGATCGGACAGGACGGACGAAATGCTCCGTCTTTCTTTCTTTCTTTCCCTGCTGAAAAAGTCAGAGAAACCATTAGGTAACCATTAGGCATATTCTTTTGGTTTCTAATGGTTCCTGGTGGTTTTGTAATGGTTTCTAATGGCTACTTATGTTTTCCTAATGGTTCGGTTTGTTTTTCTAATGGGATTCTATTATCTCCTACACAAATCTACAGGACTTTAACTGGTCCCTACTAATGGTTCCTACAGGCGTTTCTATACCAGTCTAATGGTCACTATACCGTGGTCTAGTGGTCACTGCAGGGGGTAGTGGTCTCTAATGGTTCCTAATGTGATGGAGGAACACAGATGTTATAGCCTTCTTTGGCGATCACATCTGTGTGATTTCTAGTGGGTCCTTGTGTAGGCTATACAGTATGTTTGTAGATTGCAGTGTTCAGTGATTTCATTGAATACATTCCAAGATCACCTTTGGCCTTTTGCGATTAAATTTGTGATTAAATCATATTTGGCCTTCTGTGATTATGTTTATATATGTGTATATACAACCCCAATTCCGAAATAGTTGGGACGAAGTGTAAATTGTGAATAAAATCAAAATGCAATGATTTTCAGATCACATGAGCCAATATGTTATTTACAATAGAACATAGATAACATTTCAAATGTTGAAACTGAGACATTTTACATTTTCATCCACAAAATTAGCTTATTTCAAATTTTCTGGCTGCAACAGGTCTCAAAAAAGTTGGGACACAGGCAAAAAAGGGGCTGAAAAAGCAATTAATATATTAGACAATCAGCTGAAAGAACATTTAGCAAGTAATTAAGTTAAATGGCATCAGGTGTGTAACATGATTGGCTATAAAAGGGATGTCTTAGAGAGGCTGAGTCTCTCAGAAGTAAAGATGGACAGAGGCTCTCCAACCTGTGAAGGCTTGTGTAAAAAAAATTGTGGAATACTTTAATAACAATGTTCCTCAACGTCATTGCAAAGGCTTTGAAGGTCTCATCATCGACAGTGCATAACATCATTAAAAGATTCAGAGAAACTGGAAAAATCTCTGTGCATAAGGGACAAGGCCGAAGACCTTTACTGGATGCCCGTGATCTTCGGGCCCCCAGACGGGCCCAGGAATACTTCAAGAAACCACTGTCTGTAAACACAGACCGCCGTGCCATCCACAGATGCCACCTAAAACTCTATCATGCAAAAAGGAAGCCATTGTTGAGCCTGATCCAGAAGCGCCACCGTGTTCTGGGGGCCAAGGCTCATTTAAAATGGACTGTAGCAAAGTGGTAAAGCGTCCTGTGGTCAGACGAGTCCAAATTTGACACTCTTGTTGGATATCATGGGCGTTGTGTCCTCCGGGCTAAAGAGGAGAAAGACCACCTCTCCTGTTATCAGCGTGCAGTTCAAAAGCCAGCATCTCTGATGGTATGGGGATGCATTAGTGCACATGGTGCAGGACACTTGCATGTTTTAAAAAGCACCATGAATACTGAAAGGTATATAAAGGTTTTAGAGCAGCATATGCTCCCCTCCAGATGACATCTATTCCAGGGAAGGCCTTGTGTATTTCAGCAGGACAATGCAAAACCGCATACTGCAGCTATTACAACAGCATGGCTTCGTAGTAGAAGAGTCCGTGTGCTGAACTGGCCTGCCTGCAGTCATGATTTTTCACCGATTGAGAACATTTGGCGCATAATGATAAGAAAAGTCCGTCAAAGGAGACCCAAAACTCTCCAGCAGCTGGCAGTCTGTATTAAACAAGAGTGGGATTAAATTCCAATGGCTAAACTCAAGAAACTTGTCTCCTCAATGCCCAGACGTCTCCACTCTGTGTTAAAAAGAAGACGGGATGCTACACCATGGTAAACAGGCCCCTGTCCCAACTTTTTGGAGATCTGTAGCAGCCATCAAATTTGAAATGAGCTCATTCTGTGCATAAAATTGTCAAATTTCTCATTTTCAACATTCGCTGTGTTATCTCTGTTCTATTGTGAATAAAATACCGGCTGGTGTGATTTGAAAGTCATTGCGTTTTGATTTTATTCACAATTTACACTTTGTCCCAACTATTTCGGAATTGGGGTTGTATATGTTTTAAGGTTTTTACTTGGTTCATGATGGTTTGGTGGTTCATGTTCTGAAAAAATTTAATTAAAATCACAAACTGCAATGAATTGTCACGCCCCATATGTCCTGTTCCCAATTCGGAGGGGAAAATATCTGAATACATACACAATTACACATATGTATAGACATGTCTCTGGTGACCAGTGTAAGGACTCTGCTATAATTTCTGTTGCAGCAGTAGGTTTCTCAGTATGTTTTTCTAATAGTTTTAGATCCTAATGGGACCAGTTTTCTAATTGTTTTAGCTCCTAATGGAATCAGTAGCTTTCTAATGGTATTACATTCTAATGGAACCAGTAGCTTTCTGATGGAATTACATTCTAATGGGACCAGTAGGTTCCTAATGGTTTTACATCCTAATGAGACCAGTAGGTTCCTAATGGTTTTACATCCTAATGGGACCAGTAGGTTCCTAATGGTTTCTTCTAATGGTTCCTAATGGGGTTCCAATTCCCATTAGACCATTAGAAACCTAATGGTTTTTTTTCTAATGGTGTTCTACTGGATTTTTCAGCAGGGTTCTTTTGCATTTCTGGCAGTGTGACGCTACTAAGGCGTATTACTGCTCTCCGCCGGTCGGAAGTTTAGTTGAAATTCTAAACGAAACACAAGTAATAATAATAAATAAAACTAAAAATAATTCCCAGTCAGTAATTCTCGATTAACGACAGCTAGACATAACTATTCAGTAGATATCTAACTCCCACTCCCCCAAACCCTTTTTCTAACATCTCCTTAATGTCTTCTCCCTTTACATCAGTAATCCCAAGAAACTCCCTGGCTGCATGCTCAACCATTTTAATTCTTTCCGTCTTCAACTGTCTCGCTCGCACAATTAATCACCATTACCGCAAAAGCCAAAAACCTCCTTTTATCCACACTAACACATTCAAAATCACGTCTTTGATTCTTTTGGTTCTGCAACTCCCTTTTCTTCTCTAGATCTCTTAACCGCCTCCGCATACGAGATTTTACTATGTACACGAGTCCGTTCAATTTCACCCTCAACTTACCTCCACTCACACTGTTTTGCACCCGCTTCGTGATTTCCCTGACAGTGAAGACATACAGCTCTTTCCTTTGTCAATTCACATCCTTCCCGCACTGTCTGCAACGGTAAATACTTCTTCGACACACAGCCACTACATGACCATAATCTTGACACCAAAAACACCTTAGTGGATTCCGTTCATTAGCCCTCACTCTGTAACTAACGTAATCCAAAATTACACGTTCCGTTAGCTCCCTTTCAAATTCTAACAAAACTGATAAACTGTCAGTTTCTTTGCCATCACAATGACTTTTTAATCGTCTAGCGCCACAAACATCATCTACCTCCAGAAATGACTCAGCTTTCACCGAGCGTATAACTCCGCTAATAACTCCCTTAACCGTCGGCTGATTACGCATTTTAAAACATGTCACTTCAGCCAGATCAAACTCCTTAATTCTCAGAGCCCTGTCCCATTGACGCTTTGTTTTGCATTTTATTATGACTAATCCACTCCTGCAAACCCTCACTGTTTTCAAATCACCTGCTTCTTTCTTATTAAATTGGCCTATAAAATGACTATCATTAAATACATGAGACTAGGTCAACTTCCTCCTCTCCATTTTCTATTTTTTTCCTTTTCTTTTTCCCTCCTTCCTCCCCTTCCCACTCCATTTTCCAAGCCAACTCCCTCCCCAAATGCTCCGTCCGTCTCCGTTTCCATCTTTAACATACGGTATGAATGGGCCTAAACTCATCGTGTGCGCGCTACTTGAGCTGACGACAGAAATTCAGGTGGCCAATCAAAACACATCCTTCATTCACATGATTTCAAGATGGTGGCCCTCAGCGGACTGGCAGACATTTACATTCATGTATGCCAGTCCGCAGAAAGAAGAGCCTCTGAAAGAAGCAGAAATGAATTGTTAACAAATGATAAAGCTACAAAACAAAAAACATCTCCTTGTGTATTCAATACAACCTATTCACCACTTGGGCGTGAGATTTGTAATGTAGTGAAAAGACACTGGAATGTTTTGTCTGTTGATGATGTTGGAAAACAGATATTTAACTCTCTTCCCCTTTTCTCTTTCTCCAGAGCCAAGAACACACGGGACACACTAGTGCATGCAGACACACCGACAAAAGACATTTACCCCCACCAGAGATTCAATACAACCTATTCACCACTTGGGCGTGAGATTTGTAATATAGTGAAAAAAGACACTGGAATGTTTTGACTGGACAATGCCATAGGCTTTTTCCCATGCCGTAACTGTGCTGCTTGGTTAACACATTTACCAGTTTTATTACCAAAAAGGAATACAAAATAAACAAATTGACAACTTGCAGCTCTACAAATGTTGTCTTCCTCCTTGTATGCAACAAGTGTGGCATCCAATATGTAGGTAAAACTAAGAGACAACTGAGACTAAGAATCAATGAGCACAAAAGCTCCATTCGCCACGCTGATCCTACATCAGCTGTAGCCGGGCACTTTGCTGATGGTAATCATCCTCTTTCTGATCTGTCATTCTGTGGCATTAACATGATAATTCCTAAACGTCATGGTGGCAATGTGGATCAAATGCTTTTACAATGTGAATGCAAATATATTTACTATTTAAAAACCCTACAACCCAATGGGCTAAATGAAGAATTAGAATTGGCCTGCTTGTTGTGAGTTTGTCTGTGTGCACTAATCTGACCTTAATAGCCCCCAATCTATAGCATGTAATGTAGATGTATTTCTGTTGATGTACTCACTTACCTTTAGGTTCCTTGTTCAGGGCTGTGTGTAAATATGTGTGTTGTTATGATGTGATGTGTGATAATGAGTGCTGGTACCCCCTAATTGATTACCTGCCCTGTGTGAGTGGCTCAAGGTGTGCCTAATTAAGCTAAGTGTGTCTTGTTTGGGAAGACTGCTATATATACAAGGGCACCATGTGTTTTCCACTTGATGCACTGACGATGGTCCATGCTGGACTGAAATATTTGCCTACTTGTTTGGTCCAACAATTAATGGATCTGATGCTTTACTAAGACTTTTAGTCTTTATCTGTTTTCTGTGTGCGAGTTTTCTATTGCTTTTTGGCGGATTATAAAATGAAATCTCTTATTGGCCCAGCTGCTGGGCAAATAGCAGAAGTGCTTCGGTTATCCGCCATGCCGTGGTGCAAATAGCAGAACTGCTTCTCTTATTGGCCCCTGCTGCGGGGCAGATAGCTGATCTATTTCCCTCAACTCACTCCGCTGCAAGGCAAATAGCCACTTCCTTTTTTTCAATGTCACGCCCAAATAATTCCATAATCTTCAGCTATATATGTAAATATAGGCTAATATTGATGCAAATTTGCAATAAATTATGTGACCTGTCACACAAAGGGTACTATCCATCCAAAACATGGATTTTGAGATTTTTTTACATTGACTAGCAATCAGTGATACTGGAGTGCAGGAGAGAGCTAATTTCACCAACGGCTGCTTCTTTCCATCTGAAATGAATGTGAATCTGACCTTTGAACTTTGCTTTTCTATTTTAGGGAATATCTCAAACTACTTCCTGGAGGATAGTATCCTTTTCGCATGACAGGTCACAAATAAATATTGTATGAGAACAAAGTTTTTCTTAAGTAGCCCGCATATTTTTATGGCAGTGTTTCAGTCGGCAATGTCATCAATTTATCTCAAATATATGAAGTAGGTTTGATTTGTGGTAACGTTGCATCTTGCGGAGGTCTTCCTAAATAAGTGCTTTCATACAACTTCATGTCAAAAATCTGACCTATTCCTTTAAACGATACAATATCCCACTGTCACGAATAATTGAAGACCTGAGTTCAAGAAGTACTTAAGTCACAAAATAACACTTGCGAGATATTGAGGGTCAAAATTTTCAAAACATGTATCAGATCATGACAAAGGACGATGGAAATGCACCAGTACACAAGACTCCAGTGCTTCTTTGCAGAAATCTTTGGTATCAGATGATGCTCTGGCTATTGTGGCTTTTAATACTGGTGTCAGCTCATTTTTTGCTAAATGTGACTTAAGTACCTCTTGAACTCAGGTCTTCAATTTTAATTTTCAGAGGCTTTAAGCTCATTTCCAGCAGCTTTAACCTCACATTGTCAGCAATTCGAACTTCACATTATCGGCAGCTTCCAGCTTGCCCATGCAGTTTCCCCTGGAACTGCACTTTTCTAGTTATTATAAGCATTCGTTAATAAAATATATGGACACTTTAATTTTGTATTTTAATTTTTATTATAACTTGATCAATTTAAAATGAATTTGTTGTTTGTTTCTCAATTTTCAACTTTTTAAGAATAATCTCAACACATGGGCCCCCCCTCTTTCTATTCATCATTTTGTACGGCCCAAGTTGTGCTACTGCCCGAGCTGGCTGCATGCCTTTAGTTCTGACTGTTGTTAAACTGAGAACGAGAGAGGCAGGATGCCAAAATCAGGGTGCCAGAAAAGAGGAAAGGAAAGAAAGGGCTGAGAGGGATTCTGGTACTGGTCCAGGATGTGAGAATTGGGGATCTCCTTCTTCAGCCTCCAGGCCACGCCCACATGAGACTCGGGGGAGTCGAAGCGAGTGCTGGTGGGCATGCGGACAATCTTAGCCCCAAGGGCACGCAGGATGTCGACCTGAAACCCGCAAAAAAAATCTCCATGCTTAAAAGAGCTGTACCTTGAGTACTGAGCATGCTCACAACTTTGAATGAAGTGAATCTGCAGAACTGCAAGGGAAAATCTCCTTCCATCCATGCTAATCCATCATCGTTTAGCATTGCATTTATATATTTTAGTTACACAGGCATTATGCGTTATATATTAAGGAGTTTTCTATGGAAATGAGAGGATTCAACACACTATTTTAGCGCTTTAGCTGAAGGATATGAATACTATAAACTGGCTTTCCAACTGATAAAAATCATTAAAGACGAAGGTATAATTTTTTTTTTCAATATTTTTTATTAAGGAAAATCATGATACAACACAAACAATGAGATAACGCACAAATAAAATTTGAAGTAAACATTGAATCTAAATCGTGTCATGTATGAAATTTGGGACACGATCACGGGCACCCAGCTACCCACGCACACTAACTAACTAACTTCGCCTACCTACCCTTACCAACTACACCCTTCCTAGCAGTGACGGGCCTGGGCCGCTGCGTGTTCAGCTCCCATACCCAGACCCGCCCCCGCTGACTAAACTTTGAAGTGCGCGAGCAGCCAGGTGCCCGTGAATCCCAGCTTGATAGTGTCCTCTTTGATAATTTTTCTGTATTCATGATAATAAAACGAATGTAAAGTGGCAAAACATGACACGAATTGCAGTACAAAGTAGAAAACGAAAACAAAATTAAAAAAAATAAATAAATAGATGAAAAAATAAATGCAATAACGAGACATAATAAACGCTAGGTTAAAAAAAAAAAAAACGATAACAAACTTATATTTTGATAGGTAGTCTGTAATGATGTCGCACATAAGGGGGTCTATTTGTAATTCCCAAGCTAATAACATCTGACCATTCTTCTTTCAGGAATATGGACAATGGGGACCATTCACTTACGAATTGCTCAAGAGCGCCTCTTAGCACATGTGATAATCTCTCCAGTGGTAAAATGGACATTAGCTTTTCATTCCAAGTTTTTATATCAGGAGGATTTTCATCCAACCACTTCTGTATAATTCTTCTTCTATGATGTCTCTTGGCGGTCCAAAAACCAGCTAGCATTCTTCATATCCTTCAAAGAGAGCCCTACAATAATGCTTTGAATCCTCTCATTTGCGTAGAAAATTCCTTGATATAAAAAGCATAATGCCAAGGTATCTAAAATATTTAAATACAATTCAAAACGAAGAGGGATTTGTGAGGATGGAATCAGATTTTGACTTGCAGGCGAGCAGATTCACTTTGTTAGGCTCACAATTTTCGAAGTTCTGAGCATGGGCAGTAACCATGACACAACTCCTTTAAGGACAGCTCCACAAAGGCAAGTTTTAGTGCACAGTGCAGTACAGCATTAGAGCACCCTTACAGCAGAGCATAGTAAAGAACGGGCTGCTAAGGAAGACTTGCTAATTACTGCTGCATTAGTATTTGTGATGAGGATTAATATTGCATGATAACATCCCACAATTGTACAAGTTGAGGATTTCATCAGAGCATGGAGGGCACAGTGATTGCTCTTTATTAACAATGCAAAAAAAAATTACAACCTGCTCTGGATAAATTATAACTGTGGTGCTGAAATTAAAATGAGCAAAACTGATTGGCAGATCAGAAAGGACTGAAAAGTTGTCTCGATTTGAGTGACACAGTTAATTGATAAAAGTGCTGGTAGGAGAAACTCCAACTTAATGACACATCAATTGTCAATTGTTGAGACACTCTTTCAGTTCATAGTTTTAGTTAGTTGGTTCGTTTTTTTTTTTTTCAGAAAATAAATTATTGTGGGATAATCATATTCAGATAACAAAATGAAATAACCAAAATAAAATTGAGTTTAATTCAATATTTGCATAAATTGCCTTATTTGGTCTACATTGAAGACAGGTGCTCAATCAAGGCAAATTTTCTTAATAGAGCTCACCTGGGGTTCTTAATTGACAGCCAGTGCATTTTTGCGCTCAGTGAGAGGCTACATAAGCCGATGCAGCTCAGTTGGGGTTGAATATTTAGAGTACTTTTTGCACTGTAACAATGGTGTGGTGGCTGTGTTTGGGATTTTTTGTGTGCAGTGATGCTTGGAGGTAATTGCCTTTGTTTTTGTGTAATTTAACTGTTCAAAGTATAGTCGTATTAACTTGCTTGTAAATGCGGTATGTGAGCATCAGAGAGTTTGATGTGACTTCTTTCTTTCCAAGACCATCCATGCCATGGTATGTATCTGAATGAGAGCTCTACAACTGCCATGGGTTTTGCTAATGACTCGGACATGGACCTGAATGCAACCGCTGTCAATGATGAACCAGTTGACAAGAATGCTACCATGAGCGCTAACGACCAGCAGCAGGCCGCCAAAAAGAAGGGGCAAGCCGAGGACGACCAGCAGCAGGCCGCCAAAAAGAAGGGGCAAGCCGAGGACGACCAGCAGCAGGCCGCCAAAAAGAAGGGGCAAGCCGAGGACGACCAGCAGCAGGCCGCCAAAAAGAAGGGGCAAGCCGAGGACGACCAGCAGCAGGCAGGCCAAAAAGAAGGGGGCAAGCCGAGGCACCAGCAGCAGGCCGCCAAAAAGAAGGGCCGAGGACACCAGCAGCAGCAGGCCGCCAAAAACCAGCAAGGGGGGGCAAGCCGAGGGCGACCAGCAGCAGGCCGCCAAAAAGAAGGGGCAAGCCGAGGACGACCAGCAGCAGGCCGCCAAAAAGAAGGGGCAAGCCGAGGACGACCAGCAGCAGGCCGCCAAAAAGAAGGGGCAAGCCGAGGACGACCAGCAGCAGGCCGCCAAAAAGAAGGGGCAAGCCGAGGACGACCAGCAGCAGGCCGCCAAAAAGAAGGGGCAGCCGACCACCAGCAGCAGGCCGCCAAAAAGAAGGGGCAAGCAAGCCGAGGACGACCAGCAGCAGGCCGCCAAAAAAGAAGGGGCAAGCCGAGGGCGACCAGCAGCAGGCCGCCAAAAAAGAAGGGCAGGCCGCAAGCCGAGGGGGGGCAAGCCGAGGACGACCAGCAGCAGGCCGCCAAAAAGAAGGGGGCAAGCCGAGGACAAGCAGCAGGCCGCCAAAAAAGAAGGGGCAAGCCGAGGACGACCAGCAGCAGGCCGCCAAAAAGAAGGGGCAAGCCGAGGACGACCAGCAGCAGGCCGCCAAAAAGAAGGGGCAAGCCGAGGACGAGTGATTTCTCCAGTCATGGACACTACTGCCACTAAAGCAGTAGTGACCAGCTTTGGTGGGAACACTACTGATTTCCAGTGGTAGTGGGTCCATTTGGTTAATGCATACTAAATGAAGTGATTTGACTGCTTTGGGTATGAGATTTCTCCAATAAACTTGAACTCAAATTCTGCAAGTGATCTGTCTTACTTGGTGGCTGCAGCTTCCTCCCAATCTGGCACCAATATTAACTCTTAACCTACCATTGCATGTTTGTTGCAAGCCTGCACAGAATCCATTGACTCAAGATGCTGCAAATCCCACCCACTGAATCCCCTCTGGCTCTTCACTGCAGGCATCACTATGTTACACTTAGAGCCACTAGGCATTTGCCAATGCTGACTGGAAAAGCCTGGGGCCTCATCAACCTGTGTGTAGAAAATGTTCTAAATTCATTCGTAGGAATGAGACTTGGAATGTGTTTACGAAATCCGTATTTGTAAAACGTGCTGATGCCGGTCGTACGCACACCAGTAAGATGTGATAAATCCCACCTGTTCTAAACTACCATGCTCATGCATGGTTGGGCTCATTTGCATTCAGAAATGCCTCAATTGACCATATATGGTAGCAGCAATCCCTTTAAGAATGCATGAATGGGTTTTTTTTTTTTTTTTTCCATTGAAGAAGAGGAATTTATCCAACACAGATTGAGGTGCTTATAGGAGATGTTGAAACAAACCAAAATGCTGTTTGGAATACTCAATGCAGGTGTGATCAACAGAAAAGCGTGGGAGAAGGTACCAACTGCTGTTGGGTCAGCAGAAAGCGCAGCCTCAGTCATTAGCCACGGCTTCAGTGGATATCCCCGATCACCTATAGATGTTAAACCATACGAAGCCCAGAAAATTTCAATGTAACACTCACCAATAAGCCAGCCATCATCAGCTCCTGCTTGGAGGCACACACCCACAGTGCTGTTCTACAGAATGTCGTGCGTTCCACCGGGCAACAAAGTTTAACAGACATATTTGTATTGCAAATTATTTGTGCATTAATTGAATGAAATCCTTTCCTGTTCCCGTGACTGAATTCACTGTGTGATGGTGCTTTGATTGCGATGTGGGTGCAATCTATGGCTCCAATTATGTTTGGGAATCCGGCGATGGCGTGAAATCCTTGTTTAACCCTTGTGTGACCCCTGGACATTTTTGTCCATTTCAGAACATTCAAAACTCCCTCACAGGCAATCACCCTCTTCACAGGAGTTGATTTTTGGTGAGGCGGTGTCATTCTGGTTGATATTTCAAAATCTCAGCTTTCAGCGCGAAAATCCATTATTTGACCCCGTTATGCATTTTTATCCTATCCATGACCCTTCAAGTGGACAAAAATGTCCACCTGTCATTTAGCCATTTGTAAATGTCGCTATTTGTACTTATTCTCAAAATCTTTGAGGTGACTCAGAGTTACACTAAATCACTTTTGACATGGATTTCAAGATTTTAACCCCTTCCAGGCCCTTTTGAACACATCTGGGTGCTGTTTCTATAGAGGGCAAAACAACTAAAAGGTCAAAAGTCAAAATGAGAGTTCATGAGAAAAATATATTTCATTTACAACAATAAACAGCAAATTTTGAACAATAAAAGAATAGATAAAATAACAAAAATAGCAAGATACAACTGTGGTGTGAGGGATAGGGAGGAATAAAATTGGGGAGGAGAGAAGGACAGGGGGGCTCAGGGGGTGCATTTCAAGCAATATATTGCCCGAATACATCTCTTGCAAACAAATTTCTTGCATCCAGTGCAAGATGTCATTGTTTTTGCTATCTTTATTGGGGGGCAGGTCCTGCAGAGGCCCCTGGCCTGTGCAGCAGCAGCAGTGGCAGAAGTGGGTGGGGTTGGGGCAGCCTCCTGTGCCCGTTTGGAAGCAGCTCGTGTCAACCGGACGGGTGGCTGTAGGCCAACAGCTGGTGGTTGTGCCGGAGCTGGTGGTTGTGCTGGAGCTGTTTTTTGCTGATTGGCCAAGGCCTTTGCCTCCATCACCCGCTTCCGTGACACATCAGCCTGGGGTAACCGGCTCCTCCTGGCCATGTGAGGGTTGACAAGCTCTTTTCCCAGTGCGGCAATGAAGAGCCGCCTGCGGTATTTTTTTTTTTTTTTCCCCAGCCTGGGTTCAGGGCCGTCCACACCAGGAAGCTGTTCCAGGTGGAGATGTCCAGGATCCTGGAAAAAGACCGCCACAGGCCATCTCCTGGTTTTCCTTCGGCATGTATAGGAGCCGATAACCTTGTCTAAGTTGTCCACCGCTCCCTTGCACCGGTTATAGTCCAGGATGATCTGAGGCTTTTTGTGTGCTTCCTCGCTCACCACTGGCTGCCGGTGCTTGGTGCTGAGGAGCACCACCATCTTTCGCTCCTTTGGGACATAGGAGCAGATCGTGGTGTCTTTTGTAAAACAAAAGACGGTCGACAGCATCTCCCTTGCCCTCATCCCCAAGATTTGTGGTGGGATCTCCTGTCTTCTCTTTCTGAGAGTGCCAACAAGAGCCATTCCCCTACTAAGCAGCTGCTGGCCCAGATTGTACGAGGTTAAAAAAAAATTGTCGGTGGTCACAGTTCCTGTGAGGCCCGCCGTCAACTCCATCACCACACGCTTCCCCAGGCCCTCCTGAATAAATACGAAGAAAGAATGATTGTAGGAATGAGCTCTGCATTTTGTCTTTGTAGACCAACTTTTACATTTCTTCCCAAAGTATTTTGATCTGTATTCTTACCTCACGTTTTGCTCTTGAGGAAGGTTTCCCCAGATAGAACTGTAAGTTCCAGCAGTGTGATGTCTCACACTCACAAAGGACCCACTCCTTCAATCCATATCTAAACGAGCGCGTGAGAGAATGAATCCATGAATGAATGACAATCTTAATTTCAAAATATGATAAGGCCTACCAAATAGAGGCTAAATATATTAGAGCCAATATAATGATGATAATATGATAAAAATAAATATTACCTGTCAGGCTTCGCAGGCATGTACTGCCTGAAGGAACATCTCCCACGAAATCCTGTGGACACAGAGGACGCAGATGAATTTTAGCATTCTAGATTTCTGGGACAGTTGGTAACAGTCTATCTTGTCACTGTCAAATGAAGTAATGCAATAAAATATAAGTTTCAACTTTGCAACCCCCCCCAGAACCCAAAAACTACAACAGTATCTGATCGTCTTTGAACCTCTGACTTTTGTTCTTGATTACACTAACCAATCAGCATCTCATCCACGCAGACCTCTGAGCAAGGTGCCCACATCCTCTGCAAAGCATAGACCCAGATGTCCCACACCTCCCTGATTGGTCCCAACTTGTCATTGTCCTGCTGAAACCGTGCCTCCCGTGTTTCGCGGTCATCAAACCTGTTTGATTGAAACAAATGAGAAAAACAATGTCACAAAACAGCCCCTTATCCATCCAGATGAAATGAATGGATGAATGCATGTACATATATTTTAAATCTATAAAATAAATAAATCATCATCATGTATGACTAAAAATAATGTATAAAAAAAAAAAAAATCACACCTGAGCATCCTGGATATGTGAATGAACCTCTTCCTCGACATTACTGCCGGGAAGATGTCTCTGCCATCTATTCCCCAGAGGCTCAGGGTGTTTTCTCCACGAGACTTTTACACACCAGCCAACAGGAGAAGACCAAAATAGGCTGCATCTCCAGTTTGTCCACTGGTGCCCATTTTGGCATGACTCTTTGGCCCTATGAAACAGTATCAAAATTTCAACAATGACATATTACAGTCATCAGTATTATCACGATATTGTTAAATTTTACTGAAAATGTTATCTAAGAAGTATAATAGTTTTAACTTACCTGCAGGTTTGTCATGTTCACCACAATGCTGTAGATTTCCTCAGTGACATAGAGGTGAAACGTGCTGAGGATTGAGGTTGTGCGGTGTAAGGCGTAGTTGGTCACACCCTCAACTGGACCAGGTTTAGGTGGCTCATAAATAAAAGTTTCAGAATTTACCGGAAGCCAGCGGATTCTGTCCTTGAACTGATTTTTTCTGGTGCCCTTTGACCACCAGACATCCTGCTCCATTTCCCTCACTTCAAAATCTTCATCCTGCCCCTCGTCCTCCTCTTCCTCCCCTTGGCTCTCATCTTCTTCCTTGTATTCATCCTCTTCCTCAGCTCCTTGGCCCAGAATCCACTCCTGATCCAGCACGTCATCCGAATCTGAGGAGTCTTGGTCAGAGACAAGCACACTTTCTTCCTCCTCCTCGTCATGCTGTACCTCCTCCATGCCTTCATTTATTTATTTATTTATTTGTTTTTATTTCGGCATGATTGAATAGTCGTTTTTGTGACAATTTCAAAAACATGTCCTGACCGTGATTCATTTCACTTCAAAGTCCGCAGTTTGATTTAGTTAAGATATCATTTTATAAATCACAACAAGCTGGAATTTTAATCACAAAAGATCATTTTATGAACATCATAAAAAATTATAAATCACAATATAGTTCAATAAGTTTAGATTTGAATGTCAAATCCATTTCAGACTTACAACAGAAAAACCTGGACTCCTTTCTTCATCATTTGATTTGTTCCTAGTGATTTGGATAGTTGGAAGGAATAATACCAGATCTTTGCATGGATCTCTTTGATTAGTCATCATTTTTATTAAATGAGGGTTCACCCTTGCCTTATCGGATTTAATGACTTCTCGCAGTATGTTTAGTCCATCATTGCCTTCCTTGAAATCCAATTTTTGATTTCTGCCAAATTTTTTATACTATGGTCATCAAAAACAGCAAGATGTCATTGATTTTTGCTATCATTAATTGGGATAGAGGTCCTCTGCATCCTCGATGTCCCTGGACTGTGGCAGCATTTGCCATGCAAAATGGTGTAACCGGGGTGTCCCATCCGGGCATCTCGGTTCTCCAGCATCCCGCCTGGGAAATAATTTTGTCAATTGCATTTAACGACCAGTGTAAACAAGCTGTCTGTATCTGTGCTGTGACAGTTTCTTTCAAAACCTCCAGTAGATACAATGGTACAGATTTTAGCAATCCACATATTTAGTCTAAACAACCCCTATCTGATTCCCGTACTTTACTGCCATTTTATTGGATAAGTTTATAGTTATTCACAGTGCACATTTCAATGATACTTAAAGACCTTTGATTGTCTTTCTTTTTTTTTTCAAGTTGTTCCATGCACTGACTTGACCACAGATAAGGAGGAAGCTGTTCCAGGTGGAGATTTCCAATCCTGCCTCTGAGACATTCCACAGGAAGAAATAGGCATTGTATATTTGTAGGCAATTTCCTTGGTATCCTAAATATACAATTTGCAGGTGGTAATTTTCGTTTGTATGAGTTCCATAAGGAACGTAATGAATAATTCTAAGGGCCTTTTTTTGGAGTTTAAACAATGATTCTATTGTATTATTATAAGTGTGTCCCCCCCTTCAAGCAGTAATGTTGGGGTTGCTATGAGTGCTGAATAGATTATTTTAAGTGACTTGGTTTTGAGTTTCTGCATTTTCCAAAGAATAGACATTTTAGCTTCTTTCTTTGAACTAAATTGGGGAATAGGATCATAACTCCCATGACATAAAACAAACCCTTTCAATGCTAGTACCATTTATTTTTCCTATGCCCTTTTGAATCCCCATCATTTTTGGTCTTTGAATGATTTAGGATAATTTGTTTACATTAAACCACGTGTGAACCCAAGAGACATTTAGATTAGCCAATTTTACATTTCACACCTGAGCAAAAAATAATTTTGATCTGTCTTCTAAAAATTAGTTTTAGGATATCGGACACCTTAACAATGTCATTTATGTAAATGATGAACAACTTGGGACCTATGACCCCAGCCCCTGAGAATTCCAAAATGTCAAGCAATTTGATTTGCTATTACCCATCTGCATGTTCTACTTGTTAATAATTTTTGATCCATTTTAATGTCCCTCTTATTCCATATTTGTAAGGTTTTCAATCAATATATCCAAGATTTAAATGTCTGTTTTTTCAGAGAATAAATATGCCTATAGAATATAATTTGAATTTGAATCAGGAATCTTTAATCATTTCAATAAATTCTGTTAGGGCTGACTGTCAACTTTTTCTGAACCCATACTGACTGTCACAAAGTAGGATCAATGTATCTGTCCAATCTGTCATTGAATAGCTTTTCTAGGATCTTTGAAAGATTGTTTGAGAAATCATATTTATCCCCATTTTGTAAGGGGATAACTTTTAATCTTCATTTTATCTGGAAACACTCTAAAAAGGATACAATATATGCGAATGGAGTTACAATTGCGTTAGTGTTTTTAGACCATATCTAATTGGTTTATCAACAGATGTCTTAGCTTCTATATTTTTCAAATTGATCTGTTTGGATTCAGTGTTAAAATAAATGTCTTGGATTTCCTTGTCAAATGTAGTCCCATCCAGGTGTGAAAATATAAGTTTCCCAACATTCCAAAATAACACAAAGGACCAATTCCATGAATTTTAACATACCATTTCTTTATATTAAAGTTGATCCTCTTGAATCTCTCATGACTGTTCAAATGTTTAATTTTAATAAAAATTTTCATAATTTCATTTTTGTGTTTCCTTAGAAAATGTGCCATTTTGTTTCTGTAACATTGTACCTAATTTCTGCTTTCATTCTTTCTCTCAAAACTGCTTATACAAAGTATTTTTTTTTTTTACAGGCATTCGCCAGTGCTTTTGAAACCCAAGGTCTTCTCTTTTGTTTTGCTTTTTTTTTTGATTTGTTTTGACTAGACAGTGTTTATCAGGGATTTCATCAAATAGAAAAGCCTCATTCTATTTGGATCGTTTTTCCTTGTTACAAATCCCATATTTAACATATCTAATTCTAGTTTCTTTAGCCTTTTTTCCCTGATTACTGTGTTTTCCAACTTGTCAAATGAATGCCTAATTTGCAGTTACTCAAAGACTGGTAGATGATCAGTGTTCATTTATCATGGTGCATCAAATCTAATTTGATTGAAACAAATGAAAAAACAATGTCTAAATCCTGCTTATCCAAAATTAGATGAAATGAATGGATGAATGCATGGTGTTAATATAATCCTATAAAATAGAGCTATTATTTGGAAAATATTGAAAAAAACACAATAAAAACATTTTGATGGTTCATATTGGTGAAAAAACATTTTAAAAAATCAATGTCAAATCCGGTGAAACATCAACAAATAACCGATTTTTATTTCAACCTGAATCTCAATTGTAAGGCATTCCATTACATTTTCCACAACATTTGATTTGCATTCTAGGGAAGATGGCCTCATCAAAAATAGGCCAACATTTCCAGTTTATTCAGTCTTACACTGGTGCCCTCCATGTTGGAATGACCTTGTCCTTTTCAATCCAGTTTCCGAAATGCAACATGATGACATATTACCAAATGACAGAATTATTCCTTTATTTGGTCAAAGGGTATAGACTCCTATATTAAAAGTGGATAATGGACAAACTACCTTCCATTTTAATGTTCTTGTTAAATTTGTTTAAAGTATCCGCATGCGTTTGTTTTGTTGTAGAAAAAATGGTTATCCTTTTCAATTTCTTCATTAGGGTCTTTTCCTGAATGATGGTGACTTGTTGTTAGAAAGCCAGTTTCAATCTAATGGTTCACAGATCCTTTGTCTTGTAATCAGGTTTATTTCTGTGGGATGATTGCTCAAATAGAATTTTCACCTGAAAAATTCTCTAGATTATCATCTTGAAGCCAGGTTCTGTTAGTTTTAAAGACCCATTTTTTTGTGAAAATTCTGACCACCATCAATGCTGTGTATTTCCCTCAGTTGAAAACTTTCCATGATCCTTGCATTGTGCTGCTGAGGATTTATGAATACATTGGATCCTTTGAGATTTTTTCCTTGTTCAACATCCTGCTTTTTCAGCTTGTAAACGTGAATCCACGGCTGGTCTCCGCTTACATTCCTTTTTGAGGGTCAGATAAATGATGAATCCACATTGCTGGGGTCCAGAAAAATAACTGAAGGAATTCCAACCTGCATTTCCACAGATTTATTGTCCTCCTCGTCTTGATCGTCATCATTCACTGTTGCCCTGGCATAACTCCTGGGTTTGATTTTTGAGCCCTGGGATTCATTACGTTTCTCTTGTTGCTCCAGCTCCTCCAGTTTGTTTGATAAAGATTTAATCTGTGTGTCTTTCTTGGCAATCTCTTTTTTGAGATCTGTGTTTTCCTTCAAAACTGGTCCAGCTTGACCACCCCTCCAGACATCCTGCTCCATTTCCCTCACCATTTGAAAAGATCTTCATCCTCCCCTTCCTGGTTTACCCCTTTTCTTAGTTCAGAAAAAAGGCTCTCATCTTTGTGAGAAAGTATTCATCAAAATTTTCTCCTGACTCTGTTGTTTTCCTGCATTTCCTGATCCAGCTATTCGAGTTGTTGCTCCTTCATGCATTCAGCCTTCATCCCTTGAATCTGAAAGTCTTGACTGTGGTTCTAACGAATTATGGTCAAGCTACCACTTTGATTCTGATTCTGAATTTGCTTCGCATGCTGTACCTTAGGCTACTCCATGCCTTTTTCATAGCTGTAGTCCTCCTCTTCATCCTCTTTCTCCCCCTCTGATTCACTTCCTGTTTCTTCTATTGCTTTTTCTGACTCCGTAGCTTTCTTCAGGAACTCCAAAAGGTTATCTCTGGCCTCAGGAGTGCCCCTAGATCTCTGAAAATGACTTTTTCTGCCATTTCTCTGTGCCATTTCTCTCTGTCTGCTCCTCTGTGTGGCATGTGAAAAAAAATGAGGCCTGCACCCATCTTTTGTAAACTTTACCTTTATTTTGAAAACACCGGATGTTGCCAGGGGAAAGTGTTTGAAATTCTGCATGGTGATTCGCACATTAGAGTAAACCTCCATCTGATTGGCCTGTCTGGTCTTGCCAATCAGATGAAGCACTTTGTTGCTAAGGTACTGTACACCTCTTTCACACTAGAGACCACTGACAATAGAGAAATCATGAGTTTTTGCTGTAAAAAAAAGATTATGCCATCCAAACTCTACTATTGGGGATCATTGACACACTTAAACTTTTTGGTTGGCACCGAAGACATCTATTGCAAAAACATTTGTGTCCTCTACCTCCCCTTTTATTGGTTTTGCCCTCTATAGAAACAGCACCCAGATGTGTTCAAAATGGCCTGGAAGGGGTTAAGATCCTGAAATCCATGTCAAAAGTGATTGAGTGTAACTCCATAGGAGTCTCAAAGATTTTGAGAATAATAAGTACAAATAGCGATATTGACAAATGGCTAAATGACAGGTGGACATTTTTGTCCACTTGAAGGGTCATGGATAGGATAAAAATGCATTACAGGGTCAAATAATGGATTTTCATGCTGAAATTTGGGATTTTCAAATTTAACGCAAAATTAGACCCCCTTACAAAAAGCCACCCCCCTGTGACATTTTGTTGGACACTTTCTAGAAAATGGACATTTTTGTCCACTTGAAGGGTCATAGATAGGATAAAAATGCATTACAGGGTCAAATAATGGATTTTCATGCTGAAAGTTGGGATTTTCAAATTTATCGCAAAATTAGCCCCCCTTGCCAAAAATCACCCCCCTGTGACCTTTTGTTGGACACTTTCTAGAAAATGGACATTTTTGTCTACTTGAAGGGTCATGGACGTAACTTTTTTGAAGGGTAACACAAGGGTTAATTTCGGCTTGTTGGTGATGTCTGTATGGGAACTGGATGTAAGTTGGGGCCAGAGTAATTATTGCATCCAACACTGCCGGCATGATTCTGCTTAGTGTCAGCTGCGAAATGCCGCATATGTCTCCAATCTCTCGCTGAAACGTTCCGGTGGCCAAAATACCAGGGTGGACAGGAGCTGGATGTGCACTGGGATGGCTTTGGTGCGTTTTGTCTCTCGCTCCAACATGGGTTGTAAATCACAGCATAAATCCATCAGTATGTTTTTGGGGAAGCGGTACCTGCTGAGAAGCTACTCTGTACTCTCACTGAACAGATCAGCACTCTCTTTGAAAACGCGCTCCCTGCGGAGCACACGGTGCTCCAAATCCTCCAATAGTGCGATAAGCCATGGCACTTGCATTTCAAGCTTTCTTTTCAGGTTGTCCTGTCACAGCTGTCTTTTATAACGTGTTACACAAATTATTCAAATTGTCTGCTAAATTACTAATTGAGAATTTTTATTAATAAGAGGAAACGGGGAACATGTGTGAAGTTTGAGACTGCTGAACACTGTGACTCTCTTAGTGCTTCTATTTGTGCGTTCTACCATTTTTGCATGTAGTTTCAAATGTTCTACCACTACAAGTTGTTTTTTGCAAGGGTTTTGCAGTGCAGTTGCAAGGGTTTTTTTTTGTTTTTTTTTTTTGCAGCACCCTTCCTATTGTGACCCATTTCAAAACTGCATTTCATGGCTGCCAATATCAATGTCGAAAGTAATTTTGAGTTGAGCGGATCTATGGCTGTAGACACAGGATCTGACATCAGTAGCTTTTTCTTCCCCTCCCCATATTGTGTTGCATTGTCTGGGTTTTTCTGTGTCCACACACGCGCTAAATTACCAATGGAACCTTCCATGTTCAGTATGCTCTTAGCCACATGTGGTTTTTACAAGGACACAAAGTAAGGTGCTGCCAAATGGGCCTGATCCAGAATTTTGCAGCAGGTGGGACTGCTCTGGTCGGGAAGCCTCAGGTTTGGTAGGTATGTCACAGGAGAATACTGGCAGTGAGCCAGAGAAGTAGCTGTGGAAGGTAAAAGTAATTTTGAAGTCCCTGAGACCATATTCCAGCCCCATGCTGATGAGTCTGAAATGGACCATGTCTGCATGTGTTTCTACATTGAGCTGCAGTCATGTCACTGATTAAAAATTTGCAGGTGCACCTAAAGGTGGCCAGTGAGTGTGCATTTGAGGACAAGGATAAATGTAAATTTAATTTGCTGACAACAATGTTCTTTGCTCAGGGGAAAATCTGCAGCAGCTTTTGAAGGTCTCATCTGAAATGGGCAAATTGCAACAGTGGTTGAACGAGTTATTAAATGAGTGAAACTAAATTTGTTTGGGAAGAAAGATGTACACAACTTACAGAATTGACTAACATTGAAAGAGTTTATGAAAAATCTTTAGGTGTGATCGTAGATGACAAAATCTGTTGGAATCCAGATCAGTTACGTAAGAAAAGTGGCAAAGAGCATTGCAGTCCTTAGGAAAACAAAACTTACTGGACCTCTACTCCTGACACATTCTCTATTCTGCACTTGTATTACTGTATCTGCTGTACTGTGTGGAAGTTTGGGGCAACACTTACAAAAGCAATTTGCAGCCATTATGCATACTTAAAAAGAAAGCAATAAGAATATGTTGGGCATAGGGAACATACACTTTATGTCACATGCATTGAAATTTATGGATCTGGTCAAATTTAAAACTGGAATAATCATGTTCAAAGCAAGAAATGATTCACTTCCAGGTAACATACAAAAAATGTTTTGTGACAGGGAGGGGGGTTACGAGGAAAACTTAATTTTAAAAAACAGTGTGTTCGTATGACTAAAAGTCTTAGACCGGGAGCTGGCTCATTTTATGTGAAAAGGGTAAAAAGGTTTGACCCCTACAAGTCAAGCTATTCTACGTGATGTATATAAATCACCATTGCTGGCTGCTGGACTCCTGTACGTTTGACTCCGGCACCCAAAAAGAGGTTTTATTTATGTGAACGCCGACAATGAAATCAACTACATGGGCTTGTGGGGTGATGATGTGGCATCATAAATTTGTCAACGCCAGCAACTTCAGCTTGAACCCTTGCAGGGACAGTGAGCCTTTAAGGGGTAAAAAAAAAAAAAAAAAAAAAAAAAAAAGCCAAATATTTATGTGAAGGCCGACAAACACGTGGTTTACCTTTTCTTGAAGCAAGAAGAGCCCGCTACTTGAAAACCGAAGTGCCAGCAAGTTTTGACTGTACCAAACCCTTGCCAGCAAGACCCGTCATATTAAGCTGCAAGCAGGATTCTTGTTACATCCATGACACAAGAACAAAGAGCAACAGAGTGCTCACTCAGAGTGGGGTGGGTGTTGGGTAATGCTCACTCAGAGTGGGGTGGGTGTTGGGTAATGCTCACTCAGAGTGGGGTGGGTGTTGGGTAATGCTCACTCAGAGTGGGGTGGGTGTTGGGTAATGCTCACTCAGAGTGGGGTGGGTGTTGGGTAATGCTCACTCAGAGTGGGGGGTGTTGGGGTAATGCTCACTCAGAGTGGGGTGGGTGTTGGGTAATGCTCACTCAGAGTGGGATGGGTGTTGGGTAATGCTCACTCAGAGTGGGATGGGTGTTGGGTAATGCTCACTCAGAGTGGGGTGGGTGTTGGGTAATGCTCACTCAGAGTGGGTTGGGTGTTGGGTAATGCTCACTCAGAGTGGGGTGGGTGTTGGGTAATGCTCACTCAGAGTGGGGTGGGTGTTGGGTAATGCTCACTCAGAGTGGGATGGGTGTTGGGTAATGCTCACTCAGAGTGGGGTGGGTGTTGGGTAATGCTCACTCAGAGTGGGATGGGTGTTGGGTAATGCTCACTCAGAGTGGGGTGGGTGTTGGGTAATGCTCACTCAGATTGGGGTGGGTGTTGGGTAATGCTCACTCAGAGTGGGGTGGGTGTTGGGTAATGCTCACTCAGAGTGGGGTGGGTGTTGGGTAATGCTCACTCAGAGTGGGGTGGGTGTTGGGTAATGCTCACTCAGAGTGGGATGGGTGTTGGGTAATGCTCACTCAGAGTGGGATGGGTGTTGGGTAATGCTCACTCAGAGTGGGGTGGGTGTTGGGTAATGCTCACACAGAGTGGGGTGGGTGTTGGGTAATGCTCACTCAGAGTGGGGTGGGTGTTGGGTAATGCTCACTCAGAGTAGAGTGGTTGTTGGGTAAGCACAAGAAGCCATTCTCTGATGCAGAAATAATAAAAGAATGTATGACTGAAGTGACGAATTTTTCCTCCTTTCTTGCGTCCTTTGTGTCTATATTTAAAAAGAAAAGTGTTATTTACTCCCTCCCTGATATATTTGTTTTGGATTCTTTGCAGGGGTTGTGAATGTATTGTGTTCTGTGTTTTGTTTGTTTTGTTTTAAGTATTTATTTATTTATTTATTTATTTGAATTTATGTTAGAAGAAAAAAGTTTTTTGAGTATTTTTTTTTTTTTAAAATCAAAAGGACATTTTATTTTTTTAGTAAGTATTTTTTGTTGTTTTTATGAAAAGGACATTTTGTTTTCTTTAACCACAACACAGTACCTCCTGATATATTTATTTACCTGAGGAATTTTGGAGGGGAATATGTGTTAAAATTAAAAGAACATTTTGTAGTTGAGTCATGCATTTTATTTTTCTACTGTACACTACAGTGGAAAAGTTAAATGTTAAGTTGGTTGGTTGGTGGGCGATACGTTGATTTGTCATTGAAAAATTTCTTTGTGGACCTTAAAGATTTGTATTTGAGGACCCCTGGTCTACACTGTATTCAAAGGCTGTTCTGAACAAGGTGAAACCATACCTGTCGTAAGTGGGTCTTGCTGGCAAGGGTTTGGTACACTCAAAACTTGCTGGCACTTCAGTTTTCGAACAGCGGACCCTTCCAGCTTCAACAAAAGGTAAATCGAGCGTATATCGGCCTTTGCATGAAAATTTTGATTTTTTTGACCCCTTAACCCTATTCAGTACCCTCTAAGAAACCTACATTAACAGTCTTCTGGGGTCCAATGGACCCAAAGGTAACTTTCATTGTTTTAGCTTAAAATAAACACTTCATACAGCTTAAAGTACCTGTTTATTTTCAGAGAGGAGTTTATTACTGCATAAAATACAGAGTTTAACTGTACATTAGCTAAAATCTACTATCAGATTTCTAATGCCACATATAGTGGCCAACTAAAAATTCAACAAAATGGCATTATAGCCAGAAATTTCAACTTGTTTGAAAAATTGCAGCTCAACTACAAAGAACTACTGCATAGCATGCTAATAAATGTCAGTTTAGAACTGCCTTCCATAATGTCTTCATTTCTCAGCAGCAAATATGATATAATATCTCTGGGGTCCATTAGACCTCGCAAGTTCTACGTTACAACAGCTTCTGCCAAAGTGTCCCAGCACTAAAACTTTATCTCAGAAATTACTTTAGAGTTTACTCTCACTCTCTCGACAGTTCCGAGGCACTGATCACACAAAACACTATCTGTGCAATGCTCCTAACACACATGGTTTCTGCAATCAATGCAACAGGTTCTTGTCTTCCGGTCTGGTTCACGTGGGCACAGAAAGCATCTTCTCGTTGCAGCTGGCTGCATGTTTTGTGCTCTTTTTCTTAGATCAAAGTATCTAAGTGTGATCAAAGCAGCCCTGGTATACTTGCGAAGGGACAGTGGTCCCTGCGCTATACTGTTCTAATTCAGCACCGCTATGACCGTATAACAATGTATGTAACACGTGTAATTAGAAGTTGTAAGCCATCAAAAGGGGGCTATATACTGTTTAAACATGGGCTACATGTTTAAACATGGCCGTGGACAAGAAATAAATAATTTTTATGTCTGTGATAATTATGCAACTTACTTGGGATAAAGTCCTCCCAATCTCAAGAAATTATCCAGCTGCTGCAACAATATTCTAGCCAGGAAGTATCCAGAACTTTTCAAGGGGATAAAAATAGCACAGTGCCTTCTGCTTTGCTTAGAAGAATGTGATATCTTTTGTATCACTCTGGGGTCAGGGTATTATTGTCAATTTACTCAAAAAGTGCATGCCCTTGCATTGCCATTCTTTTCTGTATTTTGTGTGCCTAAACCATGGAGGATTACATGAAATCTTGGACATGTGTCATTTAAAATGAAAAAGATGATAATACATGAAAGTGCTTGGGGTCCATTGGACCCCAAAAGTCCTGAATAGGGCTAAAAAGGGTCTTGCTGGCAAGGGTTTGGTACACTCAAAACTTGTTGACACTTCGATTTTGGAATAGCGGACCCTTCCACCTTCAAGAAAAGGTAAATCGCGTGTATATCGGCCTTCGCATGAATTTTTTGATTTTTTCACCCCTTAAAAAGGGTCTTGCTGGCAAGGGTTGGTACAGTCAAAACTTGCTGGCTCTTCGGTTTTCAAGTAGCGGGCTCTTCTTGCTTCAAGAAAAGGTAAACCACGTGTTTGTCGGCCTTAACATAAATATTTGGCTTTTTTTTACCCCTTAAAGGCTCACTGTCCCTGCAAGGGTTCAAGCTGAAGTTGCTGGCGTGGACAAATTTATGATGCCACATCATCACCCCACAAGCCCACGTAGTTGATTTCATTGTCAACGTTCACATAAATAAAACTTCTTTTGGAACCCTTTAAAAAGGGTGCCAGGGTCAAACATACAGGAGTCCAGCAGCCAGCAATAGTGATTTATATACATCACGTAGCTTGACTTGTAGGGGTCAAACCTTTTTACACTTTTCACATAAAATGAGCCAGCTCCCGGTCTTTTTCAGGGTGTGGGGTGGATCTGTGGAACGGGTTGGCAGATGAGCTTAAAGTATAAATGTAAACCATTTTTAAAAAAACATACCCTTGACAGGTACTGGGGAGAGGAAAAGCTGTTTGAGGGTGATAAGGATTTAGTTAGTATCACTGGGGGCATTGTAAATAATTTAGGAATGTAATATAAATTTGGGTTGTAAAGATAGAATTGTGTATGTAACTGTATATATGTGTAAGAAATTGTGCAAACAATTTAAGAAAGCCTAATAGAAGGAAATATTTAAAAGTGTGCAAAAAATTTAAGTTAATAGAAAAAAAATTGAAAGAGTATGGGGCGCCGTTTGTAAAATAGAGTGTGTTGTTTTAGACCATACAGTTTTTGCACATTTAGCGTCAAAAACCAGGAAAAAAGATTGTTGCCATTTTAAACCATCTCTTTTTCACACATTTACGCACAAATATGTGTAAACTGGTGTAGAAAAGGTGATATCGTTTTTTGTAGTATAACTCTTTGCAGAAGGAAAAAGAGGGCATTAAATACTAAATCTAAACGTTAAATATAAATCAAATGGCTAAATATAAATCTAAATTATACATAAATATATATATATATATTTCATCATCTATATAATTATATAATTATAAAACGGGTGCTTCCCATCCTTAAATGTGATTGGCTGAGCCGCGTTCCATGCCGGTATAACATCATTGTAACCCACTGTATTCTGAGGCAGACCGCAGCACAAAATATCCCTGCGCGCCTGGCGTACCAACCAACTACTCTGCGCTCAACTGACTCGTTAGGTTAAGTTTGTTTCAAGACTTTTAGCTCGCTATTTCAGTGTTAGCGAAGTTTAGCCTTTTAACCCGCTAACCAGTTGGCTATCTACCTAGCCAGCCATAGCATTATAGAGTTCGATATCACTTTAGCTTGCTAGCGACGTTGCTAACTAGCTCGCTATTTCAGTATTAGGCTGGGTTCATAGTCGACGCGAGTCACGCAAGCAAGGGACGCGAGCGACGCAAGTAACGCACTCCCTTTCACGGTGAAGCCCCACTACACACGGAAAATCCGCATGTCATCCGCATCGTCCAGCGGAGTTGCTCGTTTATGGGCGTATCTGGTCTGCTGGCTTGTGGGCGTATCATACAATATGTCATCAAATAGAATCCATTCCCGCTGGATTTTGATTTTTATGCTGTTGTTTTAAATACAGAGTTGATGGGTTTAACAGTATAATCATGTAAACTGTGACGGCCTGATAAATTTAAATTAATCATGTCAGATACCCTGAGAAGATACGTTCATGTCGCCTAGTCGTAAATCCTCGTTTACGACAGTGAGCCACGAAGCTCAAAACGTCACTCTCCCTGTTAAATTGAACAGTTATGTAACGTTGGAATTATGATTAGTGAAATAGCGATTTGTATCTAGGCCTACTTCACCACGGCTGAACTTTTGCACAGGAACTTTTTTTATACCATTTAAAACTGATATAAGATAGCCAGCAGGCTAGTCACTAACAATTTCTGCTTGTTGTTGGTCTCTGATAAAAAGTTCCCCCGCTCATTTTCAAGCGAAAGAGACTGGGAACCGTATTCTATGGAAGCCCATAGTGGACAATATTCAAATGAAAATGTAATCCCACTATTGCATTATAATTTTCCACTTATGAATGAGTTATTTGAGACAATATTAAATTGAAAATGCATTAATCCAATTATCACTTTCATTTTCACAAACACATATGGGAAATCTATGACTATATTCAAATGATAATGAAATGCTGACTGACATTTAATTTTCAATGTCATGGTCTGCAATACAGTGGACAATATTCAAATGCAATAAGCAAAACAGCACCCCCAGCCTATTGCATTTACATTTACATGTCATCACGCTCTTTTAGGGTCAACATGATAATGAAAATGCTGTTTTCTAATCACTTGGAAATAATAATGATATAATAATGATGACAACATTTGACATTTCATTTTCAAAGACTTATCTTGCAATACATGGGACAATATTCAAACGCAGTAAGGAAACAGCGCCTCCCAGTCCATTGCATTTTCAAATACATGTCACCACGCTCTTTTTTGGGACACTGAAAATTTGCAATCTGTCAGGATCAAAAGCGGGTCTTCCGCTAAATACTAAATCTAAAACCATGTTAAATTTGCATAAACCAAATGGCTAAATATAAATCTAAATTATACATATATATATATATATATATATATATATATATATATTTTGATCATCTATATAATTAGCTATAATTATAAACTTATCCGAGGTGCTGTCCCATCAACCAAATGTGATTGGCTTCAAGCGTTAGCTAGCTTGCATGCTAAATGTCGGCATAACATCATTGTAACCCAGCCCTGTTTTCTGAGGCAGACCGCTCTTTCACCATTGAAAGCAGCTTATTTTCCCTAAAGAACTTGACAGTTCAGCCTGAGACATGTTATCTCAATCAAAGCAGCATTATCCTTCCATGCGTTATAAGCTCAACTGACTCAGATAAACGTTAAGTTTGTTTCAAGAGTTTTTTGCATCATTTTTATACTTTCAGATTCGTTTTGCCCTAGTTTAGCCTTTTAACCTTGTGCTTGCAGATTGTTCTTGAACCAGTTGGCTATCTACCTAAACATATCAAAGCCATAGCATTATAGGAACAGTTCGATATCACTTTGTTTCAGCTTGCTAATCACAGCGATCATCGTAGCTAACTAGCTCGCGCTGGATTTTCAGGATTTCAGTATTAGGCTGGGTTCATAGTCGAGGTCCAGTCACGCAAAGTGACAAATTAGGGGCGCGGACAAACATCATAGCTAACTAGCGCCTTTCACGGTGAAGCCCCACTACACACGGAGAAAATCCGCATGTCATCCGCTGACGTCCAGCCCGGAGTTGCATGTTCAGGCGTTTTTGGGCGTATCTGGTCTAATGGCTTGTGGGCGTATCATTTACAATATGTCATCAAATAGAATCCATTCCTGCCCAGCTGGCATTTTGATTTTTAAGCTGTTGTTTTAAATACAGAGTTGATGGGTTTAACAGTATAATCATGTAAACTGTTGGTTGGCCTGATACATTTAAATTAATCATGTCAGATACCCTGAAAATTGATTTTACGTTCATTGTGTCCCAAAAAGCTGCCTATGTTGTAAAATGCTGTTTTCACGACAGTGATTGCCATAAGTCTTTCGAAATGAAATGTCACCGACATGTTAAATTGAACAGTAATGTAACGTTGGAAGTGAAATAGCGATTTGTATCTAGCCCTGCTTCACCACGGCTTTGAACTTTTGCACGGAATGACTTTTTAAATGTCACCATTTAAAACTGATATAAGATAGCCAGATGGCTGTGAAAATGAAAATTTCTGCTTGTTG